>OZ059906.1:14813472-15035972 GCA_964057215.1 Oscheius myriophilus
TATGTATGCATGTATGTATGTATGTATGTATGTATGTATGTATGTATGTATGTATGTATGTGTGTGTGTGTGACAGTAAGTGAGGTAGTGAGTGTATGCTTGTGAGTCTGTGTTTATAACTTTGTAACTTTGGGCCGCCCTGTCAAAATTAACCATAAAATTTTCATTTCAGACTCCCCTTCGTAAATGAAGAACGAAATGTGGAAACTTCGACCATCGTCTCATTCGGTATAACAGGAACCAAGACTGCGATCTTAACCAAAAAATTCGAGCCGCCCTTCGCCGGGCAGTCGAAGGAGTGTCTGAGATGCTGAGAAGCACTTCCTTCCCTCTGGGTGAGGTGGCATCAGCCCTTCAGATGAGGAAAAGTCAACACAAGTGGAGAGTGTCTGTGGTGGCTGAAAATCATTCCGAAGCCCTCAGTCTTCTGAAAACTGTTGTTGGCCAATCCGCCTCATCCCAACCTGCTCTTCACATCTCTCTATTTTCATTTTCCGTTTACGATGCCTCGTTCCGAAACTCTTCCCCACTTTTTACGAAAAACTACCTCTCGTTCTGCGACCGTCTACGATTCGAGCCTAACTCGGATGACTCCTCCCTCCGTCACCGTTTGGCCGTTTCCTTCGCTCTGCTGAAACTTCTCATTTCCTCTGGAATCGGAGGAGAACAATATCTCTCCTCTGGTCCTGGAGCTTTGATCCTCATGGCCGTCTTTGAAGTGGCCGCTGCTCATTATGTGAATGATCTTCTTTTGGCCTACCTGGCTGATGACATTCGACAAATGAAGAGAATCACTAGAGATCTTCAGGTATTTTAGAAGTGTTTGCTTGACATAAAATATACTTTTAGGTTTCTGTATCCACGAAACTCTTAAATTCTAAGGGAGAGTCAATGAATTCAGCCAGGCAATTCGTTGATGCGTGTTTCATGGAATCGGGAGAATTGGACGCACCGAAGGGAACGATAATCGTCGGAGGAACGCCGTGGTCAGTGACGGGGGAGGACAAATTGCCTCACTGAAAAAGGACACTGCGCCTCCCTCCGCCGGAACGGGTGGTCGCACCAATTTTATCTCCTCATACGCGAAATCAGCTGTTTTTACACTTTCATTTTGATCTCTTTTGTCTCCCTAACGTCATGAGAGATCCATATCCCAGAGAGAAACATTTTTCATTCCCGACACCCCATTTGAATTGAACAATGTTACCTGATTTTCTAAAATGTTAGACAACATTTCGGTTGGCATGGCCTCAATGCCCTGGTTTGAAAATTGTACTAAAAGTGTGTAGATACTGTCATTTTTGATTTCCCATCGAAATTGAGGGCAATTAGGCGGAACAAAATATCATAGGGCAATTTCGACCCTGTCCGAGAACTCTCCCGTAGTAACGGCAATAACAACTCCTCTTAAAAATCCTTTTTTCCAAACTTCTGAAATATCTTTGTTTTTCAGCTCTTCTTCAGTTTCTCTGAGCACCTACCGCGACTTCTTGGGTGTGTTGTCCTCTCGCTACATGCTTGGTTCGGACATCAACTGGAGTCAGTTCGGCTCCAGCCGTCCTCCCATTCCCCTCCCTGAGTACCCATTCGACTCTCGCTCCCACTGGATTCCCATCAGCATCCCAGCCGAAGAATCCAACAAAATTGTGATTGACTTGGATAGCGAAGAATGGAGTCATGTGAGAGACCACGTAATCAATGGAGAAATCATCGTCCCGGGAGCCACTTCTCTGAGAGTTATATCTCTGTTGGAGGAAGGGAAATGGATCGAATCCGTTGATTTTCTCATCCCGATTCGGCCCAATTCGTCGAATAAGATCCTCTTCTCACAGAATGAAACGGATGGGGGGAGGACTCTGTGTGCCGATGGAGGAGACGCCGTTTCATTCTCTGTCAGACAACCGGGAATCGCTTCTCCTTCTGTCAATTGGACGAATGCTGCAAAGAAGACAATGGACAGTAGGAGCATCTACGAACGACTTTCTCTCAGCGCGCTTATGTATCAGCAAAGATTCAAGGTTGGTTATAAAGAAACTCTTAACAAAGTGGCTTCAATCCCATTCTACATCTCTGTCGTTCTCTGCACGTTTCTGTATTTTCGTGTCCATGCCTCCATGCTTTTGCCCATAATACTCCTACTTCCCATGTCTCTCCCTGGTTCCTCTCTTTCCCTCCCTCTCTCTCTCTCTCTCTCTCTCTCTCTCTCTCTCTCTCTCTCTTTCTCTCTCTCTCAATCTCAGGTACGCATACTTACTTGCGCGGCCTGTCTACCTCCCTATCTTTTGTATCTCTGTCTCTCCTTTCGTTTTCTAGCTTTCTTACTCTCTCTCTCTCTCTCTCTCTCTCTCTCTCTCTCTCTCTCTCTCTCTTATTCTCTCCGTCTCACTTACAACGCCTCAACTTTCAGAACCACTGACATTCTCTGTCATTCTCTCTAGATCTTTCTGTTTTATTTTCTGTTTATCCTAGCCTCTCTTATTCACACTATCTCTCTTTATATGCATTTCATCTTTCTTACTTCGTAACACTCTCCGATAAGCTACACCCTCTTTTTCTCTCTCTCTCTCCCTCCCTCTCTCTCTCTCTCTCTCTCTCTCTCTTTAACTTACCTAGCCTCTCTTTTCCTCCTTTTCCTTCTCTCCCTCTCACTCACTCCGCCTCATTAACTTACGGACATAATCTCTCTCTACAGGTTATATCTCTCACCTTTAACCCCTCTATATTTTGCTGTATTTCTGCCTCTCTTTCTAAAACAAATATTTGGTGCTTCGATCTCATGCAAACAAAAACAAACGAATTGGCTTCTTTCAAGATACGTACATCGTCTTTTTCCATTTTTTGCACTGGGATAGGGGGCAATTTGATCGCCATTGAAGACAATTTTATTTGCACATGCTCAAGAGCAATGATCAAGTCTAAAGTGCGTGGGAACACATGTACGAATAGAAATGGAACATTATTTTGACTCAAAGTTAAATTGTTCAGGTTCTGCATTCTCTCCACGCTTCTTCTGGCCGTGGTTGGGCGTCGTTCTCTCCCATAGATCACCTGGATCTGCTCATCGACGGGGCACTGCAGGCAGTTGCCATGGGCTATCTTCTGGAGCAGCCTGGAGACCACCATCCTTGGCTTCCTTTCAACATTGGCAGAGTTGTGATTTTGGAGAAACAGCCGAGAAAGACGGGGCTTACCGTCAACTTTACCTACAAGAATAATGGAGACTTCCTCCATGGAGATGTCAGCGTCTACGATGCGGATGGAAGCCTGATTGTTGATGTGAAGAATGTTTGCTTCAAACGGAAGGAGATCGAAGGAAGGGCGACCGTTCCAAAGACTACGGTAGCTAAGACGCAACCGGTTGTCAAGACATCACAGGCTTTGAGGGAAAAAGCAAAGAGGTAAGGGAGGGAAAACAAAACTAGTTCAGTCTTACTAATATCGGCCGCCCTTTTGTACTCGACGCGGTCGCACAGGTGAGGGTGTCGACGTTATGCCGTGAAGCGGCTGAAGGTCGGCCGCGTGCTGCGAACTCGATCGGCCCATGGCCGCAAGAACCCCTTGTGGCGGCCGAAGGTCGCTGAATCCGGAACGCAAAGGCCCGCGTAGCGTGACTTTCACATACGGTGGTTTAGAATAAGAGATGACTTTTCCATTTGCTCTACATAGGAAACTACGGAAACATTCACGAAGAAAGCTTTTTGGGTGCTGACAATGATATATAAAGCTTTCTTAAATTTGGGGAGTAGTTAAAACCCAAATCAATTTTCATTTTTCAGCCACCTGCTTCGTTGGTTCGAAGACAGTTTCGGCTGGAGCGACTTGGACGAAAAGGCCGGTTTCTTCGATCTAGGTCTCTCTTCTCTCCAAGCCGTTAGATTCCGCAACTTCATCCGCGAAGAGTACCCCGATGCCTCGGCTACCTCGGTCTTCGACCACCCGACCATCTTCGATCTTTCCAATTACTTGGCTTCTTTGAATTCCGAAGACACTGATGACTCTGAAGAGGCAGAAGAAGAGGCTCCTCTCCCTCTCGCACCCTCCCGTCTGTCTCAGTCCCCTGTTGGAATCCGTTCTGCCGCATGTCGTCTACCGAGTGGAATCAACGATCCAGCCGAGTTCTGGCAACTGCTTTTGATTGGAAAGAACGCATCTTCACGCACACCGGCTGCTAGGATTCCAACGAGAGATACGCTAATCAAGGGACAGAAGTACGGAACGGCAGTCGAGGGAGGAAACTTCATTGAACAGGATGTTGCTTCGTTTGATCCGGCCTTCTTCAAAATTAGTAAGAGTGAGGCGGAGATGATGGATCCACAACAGAGAGTACTTCTGGAGTGTGTGGAGGAGTGCATCGAAAATTCTGGTGAGTTTGGGTCACTTTTTAGCCAAAACGAGGAAAACGGCAATGTCGCCAAATTGGAACTCTGCTAGAAATCCTATTACATTTGCGTATTTTTTGAGCATATTTTGCAAAAAGCCGCTTTTTCTCTGCGTCTCGCCCAGTTTCATTCTGTTTCCGCCAGCGTATCGCAATGATTTGCTGCATTAAGGCCATTTTTGACAGGAAGCCAACTTGGCTACAGCTATAAACTTTACAAGACAATAGGAACCTAATTAAAAGTAGACGACGGGTCCGAACCCTCCAGCCCGCGGACGCCAAGCGGCTGACAAGAAACGTGGTTATAGTCTGTTTCCAAAAAACGGCACCGGAAATTTAAAGGACGGGGTGACCTGGTTCCGCCACGACAGCTAATTGCCAGCTCTGGCATTTATCCAGGCCTCCTATTGGCAGCCGCTTTCCGTCGCAAGGTACGGGGATCGGCAGCGGTTACTTACTTTCGTTTCTTTACTACTGTGTTCCATAGTTATCTGTTGTTATTGGATCCGTCCGTTGGAAACAGACTATAATTGCCCGGTCAAATAATCGCGATTCGCGGCGATACCTAATGTTGTTTTGGTCAAAACATGTGTCCATTTTCGGAAACAGACTGTACAATAATGTCTTTCATTCAAATTCTCAAATTCTCACTGTTATTTCAGGAGACATGGACATGTCCGAGGTTGGCGTCTTCGTCGGTCTGATGGAAAAAGAGTACACGGATCTCATGGAGCAGCAGCAGACTTCCATTCTTTCCATGCTCGGCTCCATGGTCGCTGTGATCGCTGGTCGTGTGAACTACGTCTTTGGTTCCTACGGACCCTCCGTGACAGTTGACACGGCGTGTTCCTCCTCCCTCGTCGCTGTTGAAATGGCCGTCAATGCTCTGTTGGATGGAAGATGTCGAAGGGCCATTGCGGCCGGAGTGAATCTGATTCTTTCGGAAAAGGGACAGGGACTGAGGTCAAATGGAAAAATGCTCTCCAACCACGGAATGTCTCTTTCCTTCGACGCAAGGGCCAGTGGTTACGGTAGATCCGACGGATGTGTAGTGCTTATGTTGGAAAAGGTAAGACACCCTAAACTACAGGTTTTCATGACGCACTGCCTTTAAGAAAAACAATATATAATGCTGATTACTAAAGCCCTTTTTTCAGACAAAGCCGTCTACCGGCTACCTTGCCACCTTGGATGGAGTGAATGTGAACCACGGTGGTAGAAGTGTCTCCCTCACTGCTCCAAACGGCGTAGCTCACAAAATACTCTTATCGAGTCTTTTACAATCATCCACTGATGCCGATGTAGCTGTGTGGGAAGCTCATGGAACGGGTACTCCTCTCGGCGACCCAATCGAAGTGAACACCTTGTCTGGTCTTCTGAATAACACCGTGATCTCATCAGCCAAGGCTTCTCTAGGACACGGAGAGGCTTCGGCAGGAACGTGTGGCCTTCTGAAGTTGTCGATGACTCTGAACACAAACTATGTTCCTGCGTTGATCCACTTCCATGTGCTGAATAAGGACATTCAACCCGGGTCATTGAGAATTCCAGTGATTGGAGAGGAGACGACCCTTAGTTCCGGAGGAATCTCTTCCTTTGGGGTTAGTGGAACGAATGCTGCTGTTCTAGCAAGGAAACACGATCCAAAACTTTCGCAAAGTACATCTTACCAAAAAGTATATTTGGTGCCGTTCTCGGCCAAGAACGCCAAGTCTTTAGCTGCATTCCAAGTGGCCATCGAAGAACTTCTGCTTCATTCTGATGAACCGACTGAGGACATCTGTATAAGTCTTGTCTCCAGAAACCAACACAAAATGAGAAAAGCCATTTTGGTGACCAGAGGAAGAACTGTGGAAGAGATTCAACAAGGAGAACTGTTGAAGCCAGAGTTCTGTCTGGAAGAGAGAGGTCTGCACTTCAACTTGTTGGCTTTGGATGGAATCTCGGAGAACTTTGACATGCTGGCTAGCTTTGATATGAGCCAAGGAGATCGACTGTTTGTGGCTCTGCTGAAGTTCCTGCACAGTGCTGTTCCATCTTTGAGGTAAGTTATATGAAAAGCAAAATTTGCAAAAGGATAGGGAGGCTTTGGTTTCCATAAGATGATTGGTTGTGTGACTGTTTCCTCTTTTAAAAGGGAAATGTTGGGCTTAAAGGCAGAGGCGCACGAAAATGAAAATGGACCTGTCCATAGCGTAGCGTAGCCTAGAGAGTGTCATTTTCAATGCTGAAATGCAGAGTTTTATGATTAGCATGTACAGGTCCCCTCTTCATTTTACGTGGGCCTCTGCCTTTAAATTTTACGTAACTCTTACGCAGCCTTAAAGAATTGCTCGTTGTTTTTGTCTTCCATTTAATTTTGTTAGGCGTCGCATGGGCTCGTTTCAAATCTTTGCGAGCTAATAGCTTTAAACGCATTTATTTTGAAAAATCCACCCTACATTCTTCAGTCGGCCTTTTCGCATTGACATACGTTTGCAGAACTCATTTCACTCCCACCTTATCTTTCAAAAAGCTTGATTCAATATGCATATTTACAAAAACATATTGTGAAAACCAAGTTTATGACCTCAAAAAACTCATATACCCAATAAATTATAACGTTGATGCAGACACATTGATTTTTTTCTTTGATTTTCTAGGTGGCACGCCTCTTCCGACAAGTCGCATCTCCTTGAAGAGATCGCTAAAGGACATATTGAAAGCAGCAATATCAGCAAGTTGTCCTCATCGTCAAACACAACAACCACCTCTCCTCCAGTTCCTTGCATCTCCCTCGGAGGAGATATCACTGACCTCCCCTCCCTCCTCTCCATCCTTGGCCGGCTATTCCTCTCCGGCGTTGACATCGACCTTTCCTCCATCTACAATCAGCCTAATCGATTCATCCGTCTCCCCACGTACCCCTTCAACCGGCAGATTGTGTGGTTCAACAAAAAACAAGAAGTATTCGAAGACTCTCTTTTGGGAACTGAAACCAGCCACGGCAGTGAAGGAGTGGAATTCCAAAACCTTCTTTCCCAAATGAGGCACCCCTCTATTTTCCGAAACGGATTCACTTTTGGAAGCGCTATGAGAGCTATTGTGACTGCTGGGCAGCGATTTCTCGACGGCTGCTTCAAAATTTCTGATATTTACGTGGAGGAAAGGAAATTAACGGCGTCGAGTTGGTCGACCTCGACTATTAGGAAGGGAAAAGAGGGAATTGTGGTGAAAGGAAGTATCGAAGGGCAGGAAATCTTTCAATGCAAGGTTGAAAATTTCAAGGCTAAGGAACGAAAGAACTCCTCTTCTATGGATAAGCATAAGAGAGTGAAATTCTTGCCTGCGGTGCCTTCAGCTGTAATTTTTGAAGGAATAGGATGTTTTGAAGTGGATGCTGGAAATGAGTGTCCGTATGAGACTCTCTTTGCCATCGTTCAAGATGTCAAAGAGGTGGAAATGATTCTTCCGCTGGAGAAGAAATTCACAATTGTGAAGGGAACAGGGATGTTTGAAGTATTCCTAGAAGGTGGCCTCTCTATGACTGTCTACAACAAGAACACAAGGAAAATGGCAATTCAACGCGAGACAGCTCCAGCTAAGGGAAAAACTAATGTTTCAACCACCCCTGAAAGTAATGGTTTGGAAGGAACACATATGGCTAAACCAACAGAAGCTGAAGACATCAGAAGACTCATTCTCCTGGCTCTCTCGGATGTTTTAACGGAGGAAGCTCCCGACCAAACTGTCGGTTTCATGGAGATGGGAATGGATTCTCTAACTCTGGTTGACTTTGCCAACAGACTCAACGACAAATACTTCCCAGGCATGGAAATATCCACTACTGACATATTCGACAACCCTTCTGTGGCAGAGTTGGAGCAGCATATCAGAAAAGTTAGTGAGAAATCTGGAATTTTCCAAGAATCGAAGGCAAAGGGATCTCCGTCTCAAGAGCTAGCTAACGCTGCAGAGAATCCATCAAAAGTGTCCAGTGCCCCCCTAGACGAGATCAAATCAAATATATTGAAAGCCCTGTCGGATGTACTGACAGAAGAAGCAGAGGACACAACCGTCGGATTCATGGAGATGGGAATGGATTCGTTGACTTTGGTTGACTTTGTCAACAGATTGAACAATACATATTTCCCTGGCACTGATCTATCCACTACTGACATTTTTGACAATCCATCGGTACTAGAATTGGCGGAGTTGATCGAAACGAAGAACGGACAGAATCATTCTGAAACAACGACTACACAGGATGAACATCCATTGACAGTACAAACAGAAACCCAAAATCCTAATTTGAATTTCGAAAAGGAAGAGGGACCTAGCAAATTTTCAGAAGTAAAAGGTCAAGTCCTGAAGGCCCTTTCGGACGTACTGACAGAAGAACCTACTGACACGACCGTTGGATTTATGGAGATGGGAATGGATTCTCTAACTTTGGTCGACTTTGTCAACAGACTGAACGAAAAATACTTTCCTTCGCTTGGAATTTCGACTACCGAAGTGTTCGACAACCCTTCTGTTGAAGAATTAGCCAAATGGATCTGTGACAAAAGCAAGTCTCCAGAAGATCATATGGACAGTGGAGTTGGCTGTTCAGCGGATGTTTCGCCAATTCACCGACCTGTTCTCCAGGATGTCTACTTTTTCTCCTCTGAAAATGAAGCAACCAACTCGAATTGCAAACTGACAGCGAACAAAGATGGACTTGCCATTCAACCAATTGGCCGATCTACTTTCATCCATGTATCCTCTCTTGCTAATAGCGATATTATAAAGTCCGGAAGCACAATCCTGGTAGATTTACAAGACAACTCAATTACCCCAGAAAAACTTTTCCTGGGGCTGGTGGAATTTGTGAAAATCTTGTCCACTCGCAAGATCCAAGTGACCATATCTGTCCCTGATCAACCTTCCAGCTCCCAATGGATGGCGCGGGCATTCTTCAAAACAGCGGCTGCTGAAAAGCCAGGAATTCTGAAGTTTAACTGGAATGAAAAATTGCAAAGAAAGAGGATTCAAGAAAGTGAGCTTGAAGGAAAAGTGGAAGGATATTGGTTGATTACCGGAGGACTGGCAGGCATTGGGTTGTCCACGGCGAGATGGTTGGTCAACGAATGCGGAGTGAGTGGAGTTGTGTTGGTCAGCAGAAGAACACCGCAGGGAGAGTTGGAGAAGGAATTGGAAAATATGGGAACGAGAGCTGTTGTGGAAGTTATTAGTGCGGATCTGGCTGACAAGAAGACTCTGACCGAAAAACTTCGAAAGCTGAAATTTAAGATCGATGGAGTAGTTCATTGTGCTGGTGTTATTCAGGTTGGTAAGAGAGAGAGAGAGAGAGAGAGAGAGAGAGAGAGAGAGAAAGAGATAGACAGAAAGACAGAGACAGAGAGAAACGGAGAACCAGAGAGACATAGAAACAGAGATATAGAGAGAGAGACAGAGAGACAGAGAGACAGAGAGACAGAGAGACAGAGAGACAGAGAGACAGAGAGACAGAGAGACAGAGAGACAGAGAGACAGAGAGACAGAGAGACAGAGAGACAGAGAGACAGAGAGACAGAGAGACAGAGAGACAGAAAGACAGAGAGACAGAGAGACAGAGAGACAGAGAGACAGAGAGACAAAGAGACAGAGAGACAGAGAGACAGAGAGACATTGAGACAGAGAGACAGAGAGACAGAGAGACAGAGAGACAGAGAGACAGAGAGACAGAGAGACAGAGAGACAGAGAGACAGAGAGACAGAGAGACAGAGAGACAGAGAGACAAAGAGACAGAGAGACAGAGTGACAGAGAGACAAGGAGAGTCGAACTGAAAAAGAGAAAAGCAGTTATACGAATAGTTTGTTTAGGATGCGAAGTTGGAACGCCAGTCCGCCGCTTCTTTCTCCAAAGTCTTCAATCCTAAAGCAGTAGGCTATGATGTATTGGACGATGCGTTGACCTCCTTGGGCCACCGTCCCTTTTCCTTCATCGCAATGTCCTCCTTCACCTCTGCGTGTGGAAACGTAGGCCAGTTGAACTACGGCGTTGCGAACGCCTATCTGGACTTCAAGATGGAAGAACGTCGCCGAGAGAGCCGCCCAGGAACATCGATTCATTGGGGCAATTGGCTGGAAACCGGAATGGCCGCAAACGAAAACATCCACCGAATCCTCAGTGAATACGGATTCCTCGGCTTCACTACAGAAGAGGGGCTACAGTATCTAAAATACGCAATTCTGCAGAAACCAGTTAGAATAATGGCAGCTAAGCTGAACTGGGATGTGATTCTGGAAAAGAGAAAAGACATCGGCAGAGATATTATCAAAGAAGGGTTTTTGGAGGAAACGCCTCAAGAGTTGACATTGGGTCAGAATAGTGCGATTGGAGCAGATTTAGAAGAAGAAGACGAGGAAGAAGACCAAGAAGAGGCCATCCGTTCGAAGCTCGTTTCCCTGTCAGCGAAGCTTCTAAAATGCCCCGAGGCAAAGATCAAAACAACTAAGAGTTTCATGGAGATGGGATTCACCTCCCACACTTTGGCTACTCTACTCGAGGAAATTTTCCACAATTTCAGACTGAAACTGACAATTGCTGTGTTTTACGAACAACCGAATATTAAAGCCCTTGCTGCATATGTGACTGAATTGAAGGAAACGAAGGAGAAAAGCACTATCCGAGAAAACTTGAAAGAAGCTTTCTGTGACGTTCTAGCCGTGAACGTTTACTATGACAAGGTGGAGGACTTCAAGGATGAAGTGGGAAAAACTCTGAAATCGCTGCACGGAGAAAAAGTTCCATTAAAATACAAGGGAGAAATGGTGGAGTCAGTACGTGGCAAATCCGTGGATGACCTTATAAAACAGCTAAAGGTTCTGGAGCCAATTGGAGATGCTTCAAGGATTCAGAAGGATGCTTCAAGGATGGTAATAATGTTCCCAGGCCAAGGGGCGCAGTACCCTCTAATGGGATCCCAATTGGCAGAGTCATTCCCTTACTTCAAAGAAGTGTTCCACGGTTGCTTGGCAAAAGCTGACAAGCACCTCCAGGGAACTTTCCCTCTTTTGACGATTCTTCAAGAGAAACACAGAGATCTCCTTCTGACCAGCCACATGCAGCCGATCATGTTTTGTTTCTGCTACGCATTAGGCAAACTTTGGGAGAAACTCGGGGTCAAACCCGACTTCTACTTAGGTCACAGTGTGGGAGAGTTGGTGGCCGGAGTCATGAGCGGCATTCTGGAGATCGAAGACGGCATCCGGTTGATTGTAGCCCGAGGCAAGGCAATGGAAAACATCAATGGAGAAGGGGCCATGCTGGCAGTGGACAGCCGAGCTGTCGATGAGGTCCTGAGACGATTCCAAGTGTCAATCGCCGCCGTGAACAGCCCAAAACAAGCTGTTTTAGCTGGAAGGAAGAAGATTTTGGATGAAGTTTTGGTATTCGTAAAGAGCAAACAGCTACAAGCGACTTTTGTAAATGTACAGTACCCCTTCCACTCATCGCTAATTCAAGAAAAACACATAGAAGCCTTCAGGAAAGTCATCAGAAGCATCAACTTGAAAAGAGCAAGAACTCCCGTGATCAGTAACGTCACCTCTGACATCATTTACACCTTTAATGAGGAGTACCTTGTGAAACACACAGTGTCGGCTGTCATGTTCGTCGACTGCGTCAATCGGCTGTCAGCAGAAGGGGTGGGCGTCTGGTTGGAAGCAGGACCAGCTGGCACCTTGAGCCAATTTCTACGACGAATTGTGGATGTTAAGGAAAACACAATTCTTCAAAGCATTCAGGAGAAAAACGACGATTGTGAGAAGTTTATTGAAACGGCCGTGGCTTTGGAGAAAAGTGGAAGGAGGCTTAACTGGAACTTCATCTATGGAAACACAGAGGAAGAAAGGCTGGTGGAGTTCCCACTCAAAGAAACAATTCGCCTTGGGAGTTTAGAAACAAAAGTTATTGAAGACCATCGCCTGAGGCTAGAAACCGTGGTTCCAGGCACTTTTCAAATGCATTCCATGTTGGAAATGGCCAACAAAGAGTCGTCAAAGAACTCTTACTTCACTCTGAACAACGTGAAATTCCCAACTTCTTGGAAACCAGCGGAATCGCAAGAAGCCACTTTAATTAGAACGCTGAAGAACAAAGTTTCTGTCGAAACGAACGGACAGCAAACCTGCACTGGAGAGCTGAAACTTCACAAGACTGAGTTTGAAAGTAAGATGAAGAGAGAAGACTTTGAAAGGAAATGTCAGAATGACGTGAATCTGGAAAAGTTTTATGAAGACAACGCGCGAAATGGACTCCGGTATGGGCCTTCCTTTCAAGTGCTGCACAGGATGAAGATGTCGGAAAATAGAGGAATCGCCTACGGAATTGTGCCTGTAAGTAAATTTCGTATCTTGATATACATTAGCTCCGCGGAAGTGCCTCATCTAAAATTACTTTGAGTTGTACTTGCTCTCACATCCTTGCTCTAAATTACATTATCGTGTCCTATATTCCATTCCGTTGCCTTTTTATAAAATATCTTAGATTATCGTGCACCCCCTATGCACGGCGGGGATTCAAATATGCCCTGAAGCCAAAACATTGACTCCGGCTAAAGGGGTCGGGTACCGTAGACTTCATGAGCATCTAAGGCGCCTCGGGACCCACCTTGAGGCGCCTTTAAGAAAAAGTTTGTCTGTCGTAATTAGGTTTTCATCTATACTATTGATTGGCGATTTTGGCAGCTCTCCAACGGAAAAACAGCCCTTTAACCGTGATGACTTTTATGACAGCCTGTTCCCGCCGTGTGTGACAGTATGAAAGTTAATTGTTGTCTAACCAATAATCTATTTACGGCCTCAAAACTCGTTTTACACTTGGAAAAGAGCAAGTGTTGAGAGAAATAACTCGTGGAATTACGCTAATATTCGCAGCCCTTAATTTCGAAAGTGTTTCACAAGGCGCGTTTGATGTAGATGTTTTTCTCTCTCAAAAACTCTTCTCGTTTTCAGGACAATGAGTACTTATGGCCCCTGATGGACGGAGCCCTCCATTGCATCTGTCCTGTGGCCGCTCAACGCCGCCCAGACGTCTTCCTCATCCCCGTGTCTCTTTCCGAAGTCTATCTGGCTCCAAACGTGGTTTTTGCAAAAGGCCAAGAAGTCGTTTTTCTTTCACAATTGGTTGCTGAAAATGAGAAATTCATTCAAATGCATTCGTGCCTGTTAATTGGCGGAAAAGTTGTGTTCGAAACGAGGAACTCTGTTTGTGTGTTGTTCAAGGCTGACGCAACTGAAACGACTGTTACAACTCAGGTGATTAAAAATCAAATGGTATTGAACAACAGATTTAGGTTGTTGAATCAAAAGGAAACCATGAAACGACTGATCAAAATGCTGAACCAAGAAAATCGGCTAAGGAAAACGTAGTAGTGGTGGGTTGCGACGCGAGCTTCTGCTTTGCTAGTTCCGACGTTCCATCGCTTTGGCAACAGCTTAAGCTTGGCACGACTAGTCACAGCTACTTTCATCGACAAGAACAACCTAGGGATGTTTTTCTAATAGATCGAGATATAGCGGAGTGGGATCCAGAATTCTTCGGGGTAAGTCCCAGAGAAGCACCCTTCATAGACCCTCAACAACGACTTCTAATGGTTGCCGTCTACCGTGCCCTTGAGGCCTCTTCGTTTCCTCGTTTACCTACAAACACCTCTATTTTCGTGGGATCTAGTGGGTTAGAATTCATGCATCGTGTCTACCAAGAGAGGCCTTCGAATATGAATGGGTACTTGGCTTCAGGGACGCATGGCAGCTGTTTGGCTGGAAGATTGGCCTACTGGCTCAATGTATCTGGGTCTGCTATGGTTGTAGATACAGCTTGTTCCAGCTCTTCCACTGCTATTCATCTTGGTTGTGAAGACATAACTAGTGGTCGGTCGGAAGTGGCCATCGTTGCTGGGATGAACATAATCCTTCACGACGCTATAACTGAAGTCCTCCAAAACGGGAAAATGATCAGCCCCGATGGATTCTGCAAAACGTTTGATGCCTCTGCCAACGGGTACCAAAGAAGTGAGGGAATTGGCGTGGTCATTCTCACCTCCGAGAGTTTCGCAAAACGCAATTGTGTCCACAAAATGGCTGAAATATTCAACTGGGCTCTCGGACACAACGGATCTTCTGCTGCATTGCAGGTCCCGAATGGAAATTCCCAGGAAAAGACTATGAAGTCATCTGGGGGTACTGTAGATGCAGTTGAGTGCCATGGAACAGGAACAGCTCTCGGAGACCCTGTCGAGGCTGAAGCTGTTTGTCGCACTGGTTCGAGCAAAGTGAGCAGTGTGAAGAGTCATCTGGGACATAGTGAAGCCGCGTCTGGAATGGCCTCGTTTATCGCAAGTGTGCTCCAACTCAAAAATAACTACCGTATTCCTCAGCTACACTTCTCCTGTCCAAATCGAAAAATCAACTTTGACAAACTATCTCTTGCCGTAACTGGAGAACATTTCACCGACGGAAGGATCAGGGTGAATAATTTTGGATTCAGTGGAGTTAATGTCTCCCTAGTTGTAACAGAATCAACATCTTCCTTTGCTCTATCTCCTCTTAGAATGCTCTATTTACTACCCTTGTCTGCAAACTCTAAGGAATCTTTATCAAAAATGATTCAAGAAATGGAAGAGTTCTTGTCAGTTTCTGATGCACCCTTAGCCGAAATAGCTTCAGCTCTCCAACGACGGCCTTTGTTCCGCTTTAGAGCGATAGCTTTGATCAACTATAGAAGAAAATATCTGTTGAGGTTCACACTGGTTCCAGAATGTCAAGATGATTCAGAAGAAGTGCCTCCAAGTCTTAGAGAGTTCTGCTACGGCTTTGGTGTAACGCGAGATCTAACTACAATCAAGAACATCTTGAATCTAGCCCTATTGCCATCTTCATCTAGCTTCTATCTCAAAATCGCTAAAATATTCCTCTCTGGAGAAAAAGTTGAATGGAGCCTTTTTGACGACCTAGGTCCTCCATCAAATCTCATACCAGGATATGTTTTCAACAATCGACGATTTTGGCCATTTGAAGAAAAAGAAAATGACCTCCAGGAGAAGATTTACTACAAGAAGATCTTAAAAGAACTACCGAGAAAAGGGAAGAAAAGGAAAAGAAACATTTTAGTAGTAGGATCTAGTACTTCTATTTCGGAAATGAAGAAACTTAGAGACGGCGTGCTTCATTTCAGCTCTTCTGATTCAACCTACGCAACAGCGTTAAAACTATGCCATATTTGGGATACGGTAGATCTTCAGAGCAAAGTTACCGTAATCGTTTCATGCAAGGATAATGGAACGAGCTTCACAGAATGGACAGCCTTGGTTCGAAGCCTTGCTTCAGAGAAGGCACTGCCTTACTTGTTCGTTTCTTACCAGTCTTCTGAAGAAGTTCAAGATGAGATGCTTCATTGGGATGCAGTGAACGACGCAATCTTCTACAAGGACGGAAAACGATTTGCGGAACGACTTGTTGCCTTCTCACCAAAAAGGGCTGAAAGGGCTTCATATCGCCACTTGGTGATCTCCGGAGGCGGTGGAGGAATAGGAAAAGCTCTCATTAACAAGCTTCAGCCTTCAGAAGTCACGGATCTCTCCAGGTCAACCGGGTACGACCTATCTGATTCGGGTTTGTCACTGCCACTTTCTGCAGATGTTGTGATTCATGCCGCTGGAGTGGTCAATAACGGGTTACTTGGCTCCATGACGGAAGAAAAATTCAAGAAAACGGGAGATGTAAAAGTAAGCGGCCTTGAAAATTTACTTCAAATTGGTGGAAGACCTCGTATGATTGCTATTTCATCAGCTGCAGCAGTTTTCGGATCACAAGGGCAGACGAACTACGCATTTGCTAATGGAAAGATGGTTTCTTTGGCGGAGAAAATGGGCAGTGATGTCCAATTCATTCATTTTGGTCCATGGAAAGAGACTGGGATGTTGGCTGGAGAGGGACTGGATGTCATCAGAAGACAAATCGAAGGAGGAGGATGGCGATTCCTTGACACTCATGTTGCAACGAGAGCTTTGGAGACAAAAGAGAGTGTGATCGTGTTCGATGGAGATTTTGAGACCATTTTAAAGAAACAACCTCATCTGGGCAACTTCTTGGAAGGCCTTTGTGTTGCTCCAAAAGAGAGTCTCAAAGAGGAATTCACCAGTGTTAAGAGACTTCTGGAGGCGGTTTCAGGAATAAACTTTGAGGATCAAGAAAATGTTCCTTTCATGAGCCTGGGAATGGATTCTTTGATGATGGAGGAGTTTAGACAAAAGGTCAACGAACATTTGCAGATTTCTTTGTCTTCAGCGGAGATTTACGACAATTGCACTCTTGAACTGCTAGAAAGATACATAGGCATTCATAAGCAGGTAAATTCAGAAGACAGCTTGCTTGAAAGTCACGGAGTTGCATCAGAAGACTGCGAAACAAACTTGAGCAATGCTTCAGAAACACCTGAAGACATCGACAAGAGGGTGGCCATAATAGGGGCAAGTGGAGAATTCTCCGGAGCTGAGAACATCACCCAATTCTGGAAGAATCTTCTCCAAGGAAAAGAATCTATCAATCGATCACCTTCAGCAGAACCTGGTTTTGTCTCCGCAGCAGGAGCGATTCCAAACATCGACCACTTCGATCACAAGTTTTTCAAAGTTACAAAAGAAGAAGCCGACTCTTTGGATCCTCAAGTGAGGCGTTTTGTGGAACACGCCTATCTTGCATTGGAAAACGGAGGCTATGTTAGACAGCGGAAGGAGATGAGAGTGGCGGTGTTTGCAGGAGCAGAACCAAGCGACTATAGCCGAGGAGAAGAAGAGCCCATAGGGTCCCTCCAGAGGATGTTCCGAATGAATATGAAGGACCACATGGCCACTTTTACAGCCCACTGTTTGGATCTGAAGGGACCAGCCATGGCCGTCTACACGGCCTGTTCCAGTTCAATCTCAGCTTTGCAACAAGGAATCCACTCCATTCAGTTGGGTGAAGCTGACTTGGTCATAATAGGAGGGGTTTCCCTTGTTCTACCTGGTCAAGAGCAGTACGAGTTTCAGGAAGGAATGGTTCTGTCGAAAACAGGAGTCTGCAGACCTTTTGACAAGTCAGCTGATGGTACAGTAAGAGGCTCCGTTGCAGGATGTCTTCTGATAAAAAGTCACAAACGCGCAAAAGAGGATGGAGATCACATTCTCGCTGTGGTCGAAAGCATTGGAGTTTCAAACGACGGAGCAGTTAAGGCCAGTTTCATGGCTCCAAACACGTCTGGGCAACTGGCGGCTATGGAAAATGCATTGAAGCATGTTGACAAGTCAAGAGTAGCTTATGTAGAGTGTCACGGAACAGGAACTCTGGTTGGGGACGAAATTGAATTGAAGGCGTTAAGGCAAGCCTATCCTGATCAAAAGATCTGCATTGGCTCTGTTAAGGCCAACATTGGACATGGCTTTGCTGGAGCTGGAATCGCTGGAATCATTAAGGCAATCAAAATGCTAGAAACTGGAGAAATTCCCCCTCAAATCAACTTTGAAAAGGGCATTCCAGCCTTGGACGATAAGTTTAAAGTTGCAAAGACGGTAGCCAACCTTCCTGAGAATTCTCTTATAGCAGTCAGCGCATTTGGCATTGGAGGGACAAATGGCCACGTTATACTCGGAAGAGGCAACGATTCGAAGGCTGAGAAAACGAAAAACGAAGAAAAAGGTGTTTTCTTACCCCTGTCTGCAGCTTCTTTGCCATCTCTTGAAGCACAGAAAAGAGCTATGAGTAGCTTTTTAGCTACGAACCAAGTTTGTTTGAAAAATGTCGCAGCTACGTTACAGAAACGGGAAATTTTCAAGCATAGGTCAATGATTTACGCAAGCAAGGGCGTTCCAAATGCTATAGAATCTCAAAGTTATTCCGCGATTCCCGGCCTTTCTGAAGAAAACATCGCATTTTTCTTCTTTCCACAAGGGCTACAGTACCCCGGAATGGGCCAAAAAATGATGGAAGAGGACTGTGCCTTCTCGAAAACTATGAAGCATCTCATCGATATTGCGAGTGAAGTTACAGGAACCAACTTTCACGACTTAATGTATCCGTCTGATTTAGAAGATGTGAAGATACTTCAACCAGATGTAGCCCAAATCGCCGTGTTCATTACAAGCATGGCCACAATTTCTCAGCTAGATGAGTGGGGCATTCGTGGCGAGACCCTCCTTGGCCACAGTGTTGGAGAGTACGCTGCTTTATGCGTAGCTGGCGTGTTCACGTCTTCCAAAGCCATTCATCTTCTCCACCACAGAGGAAAACTGTGCTACAGTACCCCTAAGGCTGGAATGTTGGCGATAAGAGGTGATCTACCTGATCTACCAAAAGGGATTGAAGTCTCCGCCGTGCTTTCAGAGTCTTTCCACTGCGTAGTTGGGCCTATCGAAGAGATCCAAGATTTGAAGACAAAACTGCAAAGTCAAGGGACGGAATTGAGAGAACTTAGGACAGAACGTGGTTTCCACAGCTATATGCTTGATGGAATTTCGGACGAATTTTCAATCATGGCATCTTCGATGAAGTTCAAACCCCCGAAGATAAAAATCATCTCCAGTGAGAGTGGGAAAGTTCTGGGGGCCGTTACTCCTTCATATTTAACCGATCACTTGAGAAAACCAGTGGATTTGAACTCAGCCTTGTCCACCCTACTTTCTGATTCAAAAATCAAAGTGATTGTGGAGATAGGACCTCCCGGAGTTCTTGCGACCTTGGTTAAGGAACGACGCCCTGATGTAATTTGCATTGGAAGCATTCCAAGAAAAGGAAAAGCTGGTTCGCTCAGACAGACCTTAGCCGATATGTGGTCCTTAGGTCTATCTGTCCCTATTCCTAAGGCCTTAGGGTACTTCGACCCTTCAGTTCCCGGATATCAGTTTGAAGGCACAGTTTGTTGGAAAAATCGCCTGTGGCAAGGAAATGGAGAACATCGGTTTTTCTCAATGTCATGGATAACTCTGTTAATCAAAGAAGAAAAGACGAAGCTTAAAGTGTTGGTTGTGGGAAATTATACAGAATTTCCTCAAATCAGCCCTGATGAAATCGACTCTTGGGACGGAAGAGTAGAATTAGTCTTGTATCTTCCAAATGAACAAGACCCTGTTGACATTTACTTCACTACCAAGAAAATCTGCGACAGTTTAGCCAAGTGGAAAGCAAAGAGGTTCATCGTGGTCTCGAAGGGAAATCCTATTGATTGGACTGCATTGGGACCTTTGAGAGAACACCACCTAGGAAGGGAAAAGATCAACAGCTTTGTTGAAAACTCAGAGAATGTTCCCTTAGGCACTTTGATTCAAAGAGTCTACCCAATAATGGAGGATTGTCTTATGATTACCAACAAAAGTCTTCTGAAGTTGGCTTACAGCGAGGTCTTCCCAAAGGAGAAAAGTACAAATATCAAAGGAGTTGTTGTAGTTGTTGGAGGAGGAGGAACCCTAGGAAAGGCCTACACTTCTCTCCTTAACACACTCCCTAATGTAGAAATTTGCACAATCGGAAGATCTTATTCCACTATGGAGAATTACTACAACTGTGATATTACTGCAAAAGAGGAAGTGGTATCAACTTTAGATCTGATTCAACAACGTTTTGGGAAAATCGACGCAATTGTGAACTTGGCGGGAAAGGCTACTTCACTTCGTCTAAACAAAGACTTCTCAGATGTTGAGGCCGTTCTGTCCCCTAAAATCCAAGGGACTTTGAATATTCTGTCTTACTTTGAAGAGAAGAATCTTCACCTGAATCGACTGATCTGTGCTGGTTCGTTGAGTAGTTTCCTCACACTTCAAGGGGCTGATGACTACGCTGCAGCCAATTCTTTTCTAGACGGATTGGCTTTGAAAGGCCATAAAAATGTTGGAGACATAACTACAATACAGTGGCCTCCTTGGAAAGAAGGCGGAATGGCGAGCGGAACGACAGGAGAAATTGGAGAAATTCTAGCCAAAGGAGCCATTTCAAGGGCTAAAGGAATCCCAGCAATCAGAGAAAGTCTAAGCATTTCTGGCTGTTGTGCCTTTTCATTGGTTCCTCCACTTCAGCTGAGAGCTCTTTTGGATAAAGCTCAACTCAATGTAGACACTTCAGAATCTATCCAAACTGATGGAAGCAGGTACGGTATCGTCCTTGGAGCATGGAAATCAGCACTTTCTTGCGATATCTCCGGACAAACTCATTTCTTCGACGCCGGAGGCAACTCTCTGACTGCCCTGAGGATAATCTGGCAGCTTAACAACAATTTTGGACTACAACTAAACGTGAATTTTGTGTTTGCAAATCCTGTGTTCAAGAACTTCTACAGTAACCTTCCAATGACTGAAGGACAAAAACACGAGTGGAGGTTCACCCCAAATGAGGCCATTCCTCTTTCATTTGCTCAAGAGAATATGTACCTTTTGAGGATGTTGGAACCTGGGCCTCAGTACAACATAGTCTTTGCTTTGACGTTGTCACCAAGCCTGGATAGAAAAAGAATGGCGAATGGGGTTATGACGTTAATGGCCAGGCAGAGAGGACTCAGGACCACATTTCCCTCAAGCATGAGACAGGAAGTTCTCTCTTTGACAGAATCTTTTCACTGTCAAACTGTTACAGAAGCAGATTATGAGGCCACACTGCTTCAGGAGAAACAATTTGTCTTTGACTTTGCTTCTGTGCCTCTTCGCATCAGGTGGTTTGAAACAGAAGAAGGCTTCCATTTAGTCTTCAATCAACATCACATTCTAACCGACGGATGGTCCATGACCGTTTTGGCAAAGGAACTCTCAACTATTTACAACCAAGTAGAAGAATCAAAGGAGTTGAAGGAAAGCGTGGCAGCCTTTGCTGTAAATGACAGACAACGCACTTTCAAGGAAAGTTTGACCCAAGTGGCAAAGAAGTTTGAAAATACGGCCAGAACTTCTCTTTTACCGGATAAAGCCAAGACCTCGGCCGTTTACAATAAGCTGGAACGTTATATACCTTTGCGTGTGGTCGAAAATATCAAAAGATTGGCTAAAACCTACAAAACAACCGAATTTGTCGTCGCTTTAGCCGCATTTGCTCTAACAATCCGACGGTGGAAACAAGAAATGGATGAAGACGATGTGGTTGTGGCAGTACCAGTTTCTGGGAGAAATGAAATCAGCCAGGAGCTCATTGGCTACTTTTTAAACAACATGGTTTTATCACTAGATGTTTCAAAAGACCGACCGTTCGAGGAAATTGTAGCAAAATTGGGGACGGAAGTGGTAGAATCGAGAAAATCGGAAAATGTTCCATTCCATCTACTAGTCGCAGAACTCGGAATAACTCGCGAAATGGGCAAACAACCTCTTTTCCAGATATACTTCAATTATAGGCATAGTTTGGACTACCCCAAAGTGGTAATCGATGGAGCTGATTGCAAAGTGAGACAAGTTTCAATGAACACCCTTTTCGACCTGTCAACAACAATCGATGAAACGCCTCAGGGAATGAGGGTCATGATGGAGTACTGTAGCTCTTACTTTGAAGAAACTGTGGAGCAGATTCTAGACGACTTTATGAAGATTCTCACGACAGAAAGACCCAAGACAACTGTCTCACACGGTCCAAGAATTGACATACCAATGGGAGGAATAGCTGAAAGTTTGAGGAAAAGCGGACCACTCAAAACGTCTCCAAAAGTTGACGTTAAGAAGCTAGGCTTCTACTTGGAACAGGAAATGTTCAAACACTTTGGAGTAGGACAAAGAGCAGATAGCGTTGTTCTCCTGGAATTGGACCCTAATTCCACCGCCGTTTGTATTCCAGAGGTGGTCCTTTCGGGCTTTGGGTACGCGCCAATCGACCCTACTTGGCCAGAAAAGCGGAAAGGAACTATAAAGAAGAACTTGAAATATTCCTTAGTTATAGATTCACTAACTCTTAACGGAATAGGAAGAGAGAAGGCCTTCCCTTGGCTTAGAACCTGTGGTCCTGACGCAGCCTACGTGATTCATACCAGCGGTTCAACCGGTGTTCCCAAAGGAGTTGTTGTTTCTCAATTCAACGTCGCAAACTTCCTTCTCGGCTCAGCTCACCAAATGCTTCTGAAGAAAGAATCCATGGTCTACAACTCTGTGAATACCGTGTTTGATGTCTCAGTTTCAAACATCCTGGGTGCTTGTGTCAACAATTCCACACTTGTGCTTCACAAGGATCTTAAGAACCAAGTCTCTGAAGCTTCTTCTTGTTCCTACGTGTTTCTAACATCAGCGGTCTTCAACTCTTTAACCACAGAGCAACTTCGACACCTTCAAACGGTTGAGAAACTTTTCATTGGCGGTGAAAGTGTTCAAGAGAAAAACTTGGTCTCGGCACTTCAAATGGGCATCGATGTAACTCAAATTTACGGTCCTACTGAGGGGACCATCTGGTCCCTAACTAACAGATGCAAGCTGCTACCCAAAGAAGGGAGGGTAATCGGCCAGCCCATGTCAAATGAAAGTGTGAAGATTGATGCAGAAATGGGAGAATTGGTCCTGGAAGGGCGAAAAGTAGCCCGAGGCTACATTAACACACCTGGATTTGGGGGACTCTATGGAACCAAAGACTTTGTAAAACGCAGTGGTGCTAAATTCACCTACATGGGAAGACTAGATGGACAGGTAAAGATTAGGGGCAATCGCGTTGAACTGGGAGAAATTGAGGCTCATCTCCAAGAGCTTACAGGAGCAGTTCAAGTAATCGTGCTCCAGGAGAAAAACTCTCTCATCGCCTTTTTAGCGAATTGTGAAGCCTTTGACACGGGTTTTCTAAAATCTTCTATGGCCAAGAGATTACCCAGCTACTGCTTGCCTTCTGCTTTCGTCCATGTTCAGAGCATTCCCCGAAACTCTTCTGGAAAAACAGACAAAGAAAAGATGTTGCAGGAATTCCATCGTCAAATGCGCAGAGTTCCAAATGAACATTCTGGAGAACAAAAGACCATTGTGAATTCGATTGAAGAACGGATGATGAAAGTCTTTTCTTCCATTCTGAAGAAAGAAGTTGACGAAGTGGATTCTGACTTTTTCTCTTTGGGAGGTCATTCGCTTCTTTTGCTCACACTACAAACAGCCATCAAAGAAGAGTTCGACGTAGAAGTCAGTGTATCCGATCTTTACACCCATCTCAGCATATCCGGGTCTGCACAACTGGGAAGTTTAAAACAAAGAAGTTATGTGATTTGTGATTTCAGGTTTTGAACAAGCTGCGTCCTTCTTTGGAAACAACAAACACAGGGATAATCACGCGTCTTCGCGAGGCTGAGAACCCGAAGTTCAATGTCTACCTGACCCACGCAGTCGGAGGAGCCATCTTCCCCTACTACGCTTTCCTTAGCATTTTCCCTAAGGAAGTTTCTGTCTATGCCATCGAATTTCAGCTGGAGTATCCAGCAGAAACACTGAAAGAATTGGCAGCATTCTATGCCAAAGCCGTGAGTTTTTTTGTGTGTGTATGTGTGTTTGTATGTGAAAAACAGAGAGACGCAGGGACACAAAGAGACAGAGACACTGAGACACAGAGACACAGAGACACAAAGACACAGAGACACAGAGACACAGAGACACAGAGACACAGAGACACAGAGACACAGAGACACAGAGACACAGAGACACAGAGACACAGAGACACAGAGACACAGAGACACAGAGACACAGAGACACAGAGACACAGAGACACAGAGACACAGAGACACAGAGACACAAAGACACTGAGACACTGAGACACAGAGACACAGAGACACAGAGACACAAAGACACAGAGACACAGAGACACAGAGACACAGAGACACAGAGACACAGAGACACAGAGACACAGAGACACAGATACACAGAGACACAGGGACATAGAATGACAGGAAGGCCTGCGCATAGTCGTTTTCGTGGTTGATGAAGTAGCGTAAGGTTTCCCAATTTGTTTTCACCACAGATCAGCCTAAAGAGGGAAGTAGGGATATAAGGAGGTAGAAGAAAAGAGAGAAAAGGAGAGAGAGAGACAGAGAGACAGAGAGAAAAAGCAACGAGACGTTTAAGATTGCCGCCCACACAAAGACAGTCCGTCCCTTCCTCGTAGGCCACTCGATGGGAGGCAGCATCAGCCGAGAGATGATCCCGGAGCTCAAGATGTGGGGATGGGAGGTAACATTTTAACTTTTTCTTGATTTAAAATTTCAGAAGCCTCATTTAAATCAAATTTCAGATTCCCTTTGTCGTAATGTTCGATTCCTGGGTTCTGCGTCCGAATCAGTTGAGCGTTGAGAAGATCCGATCTTTCATGGAGACCGTCTTCGCTCCTTTGCCAAATGCAGCAGTTCGGGTGGCGAGGGCAGTAAAACTCGGAGAAATGCTGAAGAAACACAGAGTAACGAAATCTTACACAAAGGTACCCAGAGTCTTTTTGATTTTTCAAATATGTGTTTAGGTGTTCCTGTTCAAGAGCTGCGAACTGGGAGTGGCCGCCTACCGTGAAGCAGTGAGGTACCCTTGTTCATAATATACCTGCTAAAATCTTCCATTTAGACCTGATTTGAACGAGGAACTCTCTCGCAGTCTCATTGCAAACGGCTTCGACCGCGTCAGTCTCCAGCCGGTCACTTCTTGGCTGGTAAGAAGAAAGAAAATCACAGAAACAAGGTTTTTCAGATCAACGGGGATCACGAGTCGTGTCTGAAACTGGAGAACCTCAAGACGCGACAGATCGAAATTCTGGGTATTTTCAAGGAATACTTGTAATGTGGTATTTTGTGTAATAAACGCTTCTGCTTCATATCAATGCACGTTCCTGTAGACACTACATTTGAAGATAAAGTGTTCTCGCCGTCCAAGTGTTTTTCAAATTTAGAGAAATCTAGACCATTAATAAGAAATTTGTGTTCAAACGTCAAACCCGAAAATGAAACAACACCGTGTCACCTACTTCATACTAAAGATAAGCGTTTATTGGTTACGAAATCCCCTTGAAACGCATTCACCCAAGTCACATATAGCTGTCGCCAAACGGGCATCCTGCCAATAACGACCTCAATGCAGCAGCCGTGCGATACTCAGGCGGAAATAGTGTGCGAGAAGCGAAGACGCGGAGAGAAAGCGATTTTTAATAACCTATGCTCATTGGCGACAGCTAAATACGCACCGTGCACACGTTCACACGTACACGTGCCATCGCGTATCCACACGTACACACGCACACCCACGTACTCTTTCTCTTCTCAGAGGAGTCATTTCAATCCCTGGTGGCTCAGCAAACGGTCGACACCGTCTCTTCTCGTCAATCTATCGGTGAGTCGTGTATCTCGCTCTCGGTCTCTCACCCGCTCACAGAAACCGACAGAGTCATACTAAATGTCTCCTCTGCGCTTATCTCTATGTCTCTCTTTATATGTTTTTCTAGATTTCTTTGCCAGTGTGTCGTTCATTCATCACTCCGTCTCATTTGAATGCATTTCATTTGACTGCCAAATTAGCATATGTTCAGCTTTAAAAATGCCCCCTCCGCTCATTTTTTACTTTTTTCCTTTCCCTTTCCCTCCCTATCACTCTTATCTATCTTGTCTATATTCGTTAATTTCAGAACATGCGCGAGGTCATCTCCGTCCACATTGGTCAAGCCGGAGTGCAGATCGGCAACGCCTGCTGGGAGCTGTACTGCCTGGAGCACGGCATTGGAAAGGATGGATTCATCGAGAATCCGTACAAGGACTCCTCTCTCGGAACCTTCTTCAACGAGGTTGGAAGCGGAAGATACGTCCCCCGCGCAGTCATGGTCGACCTGGAACCTTCTGTTGTTGGTAACACTTTCTTTTAAGGTGATTCTAAACTTCATGTTTCAGACCAGGTGCGCAATGGAGCCTACGGCGAGCTGTTCCACCCCGACAACATGATTTCTGGAAAGGAGGACGCTTCGAACAACTACGCTAGGGGTCACTACACCGTTGGAAAAGATCTCATCGGAGTCACTTTGGATTCGATGAGGAGACTGGCCGAAGACTGCGACGGACTCCAGGGATTCTTCCTCTTCCACTCCTTCGGCGGAGGCACCGGCTCCGGCTTCACCTCTCTCCTCATCGAGAATCTCTCCAACTTGCACGGCAAACTGAGCAAGCTGGAATTCGCCGTCTACCCTTCGGCTAAGGTCCGAAATCTTTTGCCTCCTTTGTATTCTTGCTGTTTAAGGTGGCCAGTTCTATGGTTGAACCTTACAACTCTGTCCTCACCACTCACGGAACGATGGACCACTCGGACTGTGCCTTCATGGTCGACAACGAGGCCGTTTTCAACATTTGTCGTCGCAACCTGGGAATCCCCATGCCGTCCTACCACAATATCAACAGCCTCATTGCCCAGGTATCCATGATATGTAGAAAACACAATCGAGATTTAATGTTGTCTCTTCGGTCACGGCCTCCCTCCGATTCCAAGGAGCCCTCAACGTGGACCTGACCGAATTCCAGACTAACCTCGTGCCTTACCCACGCATCCACTTCCCCCTCACCTCTCTGGCCCCCATCATCTCCTCTGATAAGGTTTAAAATTGGGTTTTCACATCCAACTTTCATTTTAGGCCAACCACGAGTCTCTCTCGGTGAACGAAATCACCAGCATGTGCTTCGACCCTCAGAATCAGCTGGTCAACTGTGACATGAAGAATGGAAAGTTCATGGCCGTTTGTCTGCTTTACAGAGGAGACGTCGTGCCCAAGGATGTGAACCAGGCCATTCAGACGATCAAGACTAAGAGAGTCTGCCAGTTCGTCGACTGGTGCCCCACCGGATTCAAGGTAATCTCTCTCCCTCTCTCTCTCTCTCTCTCTCTCTCTCTCTCTCTCTCTCTCTCTCTATCTCTATCTCTATCTCTCTATCTCTTTCTCCCCCCTCTCTCTCTCTCTCTGCCTCAATCCCTCCTTTCCAGGTCGGAATCAACTACCAGCCGCAGATGGCCGTCGAGGGCAGTCACCTGGCCAAAGTGCCTCGTTCGGCCTGCATGCTCAGCAACACTTCCGCCGTTGCAGATGCCTGGAGTCGTCTCTGTCACAAGTTCGACCTGCTCTTCTCCAAACGCGCTTTCGTGCACTGGTTCGTCGGCGAGGGGTTAGTTATTATCTTAATTATGTTACTAATTAACGATATTCAGAATGGAAGAGGGAGAGTTCTCGGAGGCCAGGGAAGACATGGCTATTCTGGAAAAGGACTACAAGGAGATCACCGCCGACGAAGCCGATCCCGAGGAGGACGAATTCTGAGAAATCCATTTTATCGTGTACATGAGACCTTTGGGAATAAATGGTCGTGTTTGTATAATGCGTGTTTAGTCTTAGATTTTCACTGCCTATGATTGTTTTATTTAATAAAAAAAAACTTGTACATTAGCATAACTTTCAATAGACTAGTATGTAAAAATGTGAACTTGTAAAGCTCTCATTACTTATGCAAATTAAGATGTGCAAGTTTTCGACGTTTCCGGTCAAGGTCGATGAGCGAGAAGTATACACAAGTGTAATTTTTCAACGCGAGACACCATTCAACGTTTTTTTTTCTTTAAAGGCTTCTTCTGAACCCATGAGTTTCAGAAAGAGTTAAAAGTTATCGTGAAGTTGTATTGGCCATATTTGGAACTATATCGTACTCTAGTTTAAATGACGAATCCATCCCGGGCTGTTAAATGAAAAATCAGACCAAAATCACACTTCGAAGTAGGTGAGATCTAAATATGCTCAAAACGTTCATGGGCTTTCAAATGATGTGTTGTAAAAGTAAATTTTATTCAGTACTTTTGCAAAATGCGCCTGATAGTGTGCCAAGGAATTTATGTTCCTCACAACGACGTCTGTTCATAACCGCAAAAGAATGATCAATCGAATAAATTTATTGTAAAACATATATTTTTGTTAGCCCCTTCACCCAAAATTTAAAAAGATGTTTTGCTTGTTGGAAACAGTGTATATTGAAAAACCTAATTACAATGGAATACAAGAAACACAATAGAAAACAAACATAAACTACAGGAAATCTACAAAATGACAAAATTCGTGGCCGAAAATCAAATCGGGAAATTAAAATACTCTGCAGCCTATTTCAGTAATGGAGAAAAGAACAGAAAGCGTCCATTGTTTATGGAATTCTCTTGAAACACATTCGTTCGATTCCAATCCCCCGTCTACTGTTTATCCTTGTCCTTTTTCTTGTCTTCTCCGAACGGATCGACCAATCCGTAGAGCGTCTGGTAGGCGGGGTCGTGTTTGTGCACAGTGTACCTCTGAGGACAATTTGCATAGTTTTATTAGCTCTGTTGTGTCCGGAGGTAGGGAAGACGCGAGGTTCAAATAAGAGATTTATTCGAGGAACGAAGCTCAGATAAGCTGAGAGCAAAGCCAAGAGAAAGCTGCGAAATGGGGAAACGCTGGCCTTATATAGCACCAGAGAAGGTTCTGGAAAGATCCAGAACCGGGGCGAAATATCTAGTACCGTGAAAGGGGCGGGGCCTAGAAGGTACTAGAACAAATGGAACGTTACGGAACATTCTAGAACAATATGGAATATTCTAGAATACGAGTGGGCGTAGCCCCAACACCTCCCCCCTAAGATTGATGGTCACGGTAGGAAACGCGGTGAGGGTCAATCTGAAGGTGAACAGGCGGGTGACGTTGACGCTTCGGGCGCTGAGGAACATCGGGAGTCGTGGAACCTGCAGGCGTCGTCAGAACGGCACTGTTGGGAGCATCGGCTTCGGCGTCGCTGGCATCGATGGGCGTGGCGTAACCGGACGAAGACGGACTTCGGGGAAGTTTCTTCTTGTAGAACGGCACGTCGAACGCGGTCATCATGTCGAAGTTGCGGCGTCGGGTCGTAGAAAGCGAGTGAACTGCGAGGGAGTTGACGGCTTTCGGAGTCTTGGAGACGGAGATCTTCTTGAACAGGTTGCTGAATCCGGGCATCTGCTTGATCCAGGGCAATCCGAGAAGATCGGAGTGGTAACTGACGTAGCACCAGCCATATCCTCGATTGGAGTGACCGTCGTTGTTCTGGATGACGAAGTCGGTCATGAAACGTCCATGGTTGGTAAGAGGAGATCCGTCGACAGTGTGCAGAGAGTGCGGGCACGGTTCGAGCGGTGGTCGTCCGATCTTGTTCCATGTTTCGAGCGGGATGAGGGTGACGGATGCGCCAGTGTCGAGCTGTAGGTCGGCAGGAGTGCCGCTGATGCTGACTTGGACGTTGATGCTGCGAGCGTCACTGGTGTGAGAGACGTTGTTGAGCTTCTTCTGGGAGGGAGACAGCTTCGGGCACTGTCTTTTCCAGTGGTCTCCAGAGCAGATCGAGCACGGCGACGGAGGGCACGAAGAATCGGTTTTCTTCTGCGAACGTTGATGAACAGCCTGGATTCCGAAGGGTCGGTGGTTCGAAGCGGCTTCCACAGCTTGCGAGTCGTCCTTGGCGGATTTCCAGATGTAGTACTCCTTGGCGAGATCGTCGATGGTGGTAGTGTCGTCTTCTTCGAGCTTGCGGAGAAAGCGAACACGGTACTCAGCCAGTTCAGGAGCTTGGAAGGCAAACACCAGAGCGAAGCACTCGAGGGTATCCTGCTTGATGTCCTTCAGCTGGGCGTCCTGAGATCGAGCCTTGAGACGGTTGATGAAGTTGGTGAGGTCGTCGTTCGGCGAGAATGTCATCTTGAGGCATTCGAAACGGCGACGAAAGAGACTCTTCTTGTTGCCGAAGAGCGTAGAAAGCGTCTCGAGTGTGGTGTCCCAGCCTAGGTCCGACGGTTTCTTCGGCAGGATGTGACGAGAGAACCGGGCGTGGCTAGGTCCATCGAGAGCGGAGTCGAGGAGACGAGTCTTGGTGGGCTCGTCGAGCGAAGCGCAGTCATGCGTGAAGACGTAGTCGTAGCGACGGTACCAAAGGTCGAAGCAGTCGTCTTGGTCCGGGTCGTAAGCGAACTTGTCGATGCGCTTGAGAAGGCGGTCGAACAGCGATTCGGAAGAAGTTCCAGCAGCGGTGGAGGCGACTTGCTTCAGAAGCTGTGACATCATGGCTTGTTGTTCAGTCATCTTCTGGAGGAGCTCGTTGATGAGAGCGGCTTGGTCCATTCCGGCAGAGTTCTTGTAGTCGTTGATCCTGATCGCCAGTTGTTGTGTCCGGAGGTAGGGAAGACGCGAGGTTCGAATAAGAGATTTATTCGAGGAACGAAGCTCAGATAAGCTGAGAGCAAAGCCAAGAGAAAGCTGCGAAATGCGGAAACGCTGGCCTTATATAGCACCAGAGAAGGTTCTGGAAAGATCCAGAACCGGGGCGAAATATCTAGTACCGTGAAAGGGGCGGGGCCTAGAAGGTACTAGAACAAATGGAACGTTACGGAACATTCTAGAACAATATGGAATATTCTAGAATACGAGTGGGCGTAGCCCCAACAAGCTCTTACCCCCTTTTCCGGAGGCTTGATCAGCACCACACACGTCTGAATGTCTTCGTCCTTTTCGCTCTCCGCCGATTGTTCTTTTCCGCTTTTCACAGACAGCCGCTGACTTTTCAGCTGTTCGGCCGAGAGGGTTCTGCCGACGACATTGGGCGAAGAGGGCGTGGGAGAGACGGCCGGCAGCGGGCGAGTGTACCACCAGTCCACTCCCGTGCTCCACAATCCGTTGATTCCCATGATGAACTGCGAACCCAGGCCAGGCTGATCCTCTGACGGAGTGGGAGAACGAGGCTTAAGATATTCCGTTTAAAACTTTTGAAAGGTGCAATTACCGAAGTAGGTGACAAAGCCGCCGCCGTAGGACCGTCATCCTCCTTCATAGGAGACTTGGCCGGAGTCGCCGGAGTCGCCGGAGTCTTCGCATCCTCTGTTACTATCGGAGGAGTTCTTGCCGATCCCGGCGGAGTCCTCGCAGACCCCGGAGGAGTGACCGCTTCATCACTGGCCGGCCGTGGTTGCTCAGTCGAAGGTCGGTTGCCCATCCTCCAGCGGGAAAGGATCAGAAATGAATGGGTGAAATCTGTGCAAGGCGTTTCGCGTCATTTCGTGACCGTAAGTGACGTTTCATTATAATGACACTCAAAACAGAGTTCAACTGCGTCTGTTTGCGTACCCCTGACCACGAGTTAGTCAACTGAAACAAAACTATTGAATGTTTTTGGGTGTCGTGGAGATATTGAGAGACTACTTCGTTGAGCCACTTTCTCCATTTTACTCCTCTTCCGCCAGAGTTACGGTTTCTGATACACGGAATCGGGAACGATAACGATTCGTTCTCAAATATGAAAGTATCGACGGGTAGCAATTCTGTAGTAAGTAGTGTGGTTATCTTTGATACCCTACTCCTCTCAATTTAACTGTTCTCTGTTTCTCTAATTCCTCCTAGTTACTCGTCTCTTTGCTAGCTTCCTTCAGCTCCGGTCTTATTCTCACTGGCTGCAAAATCTCCGTCACTTCCTTTGGTCACTGGTAGTTTTCCATCGCTGTCCCCTACCAAGTTCATTCGATGCCGCTTCCACGCTATTTCCAACATCTCTAGCTGGCCTGCTGTTCCGTGTCTCGTTACAAGTTGCGCGTGGCTCGTAAAACCTAGGCTCTTTTACCCCCTTGCTCCTCAGGGCCGGTGGCCAAGACTTGATAGGATTATATACGTTTATTACGACACAAAAACAATTATGAAGGGAGACGAGAGGAGAGGAGAGAGAGAGAGAGAGAGAGAGAGAGAGAGAAAGGGGGAGAACGAGACGATGAGAGAGCGGGCATGAGAGACCGCCCGCCCCGAGGTGCGGCAGATCTAACTATCTCGCGCGCATCTCTCATAGTCATGTGAAAGACATTGGTACCTGGTGGACCAACGGAAAAGAGAAACCAACTATAGTGCACTGGATCTCAACTCGTTTGGTATACCCTATACAGCTGTCGCCACACCGAAATCGGCGAGAAAAAGCCGCTTTTTCTCTGCGTCTTCGCTTTTTGCACGAATGCTGCATCAAAGCTGATTTTGGCAGGATTTCAATTCGGCAACAGTTGTACATCACTTCATGCCAAGCAAACCCTCTCCATTCTTCTTCATTTCTCCCATATGTTACTTGTCTTTGTTCTTTCCTATCCTCTCGTAAATGCATACAATTCCTTCCCGTCGTCCTTCACTCCCATCCTCTCCAAACATAGATCTAGAGGCTTTATTTACGTATAATATAACGCTTGGCGTAGTAGTGCTAAAACGAAATAAATAGATATATGAAGTCACAAGATCATAGGGGGATATGTCTATACAATAAAACAAATGTGTTAAAAAGTCGCCCTAAACGGGCCCGACCAAGGGCGCGTACTCGAGGGCGGTCGAGGCATCGGGCATTTCAACCGGCAGCATTTCGGGCTCGTAAGTCTTCACTAGGACTGCTTGGAGGGCGATCACGAAAGGGCACCTGAAATATGTGTGCGGATAAGTTTAGTTGAACTATTTTTATAAATGATTTGGGAAGCTACAAAAAACGGAAAGCCATTTTCGGCTAACATATACAATGACAATTAATTGCGCGCAGCGACATCTTCCAAAAGCATTTGAGAGAGAGAGAGAAAAAAAAGATGAGATAAATAACTTTTCTCACCGTCCATCCTGCAGTTCGATGTGGAAACTGTTCTCGTTCTCCGTGAAGGGGCAATAGAATATCATAGGCGTGTCCGACTCTTGTATCGGCTCCAGAGACTGGCCATTCATCTGAACGGCGGCGAATTTCGGCCCATCCCAACAGCGAGCCGTCCACTGAAATTTCTTTATTAATAAGAGAGAAAAAGGAAAACCAACGATTGGTGCTTTAAGATTGCATATATAAACGAATAGGAGATATGTGTAATCAGCGGATGGAATATCGTACGGCTCGAAGCGGAACTAAAATACAAATATATTGGGCAAACCAGCGTCACTTACACTGAAAGTGCCGGATTTCTCAGAACCGTGCATTGTGAAAACGGGGGAGACGACGTCCACTTCCTCCAATCCGCTGGAAATGACAGTATTCGGAATGGATTCTGGTAAAACTCACGAATACACCCTGTTCCTAGTTAACAAAAGAAGATTGCTCATCTGCAGTGCGTGTTTGTCCAAAACGTCGAAGGAACGGCGCTTTCGCTCATTTGATTTCTTGCTAAATTTTAGAATAATAAGGCAATCGAGGGGAATCCGTACCTCCGTTCTTCCATCTCCAAAATGGCGTAGTTCGAACCGGCCTCCAGAAGCAGCCTCGTCATTTTGGCGTGATTCTTCCTATTGGAGAACAGATAAAACTTTACGGGAGAATCACTTACTCGTAGGCCAACTGAAGAGGCGACTGTTGCCTCGTGTTCACTGCATTCAAGGGAGCCTTGTACTTCAGAAGCGAACGGGCACGACATACCTCAAACAGACCGTGTTATCAGCACTTCGGGCTCCTTTAAATAAAGGGCGGGCATTTCGAGATTTTGCCTATTGCTTAAGTACGTATTAACCTATTATAAGGCTGAAATTTTAAGTGGTTTCCTCTATCTATCCCCGTGACCTAGAAAAACCGTAACCGCGCGCTCATGTTTTATAAAGGGTTCGTGTTTACGCTATATACTGAACGCGGGGTTCTCACGGGCCGGGCCGGGCCAGTTGGAAAATTTTGGTCGGCCTTTTTTCCCTGGGCCACTCAGTCAGAATGCCACCCACACGACCAGGGTTCGATCCCGGTCAGTGACTTCCTTTTTTGTACGACTAATATTGACTTGAATGTTAGTAACAAACATTATTAAGTAATTTAAAACAGTTTAAAAAATTATTGTACCGATTTATACAAAAATTAAAATTTAATTTGTCATACCCGGGCCGGGTCGTCCCAAAAATGTCCTCGGCCCGGCCCGTCATTTGAAAACCCCGACTGAACGCACCCTCTTTTGTAATAAGTGTGGTATTTCGAAGGTGGTTCACAGTAAATCGTGCCAGCCGGATGTAAATAGAGACTGAAATTACGTCATTATAACCCTTAACGCACCCTCCCTCTGTGATAAAAGTTTGAAAAGGTAAGGTTTAGCCCATGACTGGTTCGCGCTGATCGTGACCCAGTTCAAAGGAGCCTCATACTTCAATTACAGACGTCAATTTCTTGATTGCCATTGGTTTTGTGCACCTACCATTCCGCCGTTGACTGCCAAATGAAGCGGCGTTAGGCCGTCGATTCCATAGCCGGCGGCCAAGAGATTCCTGCGACTGCGTGCCTGCCGACAAATCAACGAAACCATGTCGTCCGGGTAATGATTGTTTCTACAGTTAACGGTTGAAGCACAGACCTGAAGTAAAAATAACTGGGTGGCGAAAGAACTGCAGGAATAACTGGTGAAGCACATTAAAAACTAACCCTGTGGAGGAAATTGGATCCATCGAGGTCTTGGTACATCAGAAGCTCCTTCATGCCCTCCGGATCATTCACAATCGCCGATTCCAAAGCATCCGGGTCGCAGTTTTTCACCATATTGATAACTTTCTGCAATTTTCATGGTTAAGTATCGGATTGGGCCTTGTCTCATCGCGCTTTTAGAAAAGAACGGAAAAAGGACCTGCTGATCCACCGGTGGCGCGTGAGGCACCCATCTCCTCTGAATCTCAGCCGCAAAATTCAATTCTCCCACGATCGGCGCATCATAAGGTAACTTGTGCAAGGCTTCCTCGTCATCATGTGGCTCCTGAATCAATGTAAAAATGACCCATTATGTCCTCACCGGCATAACATCTCCGCTGTTGACGTGGTTGGCCGGTAAATCCGAGTCGATTTCGGAGGAGAAAGCCGTCCTTTCGGTCTCCACCTCATCTGCCGACTGGCTTTCGTTCGTCTCCTCGACCACCTTCGGTTCTGGCTCATCGGCGGCAGTAGTGTCCATCGAATCCGCCGCTGTGTCCATCGGCGACTGCTCGTGAGAGTCCTAGAAATTGAGCATAGAAATTTTACAAAACTACTTCGTCAAATCGATGTGCCTCGAACTGCTTTTTGTAATTACCCGACCTAAAATCGGTTTACTGCCATAAAACACGAGTTATCGAATCGAAAAGGGTTTATCGCAGGATGCAGGCGATTGCGCGCGCGGGAAATGATAAATGAGCAGAGACGGAGAAAGGAGAAAATTATGTGGACAGTGGGGTCTGTCCTAAACACGGGCATTTGAATAAAGCAATAATTGAGAATAATTGAGAAACTACAGGGTGACTACAAAGTATGGAAACTCTTTGAGAAGATGATCAGGTTGGGGTACAAAGGTAATATTCGGAAGATAATGTAGTTAGAAAGATTATGTAGTCGTGGCAAATTCATTGGACAATGCCTGTTTTGCCACGAACGCAAAAAGCGATGAAAAATGCTGGAAATTTGAGCAGTCAGGCCTTCAGTGTGGCTCAGAACATCCTGAATATCTACTCGGACAGCGATCCAACGGTGTTTTTGTAAAAAGAAACTTTGTAAAAGACAGTCTCAGCTACGCTCCAGTTAAATTTGAATTTCAGGAAAAATGTTATTGCTAAGCTGTGGACGAACATCACGAACGTGCCGGGCTAAAATCTGAATCACCTCGAAAAGGCAACAAGCATGCAGATAACTTGCGGAAAGAAAAATGAGCCGTAAAATTTAGAGAAAGCGCATAACAAGAACCAGTATTCAATTTAAAACTATCACCCAGAATTTCGTCATTTTCGCAATTTGTCCGGCACGAATTCTGTTTTTGCGGATGTTCGTCCACATCTCAGCGATAAAATTTTTCCTGGCTTTCAAATTAAACAGGAGCGTAGCTTAGACCGGCTTTTACAAAATTTATTATTTGATAAACACTGCAGGACCACTGTCCGAGGAGATATTCACGATGTTCTGAGCCACACTTTAAGCTCGACTGCTCAAATGTCCACCTTTTTTCATCGGATTTTTCGTTCATGTCAAAACAGGCATTGACCAATGAATTTGTCACTACTACATAATCTTTCTACATATTTTATCGTCCGATTATTACTTTTGTACCGCAACCGGATCATCCTCTGATCATTTGTCAAAGAGTTTCCATACTTTGTAGCCGCCCTGTATGTTCCATTCGGCGATTAAAACTTGCAATTTGGTTAAATCCTGGAAGACTTACCACGGGAGTGGGTTCCGGTGTCTGCGAAGAAGAAGGCGTCATATCCATTTCATTTCCCTCGTCGAGTGGTGCATTGCTCTGAAAAATACATGAACAAACCGAACGGCTAAATTCGAACCTTCCTCCTTCGTGTGACGGTAGGCTTACTACGGGCTCTTGTGGCTTTTGGAGTCTGCAAAACAACAATTTTTGAAGAAAATGTACGATTTTACCGGAACCGCCTCTTCCTTCGTGGGACCGGTCATCTGTTTCATCTTCTGGCGGGTGACTCTTTCCGACGAATTCACTTTCGACAGGAACTGGAAATCAAGTTGAGTGATATAATAGTCTAAAGGGGCTGGGACAGCAGTAGCATTTCAATTTGGAAAAGAGAATAACAACCAGTACTCACAATTTCTGTGCTAGATGTTTTATGTGATGGATCGTAGAGTTTCTTCTTTTCTCCGGACACTTCGCCAGCCCTCTCACCGAAGAATTCATCATCAGGCCGAAGTTCCCTATCCACAACCTGCGTCAAGTCTGGCTGAAAATGAACGCTTCAAAAATTACAACAACACGAGTCGGATCAGGGCAAGTCAGCCCATGGTTTAAGAATCTCTCCGAAACTCACCTCGGCTAGCACATATTCCCACGTCTTCTTCTTCGGAGGGCGACCTAAAGCATTAAAACAGATGCAACAATGAAGAAAAAACCTCTCCGCTTCGGCTGCAACTGCTTCATCTTCTCTGATTCTTCCTTGAACTTATCCAACATCTCGTTAACCGAAGGATGGCCTGAAAATGTCCTCATGTGAAATGTCCTTAATGATAAACGAACAAAACAGAAAAGCAGCCAGAAAGAATCATTTCAACGTTTCCAATAACTACATTCACAATAATTTAACTGAAAAAAGCGGTTCCCCGAAACATAAAAGAAAATGGACCCGCGCGGCCTTGCAGAATAAATTCGAATTTCTAGAAAATTCGTGTGGTTCCGCGTGGCCCACCAGAAAATTCGTGTGGTTCCGCGTGGCCCACCAGAAAATTCGTGTGGTTCCGCGTGGCTCACCAGAAAATTCGTGTGGTTCCGCGTGGCCCACCAGAAAATTCGTGTGGTTCCGCGTGGCTCACCCCAAAATTCGTGTGGTTCCGCGTGGCTCACCAGAAAATTCGTGTGGTTCCGCGTGGCTCACCCCAAAATTCGTGTGGTTCCGCGTGGCCCACCAGAAAATTCGTGTGGTTCCGCGTGGCCCACCAGAAAATTCGTGTGGTTCCGCGTGGCCCACCAGAAAATTCGTGTGGTTCCGCGTGGCTCACCAGAAAATTCGTGTGGTTCCGCGTGGCTCACCCGAAAATTCGTGTGGTTCCGCGTGGCTCACCCCAAAATTCGTGTGGTTCCGCGTGGCCCACCAGAAAATTCGTGTGGTTCCGCGTGGCCCACCAGAAAATTCGTGTGGTTCCGCGTGGCTCACCAGAAAATTCGTGTGGTTCCGCGTGACTCACCCGAAAATTCGTGTGGTTCGGCGTGGCCCACCAGAAAATTCGTGTGGTTCCGCGTGACTCACCCGAAAATTCGTGTGGTTCCGCGTGGCCCACCAGAAAATTCGTGTGGTTCCGCGTGGCCCACCAGAAAATTCGTGTGGTTCCGCGTGGCTCACCAGAAAATTCGTGTGGTTCCGCGTGACTCACCCGAAAATTCGTGTGGTTCCGCGTGGCCCACCAGAAAATTCGTGTGGTTCCGCGTGACTCACCCGAAAATTCGTGTGGTTCCGCGTGGCCCACCAGAAAATTCGTGTTGTTTTGCCTGGCCCCCTTAGCAATTCAGTTAGGTCTCCGACAGAAGATACCTAATTTATCAAATCGTGCTAGGACACTGAATTATTGGCCTTATCTGTAGTTTTTTTTGTATACATGTAAAGTTATATTTTTATGGTCACTTACTTCTCTCCCTAAAGTCTTTCTCTTCTTCCCACGTATCTTCTTCGTCTGTGAAGCCCTTCCAGTGAATTCTAAACTTCAACTGTTGTCCTTCCTTTTTCACATCCACAATACTGTCCACCACGAACTGGTCCTTAATTTATAATTTTGTTTTGTTGAGGCAGCTCTTTACCTTTTCTGCACTGCTATCCGACGATTCATCGTCGACTGGCTGTTCCTCATCTGACATTTGCGGTTCTTCTATAATTTCTTCTTCGAGTTGGGCCATCTAAATACTTTTTTACCGAACAAAATATTAATAATTTACATTGATAAAATTAATAGAAGGTGTTTAGGTATGATATTTCAAATTATTGTTATTTTATTCTGGTGGCGCAGTGGACGCGCGCTATTTTGACCGTAGTCTCTGGAGCCTCGCTCGGCAATTTGCCAAGCCGAGGCTATTTTTTGAACATCGACTTTTTTAAAATCTTTGAAACGTCGTTACTTTATTTTCATTTTTCAGGCGTATGTAGTATGTCCGAGGACAAAAATGGCGCCGAAGAAAGTTCCACCGACAGGGACGAATTCGTATTTTTCAACAGAATAGAGGAAGGAAAGACCGAGGAACCCGAGACAACAGGTAATTTTTTCAATTTATTTTAAGTTTTCTGGGTTTAGGAGGTGTCTTTTCTTCGTTTCTAAGTAGAATATGGAGAGCGGATGAGCAACAGCAGCCGTCGCCCCTGCCCAGTTCAAGCAACCTAGTGCAAGTCGCGTCTCTCAGTGTGGAAACTGGACCTCCTCCAGGCAGTGAGAATAGCTCACCCGCACTTGCTGTAAGCTTTTCTGTACTTTGATAGAGGGAATTCATACTTACGGTCCCCACGATTGGATTGTCCCCATTCCATCGAATGCAAGAACTGCCGCGACCGATGGTTAACTGAATAATATGTCTTTGAGGGTTATCCGAATTTAGTTTGAAATTTTCAGTCTTCCAAAACATTCAACTAATGTTCCATACTAAATTAATAAGAGGATAAATTAAATTAAGGCACCGAAAACATTTTAAAACGAATAACATCCATGAGCAAATAATAAAAGCCAAAATTCAAAATCTTCAAACGCCAATTTAGCTTCTTATAATAACGTATTTAATGTAAGATAAGATAGGATACTCAACAATGAGAAACTTAGCTGAATTAGGTAGAATATTCTGAGTTAGTTGATATGCGATTCATGTTGTGTGCTCGAGTGATTTGCCAGATAGTGGAACGGAATTGAGGGGAAGGGGTCAACTGGACTCAGGGCCATAGCTGGACGTGAAGTGCTTGTGGTACCTACGTATTTCGTCGTTTGGCTGAAAATGGTAACAAAATAATATTGGGGGCTTATTTTGAGTCCGAGGCGCCATTTGAGGGGCTTACGGGTTGAACCCCCTAAGCACTCGATGTCTAGCTGTGTTCAGGGCTGCAGGGGTGGACGAGGGCCGGCCCTATAGGGCTTTGGGCCGGCCCTATAGGGCCTTGATAGGGCCCGGGCCCTATAGGGCCTAGGCCTCATAGGGCCCTATAGGGCCTGGCGGAAATTTAAATTTTTTGAATAATTCGTAATTTTTTAGCGGTAATGATGCAATTTCGAATTTTATTTTACTTTTTTAAATTGAAATTTTCAATAAAATTTCCACTATTTTATTTCCGCCTATTTTAAAAAAATATTATCCCTATAATTTCACTTGTAATATACGTTTACTGATGATTTTGCTTTTTATTGATAGGAAAATAATAAAAAAAATAATTTAAAAAAATAATTGTGGTGAACATTATCGAAAAATAAACTTTAAAAATAAAAATAAATTTGAAAATACATAATTGCCGCCAAAAAATTACGAATTATTCAAAAAATTTAAATTCCCGCCAGGCCCTATAGGGCCCTAGGGCCGGCCCCAGGCCCTATAGGGCTTCGGCCCTATAAGGCCTAGGCCCTATAGGGCCTGGGCCCTAAAGGCCCTAGGCCCTATAGGGCCGGCCCTAGGGCCGGGGCCAGGGCCGTCCACCCCTGCAGGGCTGTTAATTTGAGGGCAGTGCCGGGCCCGATTTTTAAGGAGCGGGTCGGCCTGGCCCTATCGTTTAACAAAGGGCCGGGCCGGGCCCCACTTCTGATCGTCTTGATTTCTTAAATTTAGACTGTATCAAACATTGTTTTTTTAGCGTCGTCCTCACTTGACTCAAAAGCCGGCTGAAATGTCGCCCAGTTCAACGAGCATGAGTCAGTTTCCTTACCTTGTATCTTTTTATTTATAAAAATTCAGGCAGCGACACGGAGCCGACTCGAAAGTTCTCCAACCGCCTGGCTAGTATCTTCAAAGGCGGGAATGGCAAGGACGGCCTAGTCGACTACAACAGAAGCAATTTTAGTGAGAATTTGTATTTATCTTGATTTATTGGGTTTTTTTTAGAACAATATTGGATGCCGGACTCTACGGGTAGAGAGTGTTATCAGTGCGAGGAGCGGTTCACTGCCTTCAGGTATGCATTTCAGAGGCCTCTCAGTAGTTTTCTATTATTTCAGACGTCGCCACCACTGTCGATTGTGCGGGCAGATATTCTGTGCCAAGTGCTGCAATGTTCACGTTCCCGGGTCAACTCTCGGTAGGTCAATTGTCGTTTTTTTTCATTGACAGCCAGTTGACTCCAATTCTTATATTTCCACGTTTAAATTATGTGTAAAATCCTCGCCAAAACTATTTCGGCTATTTTCGCTGCGTACACGACCTGAGTATCCTATATTGCACACTTAACTATAGGAACAACATTAAAAAATTGGCACGTTGTTCCGAAGCAGTATTGACACGAACTATACTGTAGTTGCGAAATTCTCTTCGTGCCCAACTTTTAGTAAATCGATATCAAATTATGCTAGGCTACGGGGTTGTCACGGGCCGGGCCATTTGGAAAATTTTGGTCGGCCCGGCCCGGTTCGGCCCGTTTCCCTTGGACCACCCAGTCAGATTTCATTCTTTTGTGATATGTTAGTAACAAAGATTATTAAGTTAGTTAAAGTAGTTTAAAAATTATTGAACTGGTTTATACACAATTTAAAATTTTATTTTTTATATCCTGGCCAACCGGGCCGTCAATATAAAACCCCGCGGCCCGGCCCGTCATATGAGAACCCCGCTAGGCTGTATATAAAATTTTCCAGGTTATACGGGGGACCTCCGTCTGTGCCACTACTGCGCGAAGATGATGGCCCAGGTACTCGTTTTCGCCCGCATTTCATTATGCTTGTTCCAGTACCTGCCCCCTGAAGCTGACCATCGAAGCCCTTCTGAGGAATTGACTCCCTTGGGCGCCCTTCCCCTCGGCACGATTCCAGGAATTACCGAAGATCCTCCTGCCGATCAAGCAGGCTCTCCTAGGCAGAATGGAGGCGTCATTTCGACGGTCTCTGGAGGTGGGCATCTTTTTCATTACCAATTTGTGGAATTCTCCTTTTCAGGTAATTTAATGTGGTCACGAGGCGGTGAGGGCAACCAGCCACCGCGAGTGGAGAGGAAGGACTCCCTTTCGATGCCTCCCTCCTCCTACAAGCCTCCGACCATGTTATGTGTCCAGGAACTCTACAATCAACATGAACAGGCCAACGGAGGGAAGCCACGAGCGGTTAGTCCCTTTCCCCAAAGAAATATTATGAAATGTTTCAGACGAGTCTGAGCAACACTTTGTGCGACGAAGAAGAGTCGGGTCCCGACTGGTTCCGTAACATGTCCTCCTCCCACAGTTCCTTCGTCCGTGATGATGTGAGAATCGCCACGGTTTCTCTTTAATTTCGTATCTTCAGAAGGTTCAGTCCGCTGTCGCCTCGCTCTCACTCGACGATTTTGAGCCACAGCCGATCGAACCGGAATCAGGGTCCTCGGATGAGGATGTCAACGTTTTGGCTCCGAAACAACCTCTTTCTCAAAAGTGAGCTATTTACATTTGTTTTCGAGCTGAACATAAAAAGTTTTGCGGTTTCACCCCAAGGAGTCAACCGGGTTCTCACGGGACGGGCCATTTGGGAAGTTTTGGTCGGCCCGGCCCGAGTCGCCCGTTTTCCCTGGTCCACCCAGTAAGATTGCCACACACACGACCAGGGTTCTATCCCGGTCGGTGACATTCTTATTTGTACAACTAATATTGACTTATATGTTAGTAGCAAACATTATTAAGCCATTTAAAGCAGTTTCAAAAATTATTGTACCGATTTATACAAAATTAAAATTTTTATTTTCGTAAACGGCCATTTTCAGACTCTCAACCCCGCTTGCATCGCCCGTAGAGCCAGCCGATGACGACATAAACCAGTTGTTCCTGAAGAGGGCCGAAAGAATCGTCGATTATCTTTTCAATAGGGAAAGGATTCGAGACAGCCGGTTAGCCAATTTTCCTCAGTTCAGCTGTTTTGTTATAGATGGAGGAATATTGTGCTATCGTTGTCGAAGAAGATAGCAGAAACAGTGACAGTGGATGTGGAGAGACGCCGTGACTCGATGAATATACTATCCTACGTACACATAAAGAAAGTGGTCATGGATGTGGATGCTCCGTCTGCTGAGGTCAGTTACCGTGTTCGATTCATTCTTGTAGGTACCGTTGGTACCTTCTATGCTTAAATTCATCAAACGCCATATATTCATGGACCAAAATATTTTGAAAATTTATTGTCTTACGCGTTCCTTGTGGAATTTTCGATTTCAGCCGTACTGGGGCGTGGTTTGTTCGAAAAGCGTGCTCCACTCTTCGATGAGCTTCGACCAGAAGAACGCCTCCGTTATGATCATCGCCGGTTCCATCGAATACGAAAGAGTGCAGGGGAAACTCACCTCGATCGAACCCATTCTATGCCAGGAGGCCGAATTTCTCTCCAAACAAGTATGTTTTTTGATTTTCTGTTTTATTGGATTTTTAAAGGTGGATAGAATCATGACCAGGAGACCATCGCTGCTGCTCGTCGAAGGGGGCGTTTCGAGGATTGCTGCGAATCTGCTGAGGAAACAAGGAGTGGCCGTTGTGGTTCAGTGCAAAGCCAAGTGGGTCTCTCTCTCTCTCTCTCTCTCTCTCTCTTTCTCTCTCTCTCTCTCTCTCTCTCTCTCTCTCTTTCTCTCTCTCTTTCTCTCTCTCTTTCTCTCTCTCTTTCTCTCTCTCTCTCTCTCTCTCTCTCTCTCTCTTTCTCTCTCTTTCTCTCTCTCTCTCTCTCTCTCTCTCTCTCTAATGCTCTACCTCTTTCTTTTCTCCCTCCATGTCAAGTGTGTCTCTATCTATCCCTTTTTTCCCAGTGTTCTTCATCGAATCGCCCGCAGCACCGGCGCCGACATCCTCCCCTCCTCGGACGCCCAGTTGATCCAGCAAAACGTCGGTTTCTGTCCCTCCTTCAGACAACACGCCGAGACTCTTAAAAATGGCCAGAAGAAGATCTTCCTGGTTTGTTTCCCTTCGCTCCCTTTACTATTTCCCTTAGATTTTCGATGAATGTCTCCCAGACAGGGGCTGTAGTGTGGTCCTGCGTGGAAACGATGAGCGCGAGCTGCGCGCCGTGAAGCGCATTCTGCAGTTGATGATCAAAATGGTCTATTCCTCGAATCTGGAGAAGGCCTACCTGAATCTTTTCAAGTAATCGTGCCCCATTTATATCGTACCCAATCGTAATTTCCAGTCTCCGCCTGGCGCATCAAATTTCCAACTGCGATGTGTGTGAAGTGCGACGGAACAACATCGAACACATGGAGGAAAAGGTAAAATTGAATTTTCGATTGAATTTGACAGTATTTTGGATTTTTAGTCGGTATTCGAGGAAGAATTGGAGAAGAGCGTTCTCGGAGTTTCGCCCTTTGTGGAGTTTGACCCGCCGTACCTGGAAACACCACAGGGCAGGTTCGTACCTTTTAAATATCCGTTTCTTTGCTATGGTTATGGCATATGCAAAATTTATATGTAAGAACTCGGAGTTACCCTCCCGACGGGGTTCTCACGGGCAGGGCCATTTGGAAAATGTTGGTCGGCCCGGCCCGTTTACTTTGGACCACCAAGTCAGATTGCCACCCACACGACCAGGGTTCGATCCCGGTCGGTAACATTCTTTTTTGTACGACCAATATTGACTTATGTTAGTGGTAAACATTATTAAGTAATTATAGTATCGATTTATACATAAATGAAAATTTTGAGTTTAATAATCGGGCCGACCGGGCCGCCCAAAAAATCTCCCGGCCCGGCCCCGTCATTTGAAAACCCCGCCTCCCGAAAAGTGTGATACATTAGAAAGGCGTCTTGAGCACCCCTAATTCGACCCAGGAACTTCAGTTATCCCAATTCCGTAAGCATTATTAAGAAAATCGAGTCTGCATATTTATTCGAGTTTATTCAAGTCTATTTCTCAAGTGAAGCTGACAGTGCGTAGCTTCGGGAAGCACTGTTTGAGCAGTCCTGCCACCTGCGTCCTCTTCTCCGTCGTAGTTCCTTTCGTTTCTCCTCGCAGCGTCTCTCGTCCCTCCTCCTCGTACAAGTGCACCCTCCTCTCCGAAAGAGACACCGTCTCCACCATCGGAAGAACCATCGCTGCGTTCCTCAAGTCGTCGCTGCTCACGGTACATCCATCCAGCCGAAGAATGGTTACCTTGCTCATCAAGGCAACCGTCTTTCCGTCGCCGAATTCGTCCTAGACACCAATTAATAAGGAAATGGCCGTCCTTACGTCGATTATTGCCTGGAACAAGACCCAGTCCACTATCTCCACTCCTTCAAAGTCCATCTCCCTCAGGCGGTGTTCAGGCAGCCAGCTGGCAAGAGTGACCAGTTCGAAGCGGAGGTCGAACAGACTCCGGAATTTGACAGTTTGCTTGTATTTGGGGAAGAGAGGAGTCAATTCAGCTGGCGACAGGCCCATCCGTCTCTTTGCCTTCCAGTGGTGCTCGGTTGCCTCTTTTCCAGCACGGCACACTTGGTAGAAAGTGTTCTGCGAATGGGCGTCCAAGAAAGGGCAGATCCTCGCGGTGATCATCAGAGGAAGGTTTTGGAGAAGGGCGGGCGAGGGTTTGGAGGCAGGGATGTGCTTCTTCGGCGGAGGACCACCGATCCCTTCGAGGACAATGGCACTCCTCTTTCGAGACATTGGTGAGTGAGATCGGCTGATCGGGACGAGTGCGGGTGAATAAATGACGGAGAGATGAGGAATGAGGCCGACGCGGAACGTTACGTTACTTACGGACGTTAAGGCCCTTAACGGACGGATGTAGCCCTCAACTTGATCCAATTCATGTTCTTCACTCAAGGGCGTGGCTGGAAAAGGGAGCGGTTCGCAGGTTCTATCGTTCGTTGGAATTTACGTAAACTTACGGCTGGCCGAAAATCGGGCCCGGTTAAACTTATTTGTAGTTAAACTTATTTGTTTTGTGCATTTTCATGTTTAAACGTTCTTTTAATAATATAATTGTTCGACATTTGTTTTGTTGGCAATTGGCTTAATTACGAAAAATTTCGCCTTAACTTGTCTGTCGATTTTGAAAACAGGCCCGTTCAGGCCGGGCCGAGAGGTTCTGAAGACGGGCCCGGCCTGCGACCAGCCCTGTACGTAACCAACACACATGTGACTTGTTAAGAGTTTGACATGACAGAGTCTTTGAGTCATAGCTGGCGTTCGTAATGAGGTCATGTCGTGCGGTATTGCTCTCAAGCTGTGATTACTGATGGTTTTTCAAGCTGTGAACAGAAAGTTTTGGTCCGTTAATGCTCATACCCTACATTTCTGGAGGACCCTCCCACCGTATTTACGACCCAATAATTTTTTTTTAAATTTTAAACGACCTTTCTAAAACATAACTTCTGAATACTCACCTTATCTTTAAATTTCCTCATTTTCAGAACGTGCTCCCTCCGAAACTACTTCAAGCAGCCGCTCTACCGCTTCGGTACGGATGAAGACTTTGATTTGGTGGAGAACTGGGAACGGGAGGAAATCCAGGAAAAGGATGTGGCCGAGACCGTGGTATTTTAGAGTCCCTAACATGTCAGAAATATCATTTAGGAGCCTCCTCGTCCCACCCCCCGGCACAATTTCTCCGTGAAAAAGGCGGTGTCCGAAGGAGGAGCCGATTTGGCCGCATTTAGAGCAACAGGTGGCATGATATTCCGCAAACGGATTCAGAAAGACGAGAAAAGGCCGGCCAGAATTCGAAAACAAAGGGTATGAAGGCCCATTTTAGTGTGGAAATTGCCGCTTTTCAGAGTTTGGACGTGGTGCGGAGAAACGACGTGCTGTGTCCCTTCGTCCACCAGAGGATCGCCGTTCTTTTCGGCTCCTTTTCTCCGAAATCACCCAATTCCCCCTACTTTTGTGTGAGGCCTTGGGTACTCAGCATGGATTTCTACGATGACCACGATATGACTCTCGGAGAGTTCTTGACCAAGTGAGTTTTGTTTAATTGGAAATTCCAGAATTCATATGTGTAAACTTGTCAAATTAAAAATTCTTATAATCGTTATTTTAGCTTACGTTAAAATTGTAAAACCCCGCAAACACTTTCAAAATACTTCTATTCCACATTTAAACTAATTCTAAGTTCAATTCAATTCAATTTTATTCCCGAATCACGGCTGGATCATAAGAGTAGATCTTGATTATTCTTGAATTCTAAGTTAGGAAAAATAAAGTGTCCCGACCGGGATCGAACCTTGGTCGTGTGTTTGACTGACTAGGTGGTCCGATTAGACGGGCCGAAGCGGGCCGGGCCGAGGATTTTCTTCAGGTCGGCCCGTCCCGTTAGAACTATGATCCAAAGGGTCTCATGAGCATAAGTAACCCTTTTATGTTTTATAACTTTGATTGGTGAAACAACAACCCAATGCTCCCATTTGGACTTCTGTCACCATCATACATGAACAAGCTACCCGTGGGGGGGGGGGGTTGCGCGACCCCATATTTCAAATTCGTCGCATAGCGCAAGTCCCCCAAGTAAGAAATTCGGTTTGGCGCGACCCCCTCTACCGAAAGTTACGGTTGATGCTTTTCTATGGTCACCATTCCGCGGGGGCTTCTATTGATCTAGACAGGGGTGGACGGCCCTGGCCCGGCCCTATAGGGCCTAGGGCTTTTAGGGCCTACGCCTCATAGGGCCCGGGCCCTATAGGGCCGAGCCCCATAGGGCCTGGCGGGAATTTAAATTTTTTGAATAATTCGTAATTTTTTGGCGGCAATTATGTATTTTCAAATTTATTTTTATTTTAAAATTTTATTTTTCGATAATGTTCACCACAATTATTTTTTTTAATTATTTTCTATTTTTTTCCAATCAATAAAAAGTAAAATCGTCAGTAAACGTATATTACAAGTGAAATTATAGGGATAATATTTTTATAAAATAGGCGGAAATTAAATTGTGGAAATTTTATTGAAAATTTCAATTTAAAAAAGTAAAACAAAATTCGAAATTGCATCATAACCGCTAAAAAATACGAATTATTCAAAAAATTTAAATTCCCGCCAGGCCCTATAGGGCCGGCCCTCGTCCACCCCTGGATCTAGATACGGTAGGGTAAGATTAAGATATGAAAATGTCTTGGCCTTTCTCATAATTTCGTCTTTCAGGTACTGCTTCAACAAATCCTACGAGTGTCCGTCGAACAACTGTGAAATCCCCATGCTGGACCACTCGCGTAAGCTCGTGTTCGGCCGCGTTTGCGTCGAAGTGACCACCCAGATGATCGTAAACGGCAGCCAACCGGACGAAAACGGCATCGCAGCCCAGTCCTGCGGTGGAAATATCGTCACTTGGCACTACTGTCCCACGTAAGTCTAATCAATTCTTTTTATAATGACTACTTCAGATGCAAGGCCTCCTCTCCCGTCGTTCCCTTCACTTTCCCCGTGAGACATCTCTCCTTCGGCAAATACCTCGATTACATCGCCAATGCCGCCTTCACCAAAGTGACTTCATTTTTTCTTCTTAATTTTTTTTTCTTTTAATTGCTTCTTAATCATTAGTATTCCAGGGCTGTGTCTCGTCGCCATCCATCCAACACCAGTGTTCCCACTGCTTCTTCCACCAACAAACACACTTTTTCGCACTGAACAACTTTGTCACCACCGTTAAAGTTACCCCCGTAGGCGTTTTTATCTATTCTAACCGATTTGTCCTCCAGATTCGACCATTCGACGTTGTGTTCTCGCCAGTCGTCTGTCACATTCAGCCACAGCAGTTCAGTCGACAGGCCCTTTTGGATGGAGTCACCAGGTGGCATTGACTGAGTATTCAGTTATTTTGCGTTTTAGGATGGCCGCTTTGGCGGATGACGTCATTCGCACTGCTGAGGATCGACTAAAGATATTCGTACAACACGAGCAGTTTACGCTCTACGCAGGGACATTCCACACGGTGCTCCGGGCTCTGGTGGAGAAGACGCAGACACTCGTCAGGTACTCTACGTCTCTTACAGCTTCTCACTCTGTCTGTCTACGTTCCGCCTTCATCATCAGCGTCTCTCTCTCTCTCTCTCTCTCTCTCTCTCTCTCTCCCTGTCTGTCTTTCTAAATGTCTGCGTCTCTAGCTGTCTTCTACTTGATATCCCATAAAACTGCATATTTTTCAGTGAAAAACGACTGTATGCCGATCAGTTGCGGGACACCGAGAAGACTGTTATTTCATCGAACGACATTTATGCCATTAAGGTATACTCTTAATATTTGCTAAATCTACTAAGGCCGATTTGGCTGGGTACACAGCCTGAGTATCCTGAACTTTAGGGCCCCTCTCTCATTTGGGGGACTTTTCTTTTTGAGACCCCTCCGTACCGTGTCCAGGTATGCACGTTGTTCCTAAGTAGTTTTGGCATGAACTATACGTGAAAACATTGCTGTACCCAACCAAGGCAACGGGCCGGCCCCGGCCCATTTCCCAAAAAAAAAAAAATCTGGCTGTTCTCAAAATTTTCTCGGCCCGGCTCCAAATTTCGCCATGTTTGCTGCTACCGTAACTGCGCCTCATTTTTCTTTAATTTTAAAAAAAAATCTGAGTACTAAAGGCCTTCAACTGAATTTCAGCAGACGGCGCTCTATTTCTGTGTCTCTGGAAATTCACATTTTTTAGGCGAATGAGACGATGATGTACATCCGCGAGGCCATCTACACACTGATTACAACTTGGAACGACCAGTCGCTTGTGCTGGGAGCCACGGTCAGAGCAGCTAGGAAAGAGGAACCGGCGGTCAATGCCGAGGTAGGAAACAGTCTTTCGCCAAATATTGAATTTCTATCTATCAGACGACTGAGATTTCGCTGGACAAGATAGACGACCCCTTCCCTTCGCATCTGCATCTCGGCCTCAAACTACAACCCCGTGTCGGTGTAATCGTCCGTGACATTCAGGTAACCATTGTGTTTTCAATTTGAAAGCATATTTTAAGGATTCTCGAGGAAACTACAAGCCGGACATTGGCAGTATCATCGCCTATGCCTTGTCGGCGGTAGATTACGAGGAGGGGAGGAGGAAGGCACGGACGGCGGCTGGAGGAGAAGTGCCACTTAATCTGAACTCGGGCTCCCTGCCGGCTGACGAAGAGGCCATTTCGGCAGAACACCTAGAAGTGGAGTTCCAGGATCAGTCCTCCACCTACTACGTTAAGGTACCTCAATTTTTTCTGCTCTCCTTCGCGTTGCCCTTTTTGTCGATATATCGAATTCGTCCGCGTGGCCTATCAAATTTCGGGCCGGCCAAGCTATTTGGAAGTTGTGAATTCCTTCATAGGATAGTTTTAGGCCTACTTCGCCGAGCGATTCAAACTTCTGAGGAAGCTGTTATTCGCCGAAGGCGAAGAAGCCTTCGTCCGTTCGTTGTCTCAGAGCGTCCTATGGACCCCACAGGTACGGTTATGCCCTTAGGCGTTTAAGGGACCGTTTCAGGGTGGAAAGTCCGGTTCTTTCTTCTACAAAACGCAGGATGACCGCTTCATTATGAAGCAGATGGGCCGCTACGAAATCCAGTCGTTTGCCAAATTTGCGCCTAACTATTTCGAATACGTGAAGACGGCCGTGGTGGAGAATAAGTTGACCACACTGTGCAAGGTACGGTAGAATAAATGTCTTCAAAGGTACGGTATTTTAGGTGTACGGTGTATTCCGCGTGGGAGTGAAAAGCAAGACGACACAGCTGAAAGTGGACATTTTGGTGATGGAGTACCTCTTCTACAAACACTCGGTGAATCAGGTCTGGGACCTTAAAGGATCTCTTAGGAACAGGTAATTTAGTCCTTTAAATCCCGAAACCCAATCGATTTCCAGGTTGGCTTCCGGTGGAAATAATCCGGAAGACGTGCTTCTGGACGAGAATTTGATGAAGGATCTGTGGAATAAGCAGCTGTACGTGTACCCTCACGCGAAAGCGGCCCTGAATCAGGCAATCTCCAACGACAGCCACTTCCTTTCGGCTCAGCACATAATGGACTACTCTCTGCTGGTCGGAGTGGATGAAACCAGCGGACAATTGCTGTTGGGGATTGTGGATTACATGAGAACATACACCCTGGATAAGGTGGATTCAGCCATGTTATGAGGCAAGATTCCGTTTTTAGAAAGTGGAATCGTGGGTGAAGATGGTCGCCGTCCCAGGAGCTCATTTACCAACCATTTTAAGCCCGGAGATGTACTGCACAAGGTTTGTTAGTTGAATGGGAAAATAGCAGCCAGAATCGCGATTTGATGAGATATTCTCGTATCTCGTACCAGCCAGCTGGTACCAATATACACATTTTTAGCTTTTGGAATCTTCGACTGTGCTTTTTTAAATAATTGATCGTGTTTTTTTTTCGAATAACCCAAATACTGGCGAGGACGGGGTTCTCAAATGACGGGCCGGGCCGAAGAGTTTTTCGGGACGGCCCGGCCCGGGTTTGAAAAGTTTAATTTTAAATTTTGTATAAATCGCTACAATAATTTTTTTTAACTGTTTTAAATTACTTAATAATGTTTGTTACTAACATATAAGTCAATATTGGTCGTACAAAACAGAATGTCACCGACCGGGATCGAACCCTGGTCGTGTGGGTGGCAATCTGACTGGGTGGTCCAAGGAAAACGGGCCGACCAAAATTTTTCAGGTGGCCCGGCCCGTGAGAACCCCGGGCGAGAAAAACCATAACTTTAAGTTCTACTGGTTTGAACGGTACAGGGGTAATCATACCCTAAATTGGTGGGTGCGGCTGGGTCCGGGCGGAGCCCCCCGGATTTTTTGGCGGGTCCGGTGGGCCGGCGGAACCCCCCGTTTTTACGCGTTTTCGAGGACACAATTTTTGCCCCCCCTGCGGGCCCCCCCGAAAACACCTCTCCTAACTCAGGGTCCAGATTTTCCCCGGCGCACCCCCCCGCAGATCCTTACCCCAATTTAGGGTATGGGGGTAATTATAATTCAAGTACTCCAGGCTCTTTGAAATTAATAGTTTTCTCAAAAGGAACTGAATGGTTTTCTCATTTTTTTCACATTTCTTGTTATAATAAAAATGAACCCCCTTCCAAATTAAAGCATAAATTCGCCATATTCTGGTTCAAAGGAAAGATCGATTTTTTTGTTGTTGCTTTTTTGCGCATAAATTTCACGCTTTCGATATATGTTTCACGTTCACTATGGGAACTAGTTGGTAATTAGTACCATCTTTTTATATTTTGTTTTTAAAAATATAAATATAGTAAGTTCGTATTTTCCAGATTCTCCGAGGCGATCGACACGTATTTCCCGGTGGTGCCCGACCAGTGGACGGGTCTCGGATCCTCCGTCTCCTATTAACGCCCTGTAGTCTATTTATTGTACATTTGTATGTTTGTACACTGCCTTTGTTCCTGTGATTTGCATGTGATACATCGAAAACGGTTATAGGTAGCCTTAAATATATGATTTTTGCTCTTTTGTTCGTTATTTTCGGAGTGGGTTTAAAGCCCATTGTTCTACTTGTGCACAGTGTTATCTTTACTTATGAATGTTTAAGAAACACTTTGCTGCCTATGTTTCGGCCGCAAAAACGAAAGGTAATTGGTTTTTATTTACTTTGTTTCTATTTTATAAATAATCGTGTATTGAGAAAATCATCGCGATCGTGTGGTCATTTTTGAAATTACTGTGCTTACCGAAATATTATTCGATTAGCGGCATTAAATTAGGGAATGCTTTTTGACGTTAAAAGATAATTAAATATAACTAATGCACATCTTTTTCACAATTACTAACTGATGTTTCAGCAAAATGAGGAGGACGAGGAGTTGTCGAAGGCTCTGCGTTCGTTCGAGGATGACTTCGGCGGCGTTCCTTCCGCCTCTTCGAAGGCCTTCGTCCGAGGCGACGTCGTGGAGAACAACAAAACAAGTGACCCTTTCCCATTGCCTTCCTCCAAAACTCCGCCGTCTCAGTTAGCGCTGCCAGCGGAAAACTCTATATGCCGGAACCGAAGGTCTCTCTGAAGCTGGGGGCTCCACCCGCGTCTGCGTCGAGTTTCGAGGAGGCGAAGAAGCTGGCCGCCGAAAGGGTGAGGATCTTTTTTTTAATCTACATAAAGCATTTTAAGGCCCGGAGGATGTTGGCCGAGGCTCACAGGGGCAGCGGACCGGCGCCGAAGGTGGTGGCTCCGGCCACGGCCAAACCGGTGCAGAAACCGGCGAAGCCTGGAACAAGCAAAACACAGAAGAGCAAGACTACGAATCTGGACCTTTTCAAGGAAGAGCTCAAGAGGTGGGAATTAAAAGGACACTTAGTTGTTTATAAAAACAAGCAAATTGACTGGAAACATGTCTTTAAAAAAAGAGAGAATTTTTAAATACGTACGAGTAATTTTAAAATAGTCGGAATAATTCAGCACCGCGGGGACAGGCTGCCATAAATCTGATGCCGGTTAAAGGAGTTTTTTCTTTAAATTGGAAAACCGCCAAATTCCCAATCAATAACGAATTTTGACGAAAACAGAACTATGACATACAAATTGTAGGAAATGGGTCCCGAAGCACGCTTAGATTCTCATGAAAAACTGACGATATCCCTAACCTTTAATTTATATCCATCTTTTGGCGCCGGAGCATATTCGAACCCCCGCTGTGTCAGACATGTTTCAATTTTTCTGATTCGGTTGATATTGATATATACATGAATTTTTAGGACGAATATTAGTTGTTATGAGGAAATCGGTCAGGTGAGGGTTGTACACTACCTCCCGGCAGGGTTCTCAAATGACGGGCCGGGTCGAGGGATTTGTTGGGACGGCCCGGCCCCGGTATAAAAATTTTTCTATAAATCGGTAGTACAATATTTTTTTAAACTGCTTTAAATTACTCAATAATGTTTGTTACTAAGATATACGTCAATATTAGTTGTACAAAAAAAGAATGTCACCGACCGGGATCGAACCCTGGTTGTGTGTGTGGCAATCTGACGGTGTGGTCTAGGGTAAACGAGCCAAACGGGCCGGCCCAACCAAAATCGACCAAAATTTTCCAAATGGTCCGGCCCGGCCCATGAGAACCCTGCCTCTCTGTGGCTAACAAAGCGAAAAAATTTCCTTTTTAAACGCAATATTTAACTCTTTTTTAATCACTTTAACACTATATTTAAGGGTGCAAGAGGAACGCGACAAACGAAAAGGGATCCGGGATCATCTGCGGAACGAATTGGGAGTGGACCAGGCTGCCATTGACAAGTGAGTCTTGTTTGCCTTTTGCCTTGGACTGAGTATCTTTTAGACTTGCCCCTGCACTGGATAAGCCGTATGTTGGAAATGGCGAATTCGACGATGATCCGTACACTACCAATCTCTACATTTGCAATCTGCCCTTGGATGTGGGTGCCTCTTTTTCCCATTTACTCTCTTTTTTAGGTTCAAATGCAGGACATGTTGGATACTTTCGGATCCTTCGGACCCCTCGCGTCCGCCAAAATCCTCTATCCCCGTTCTGATGAAGAACGCAGAAGGGACCACCTCTGCGGATTCGTCGCCTACATGTAAGTGGGGAGTTTTAGGCCTAAAACAAGCGAAATTTGGGGTGGCACGTCCCCCCATTTTGGGGTCCATTTTTCGAAATCTTAGCGAATTACCTTTTTAGGTCTCGAATCGACGCGGATAGGGCCCTCGGGGCTCTTCAGCACGGGCTCGAGATCGGCGGTGATCCGGTCAAAATGTCCTTCGCTCGACCGGTCACAACCCCCACTCAAGTCAGTTGCTTTTTATTCCTATTTCAATGTTTTTTAGCCTTTCTACATGCCTCCTGCACTTGTGGAAATGGCTCTTCCCGACCAGCCAACGGGCCTTCCTTTCAACGCAAAACCGTTAATCAAGGACGTAAGTAACAGGATTTTCTTATATTTTACTTGTTTGTGAAAGTGTCACAAAAATACGTATTCATATTTTTCATCTTTCAGCTGGAGTCATTCAAAGAAAAGTTCGGCGACCTGCCTCCGCTGGGCGAGCCCTTCCCCGATGACACTCCCAGTGACAAGATAGATGCCTACCACCAGGTATTTCCAATTTCAAAGAATTTCCTCCGAAAAGTCCGGTTACCTCTTTTGATTCCAAACCGCCTTTTTGTGTTACCTAAATATCCTAATCTGCTACAGATGATCAAGAACGCCACAGTTCGTGTAGTGATTCCGCCTGACAGGTAAGACGCCGTCCTCCTCGCCACAGGTTGTTTTCGGCCATTCCCTTTCTCTTTTCGTCTTTCTCTCTCTTTTTCAAAAACGGAATTCTCCTCACAAAGCCGTAGTTTTCGTCTCTCGTGAGACGAAACTCCTAGCTATTGTTGCCCTTTAGCAACGTCCTCCTCCTCATTCATCGCACCATCGCCTTCGTCGTCAGGGAGGGGCCGATTTTCGAAGCCATGCTTATGGGCAGGGAACAACATAATCCCGCTTATCAGTGAGTTTTTCTTTCTTTTTTTTTCTAATAGACTGCTCTGGAAATTGCTGTTCACCGAATAGGTTCCAAAATTCGCATTGGCCGTGTTGACTGGAATTTATGACTATCCCGCCCATAACAGGGTTGCACCCGGAATTCCCGCTAACCCCGGGAGTGTATATCCGGGTTTCCCCAGGTTGAGGGTGGTAGACATTACGAACGACCAATTGTTAGAGGAGATAGAGGCTTATTCTTGTTAGACCGGGTACAACTCCCCTAAGAGTCAGTCCCATGGTTACAGGGTCTTTCCCTCCTTAACGTTTGAAGGAACTCCATCGGCCAAAAACCGAGATGGGCACTTTTCCAACAGCGAGAACAAAGCATGCATGGGCGTTAGCCCGACTCGCGGGTCTCGCCAAGAAGCATTTTTATAAACGAGGGGGTATCGCTAGGTTCCGCGATATGCAATTTTTAAACGGCGGAGTCTCGCCACGATCCAAACGACGGAGCTCTGCCCATGTATGGAATAAAGTGTTATAGGTTGCCTAGGTCCCGCCACGAATAGCATGGGCAAATTGCCAAGGCAACGAATTACAATGAAAACGCGGGATTTCAGCGCTTATCGTGGCGGGACTCTTTGTCTAAACGCTGAAAACGGGGCGGGGCTTGGCAAACTTCCAGTTCTGTTTTTTGAAGCGACCCGAGAGTCAATTATAAAGGCCGTGGTTAAGGGTGGTTGCCCAATTTTAAGGTCCAAAAGTTAAGGGTGTATGTCAGTTGCCAGACCTTCCCGGGGTAAGCCCATAAAGAGTGTACGTTTACCATATTCGCCGCTGGCCGAAAAATTTTCTGGCTCGATCCGGGCTGGACGAAAGATAATTTTGCAACCAATGCGGTATTTCCGGGACCTTGGTTTCAAGACGTTGCTTTGTGTGGGCGGACCAAAAAGACGCTTTGATATTTTGGAGGAACCCTTTTTTCAAAGCGTATGGTATATATGGCGAAAATAACAGCAAGTGGTCAAGTGATACGTCGGGAGAGTCCGTCATTCGGCATACCTACCGTTAACCTTTTTCGTGGGAGGGGTGTTGAAATGAGGTAGTCCCCTTCAGGCACATTTCCAGTTTAACAACATATTTTTACATCTCTCGTCTGTCACTATTGTAAGTAACCTTTTCGCTTCAGGTACCTGTTCGAGAACAACACGCCTGCCCATCTCTACTACAGATGGAAGTTGTACTCCATCTTGCAAGGAGACAAACTGGACACCTGGCGTATGGACAAGTTCAGGTTGGCTTCGCCTTCTTCGAGTGACAACGATTCATTTGCAGAATGTTCGAGGACGGATCGTGGTGGGAGCCTCCGTTGCCGGCGGGAGACCTTTGCAAACAGATGCCCAAGTCTTTGTACCACGTGGCGTGTAATGTGATGGAACCGGAGAAGTGGTTCCCCACCTTGACGTTGAAGAGGGAAGAGAAGGAGATGAGGAGACAAGACGAGAGTCTGAGAGACAAACGGAGGAGGCTCATGGCGGAGGCGGCTGAGGAGAAGAAGAAGAAAACGGCACTCAGCAAGAGCGACTTCAAGGAACTGGACGAGATTCTCAGGCAGCTCACTCCGGAGAAGGATAAGGTGCGTCTTCGGAATAACTCATGCAGACTTGACAGTGGCTTGACTAAAACCTAAGCAGTGTATGATGTTACGCCCAAGTAAGATCATTGCTTTCAATTATATTTATGTGATCTTGTGAATTACGACATTCTAACTGTTGAAAATCGATATGACAATAGCTGGACGTGAGAGTTAATAGTTGATTGATCCCTGATTACGGAAGGTAGATGAAATGCAACAGTTGAGGGGTTTACCCAATGCTCCATATTCGACGAATTCAACTCCACTCGACCATCGGGCCGAGAGATTTTTTGTGCGGCCCAACCCGTTTATGAAAATCAAAATAATAAATGTTGTATAAATCGGTACAATATTTTTTAACTGATTTAAGTAACTTAGTGTGTGTTACCGGGGTTCTCACGGGCCGAGTCATTTGGAAAATTTTGGTCGGCCCGTTTACCTTGGACCACCCAATCAGATTGTCACCCACACGACCAGGGTTCGATCCCGGTCGGCGACAATCTTTTTTGTACGTCCCAAAAAAGCCCTTGGCCCTGCCCGTCATTTGATAACCCCGTCTTAATAATGTTTGTTACTAACATATAAGTCAATATTAGGTACAAAACAGAATGTCACCGACCGGGATCGAACCCTGGTCGTTTGGATGGCAATCTGACTGGGTGGTCCAAGGTAAACGGGCCGACCTAAATTTTCCAAATGGCCCTGCCCGTGAAAACCTCGGCGTTGAGTATGGCTTTTTGTAAAGTCCCTGGCGCCACATCCATTTCCAAATCCTTAAACTTTAAGGCATGCGGAGGCATCTTGCATTTTATCCTAAAAGTTAACAGTTATGTCATTAATCGGCTCTTTTTTATGTACTCTTGGGTTTCGGCGCCAAATCTCAGTGTATCGCAGACTTTTTTTCAGATAGGAGAAGCAATGCTGTGGTGTGCGGATCACGCGACGTGTGCCCAGGAGGTAGTGGAGACCATCTACGAATCTCTCACCATCGACGAAACCCCTCTGCACAAGAAAATTGCCAGGTATTTTTCGTTCTTATGGTCTTGTAATTATCGTATTTTCAGGCTTTACCTTATATCGGATATTCTTGCCAACTGTGCCCAACGGGGCGTAAAGGACATGTTCTTCTACCGACAGCACTTTGAGCAGTTCCTCAACAAGGTTCGTTTCTCTGCATGGATGGGATTCTATTTTCTTAGATTTTCATCGCGTTGGGAACCACTCTGCGCAAGATGGAGGCCAGAATCAAGGCGGAACAGTTCAAAAACCGCGTGATGGAGTGTTTCCGAGTGTGGGAGGAGACGGCCCTCTACCCAAGGGAGTTCCTCATCCACAACCAGAATATATTCCTCGGCCTGGTGGAGGTTGGTGCCTTTTTAGTCCTCATTTACTTGAATTTTAAGGCGGAGCGCTCTTCTTCCGCTTCAGAAGACGAGGAGGACATCGACGGAGCCCCCATCGCGGATGAAGACATCGACGGAGTCCCCCTCGATCACAACATTTTTGATCTTCCCGATAACGACTACGAACCGCCGAGGAAGAAGGCCGCCTTCAAGCCTGCTTCCTGGGACGAGGTGGGGACTATTTTACAACAACTACAACTTTCAACCCACTATTTTAGCTTTAATGTTGAGATTATAAGACGAATTTGGCCTTAAAAGTTTAAATGTTATTCTATGAACATGTTTAATGATATTTCGCATCATCTTCTCATTTTTTTTTCTTTATAGGTGGAACCTGCAAAGCCCATGTCAAAGTGGGAACAAGATGACGCTGGCAGCAAGTGGGAGAAGGAGGAAAAGCCGGCTGGCAAGAACGGGGCCACTGCTGCCAAGGCGGCGGAAGCGGCTGGCAGCAGCAGCGACTCTGATGGAGAAATCGACGAGAAGGAGTGAGTTCTTGATTCGGGCTGACCCGGCATGATTTAGTCGTTTAACGTAATCCGAATTGTTTCAGCTCCCCCAATGCCATCAGGATGAATTCGTTGTTCGAAGAGGAAAGGCGGAAATTGTTGAGAGAAGTGGAGGTATTCGATATTTGGAGGGCTTCATTGAATGGGATTTTCAGGTGAAAGTGATGGCCTACCAGGACGATCTCGAAAGCGATCGCGAGCCGGACATTAAGAGGAAAGTAGAGCAGTTCCGGGAGAAGGAAATGGCTGCGATGGAGAAGAAACTGGAGGAAAAGGTGAAGAAAGAGAAGAAAAAGGACAAGAAGAAGGAGAAAAAGGACAAGAAGAAGGAGGAGAGGAAGGAGAGCAGAGACAGGCGCAGAGAGAGGTGAGGGACCGGAGAATTGGGTAATTGAAGGTTCAGTTGCAGGGAGGACGACCGTGATCGTGGAAGGGACCGTGGACGAGAGAGGGAGAGGAGCAGAGAAAGAGACAGAAGCCGGGAGAGGGAGAGAGAGCGGAGGGACAGGAGCAGAGACGCAGAGAGGAGCAGGGATCGGAGGGATAGAGACAGGAGGCGCTCTGAGAGCAGGTGAGTACATTTTGCCGTTTGTGACTTTTGGGTCCCACCACGAAATTATTGAAAGTACCATATATTTTTTCAGGGACCGTGATCGTGACCGTCGCCATGACCGTTCGTCGGATAGGCGTCGTCGTTAACTCAGCCCCTACTACCCCTTGTTTCAGCTACCGTATCCCAGTGTCTATTTCTCCTCCCATTGTTTTCGTTCATGTTGCGTGCGTTAGAGAGGCGTGTGCGGAGCCGTCAGCGGCGGCAGGAAGCCGCGCGCAAACATCCTTCTGACCGCACGAATTACCCTCGCCAGCCTTCACACGAGTCCCTCGCTATCTCCTCTACCTGGTCTATTTTGTTTTATTTTATTTGCTGTGATTGTGGAAAATATATTGGGCCTCTCTTGAGTCTGTTTATTTGAAATTACATGAGGACACACACACGCACACACACACACACACACACACACACACACACACACACACACACACACACACACGCCCACACCTTACATGGGCACCCTGACAATGACGTAGCGGCCTGACAAGGTCAGCCTGACAATGACGTAGCGGGAAAGTCTCGCCAAGAAGGTTTTATATACGACGGGGGTTATCGCTAGTTTCCCCAACAAAAGCCAATTTTGAAAGGGCTTGGGTCTCGCCGCGAGACAAGAGACAGAGCCACGCCATGTATTAAACAGAGTGAGAGAGATCCATCTGACCGCTGTTCTCCTTAGGAAACTCGAACTCTCGGTTGAAAACCGGATTCTCGGAAGACACCGCCTGCAGCGTTTTTTTCACGCGAAATCGTCGCTTACACCGTTGTCCTTTCTTTTTGAGAAAGACAATTCCCAACTGAAATTCCTGGTCTGGCAGCCGTCGGAAATGTTGACCATGTTTTTGTTTGAGGACGGCATTTGTTGCACCTGGAGTCAGCGGAGACCGGTCACCAAAAGAGCACAGCATAGAGGTGTCGGACACACTTCCTGTCAGACGCTTCAGCCATCGGTCCTGTCTTCAGCGCGATTTCGAAATTGGAACAAGCGTCATTTTACCAAACATGCTTCATCTTTTTAATTTTTTTTTCGGTGACGCGCCCATTCAATTTTCTTTATAATTGTGATAAAAATATCTCTTTCTTTGGGATACAGGCGGAAAGAATCTATCCAACTTGGGTAGAAAACGCCTTTTTACATTCTTTTCAGTAGTGAGAAGATGCGAAAGAGAGAGACGCAATGCAAATGTTCAGTTGAATTATTCATAACATAGAGACATTAGTGCAGATGAGTGAGGAGATTTTCAAAATCTGGGAGGTAAAAGAATGAAGAATAATGCAACACATTGACTACTTTTCGAAGCGGAGGTTTTCAAAAGGAGGATTTCGATCATCAAACGTTTCGTTTTGGGCAACCGTTAGACTTTCTCATTAACCAAATTCGTGTGTCCCCATAAAAATAAAGATGAGTGTGTGTGTCCACTCATTTTTCGTCTTCTCTGTTCGCATTTTTCCTTCAGTCGGGGTTCAGAAAAAGCATTCGCTCTCGCGCACTCCTTCTTCACCTTCGCATCCTTTGCTCCCAGACCATGGATCTCCCACCTTCCCCTTCCGCTCATCCAGTTGTCCTATCTCCTTTTGTAAGGACTGTTGTCCCCTTGGCCTTCCCTGCTTCTGTTGTCCTTTTCCTGCAGACAAAGGGCTCTCCGCCTAATTCCGCAGCTGTTTGCGATGCGTCTTTGCGCCAAAACAGAAGAAGAAAGGGCTCGCTTCCCTCCGGCTGTGTTCCTCCGCCACCTACTTACCCTACAATGCGGCCTTCGGCCAGGCGAGGTCACTCGGCCTACTTATTCCAATTTTGCGCCTAGCTATACACGGATTATATTCTGCCCATATACAGTTAATGGTTCAATCTGTTCATATTCTCTCTTTGCTTTTTAAAGCCCGCACCTATTTTTTTTTTTTGCTCTAAATCAACAAAACTTCTTTTTTTTGCTCTAAATCAACAAAACAAGAGACTAACAAGAGAAAACCCCCAAAAAAGTTCGAAGGTTTTATTATATTTTTCGAAACAATTTGCTATTGAGCAAGCTTTTACTCATTCTTTATTTCTTTTTTTTGGCTCTGAACGCGTAACCGTTCATTGACCGCCCGCTAAGGTCACTTCTCGGCCGGCTGAACCCTCGAGTGGCTCGTCTTTGTTGACAGCCGTCCTCTGTATGCTAAGGCGATAGAGATGTCGCTTTGAAGACGATTATGACCATCTCGACGAGGCAAAATCACGAGGGAAATGATGTTGCAATTCTATAAAAAGGAAAAAAAACAAAATTCGTGCACGCAAAAAGAAGAGAATCTCCGATTTTCGGATAGGAAACTTTTCGAACTACTCCTGGATACTCATTTGTAAATCTTACCTAAATTTTCTACATGCTACGAGACAACCGAAACTGTCTTTTTGACATGGTTATCAAGAGAGTTGAACTTATAAAAGCGAACATACCGAAGTAAATTGAAATGCTCTATTACTTTTTAAGTGTACCATAGAAAAAAACCTTCTTCTCCTTAAAAATTAGGTCCTTCTCCATCGTAACAAAGGGATTGGTCCCACTGGTCAACCGGGCTAAACGCCGTCGGCTTCCGGTGTGACCGGAAGGTCCAACGGCCGCCGGACAGCCGGCTGCACTTACATTGTCCTCAGCTGTATTATACACATCGGCATGCCGTTAGTTTTATATTTCTCGTTTCCTTTTTCTATTTTGTATCTTCTACCCCAACTCTTATGAAATAAATCAGTTGCAGCAGTCGTATGGGCGAGCGACAGGTGGATCTTCCTCAGTTGTTCAGCGACGTCTCCCGCACCATCTCCGGCATTTCCTCGTTTATGGGCTCAGGCCCTGTCAACGGTAGGTATTATTACTATCTGGAATGGGCGGGAGGGATTTTTGGTGTTTATCTTGTGTCTTTGAATATATCTAATTGGAGGGACAATGTGCCGTTTTAGCTCTCAAAAATAGAATTCTGTACAGTTAAAAAATGTTTCGGGGTTCTTCTTAGCTCTCCAAACGCTTTCACTGTTTATCTGTCTCTTCCTCTCTTTCTCTATCTCTCTCTCCTCTCTCTCTCTCTCTCGATCTATCTGTCTCTCTCTCTTTCTAAAATCCCGACTTTCATAATTTCCTACACACCAATTTGCGTTTTATATTCATTACTTTCTTCAGCAACTTCCGTTATGATCATTGGGAAAAACAATAGAAAATTTGTTAACAATCGCACGTACTTAACTATATTTCCATAAAACAAACAATATGGCTTTTCGTGTTGATTCGTTTAACAATTTTCGGGACAAACAGCGAAACGATGTCTGATCCTTTTGTCATTAGTCAGATGTGATTTCTCCTCGCCCTAAAAACAAAAAAGGAAAACATCCGGCATTTGTTTTATAAAAACAAATATTGCGGTAATAGTATAAAAATACTGTAAACTACCTCCACAACCATTTTTGTCCTTTCATTCGATTGGTGTTTTCCGGTATGTTTAAATAGGTATGATTGGAGGAACAATGGGCCGTTCTAGCTTATGTAAATTAAATTTTATATCACTATCTGAAGACCCAGGTTCACCCCCTTTCTCTCTCATACACACGCACACACACATATACACACATACTTTCATTTCTCCTCTTTCTGGCTTTCTGGGAGTATGTATGACTCATAATGTCGTCATCAAAATGCTTATGAAAATTTGTAAACTGTATTTTTATAAGTTGATTTACAACACCAATATAAACCACCCTCTCCCCTCCATTGTCTGTCGCGTGAATGGCCGTGTCCGCTCCAGGCGCAGCCCCTTGACCAAGTGTCGCTCCAATTTTGGCGCGACCGGATCAAGCGATCGCTGGGTTTGTTGGCTCAGGCTTACTTGCGCCTATGAACCTGCTCTCCTTGCTCTCCTCCCCTTTCAGAGGTTCGTTTCTTCCCAATAACGGCTAATCACTGCCATTCACAAAAGTCCGTGTTGTCCCCTCCTTCGATAATGAATCCTGTTTTACTGAAAGCAATTTTCATCTATGCCCCGTTTACGTAAATCAGTTTTCCCATATTGTCATGGGAAACACCAGGAAATCCGCCATTTCCCCAGGGCATCGATCTAGGCAGTCAGAACTTACATTTATCTCCAAAGCAACCATTTCTTTTTGGTCCGTTTTTTACTTTGGAATAAACCACGAGCTACTCAAAGTAAAGAAATGGAGTTCACATATCACTTTTTCAACGTCTCTTTCTCCTGGAATGATTCATTTTCTCCGCTGATTCCACTCTGTTTGATTTCCTTCCCTCGAGGAACAAATAAACCCGTGAATTCAGAAAACTCAGACTATCGCTAACGTTTTCTTAGTTTACTTACAAAAAACTGAATACTATAAAACTTTTCGGCGTTCGAAAACTTTTCTCTTTTCCATCTACATTTCACTTCATTTTCAAAAAATATCCCTCAGGAAATTTTGAAGCTTTCAATCAATATTTCTAGACAATTCAGCCCTTTCTGTATCTTTTCTTTTGTTAGCAATATTTTTAGGTTTTGGGAAGACAGATGACGCCCAAATCGCGTAAAACTCTGAATACATCTTGAGATCAGTTTAATTCGTACTTTAACCTTCTTTTTTTATGTCACTCCGTACAATCCAGGAACCGGTCACTCCAATTATAGTTCCCTCCGGCGCCCTCATTTTTGCTCAATTAAACCATAGCCACCTCAGCGAATGATTTTCAAGTCTAAATTCTCCGAGTGGTTGTCTTGATCCTCGTCTTTTATTTGCTTATTCTCACGGGAAACAGTGAGTCAAAGTCGGCTTCAGCGACACTTCAAAAGTTTTGTTTATTAAGAGCCACGCGGACCGACGGTTTGTCTGTTCACGCGACGGCTTTCGCTGGAAACAAAAGGAGTGACCGCACGGTCGAAAACAAATCAAAGGGGACTTCAGAGGGAGACAACTCTCTCTCTCTCTCTCTCTCTCTCTCTCTCTCTCTCTCTCTCTCTTTCTCTCTCAATCTCAATCTCAATCACTCAGTCATTACCTGTTCATATTTCTCTAAATTTTAGCTTTATCCTTCTTTGATCTTGAATACGACGTGTTCTAGTTTGTTTGTTCCTGGTATCAGTTAACACACATAACGTAGATATACGACAAACGTTCTCAATGAAAATACATCGCCTAATCAATAAGATTTGAATCTCTCTTTTCAGACGCAGAAGGAAACTCAAGTGGTGGTGGAGGTGCCGCGGGAGGGATGAGTGGCATCTTCGGAAACACGTGCTTCAAAGCATGTGGAATGGAGGATATACAGTATGCCGCTAGGGTACGAGAGGGAGAGAGGGAAGAGAGAGAGAGAGACCAGAGAGATGCAGATACACCAAGACATCGAGATACATTGATGAGTGAGACCCAGAGAGAATGAGATAACGAAAAAAAGAGAAATACTGCAAGAGAGAGAGAGAGAGAGAGAGAGATTGCTTGATAGAGATATAGAGACAGTGGCGGTGACCGCAGAAACACCAAAACATCAAGACGCAGTGATATAGAGACACAGAGAGATAGAGACACACATAAAAACAGTAACAGAGACTCAGAGAGACAAAAACACAGCTGTAGAAAACAGTGAAGACGGGGAGAGACGACAGAGAGAGAGAGAGAGAGAGAGAGAGAGAGAGAGAGAAGAGAATGAAAAACACGGCTTTGTAAAATACGATTTCTTTAGTCGGCTGGAGATACCCTGATCACATTGCGCACCTGTTTCATCATTCTGACCATCGCCATCGTCATCAGCTTAACTTTGCTCACCATTTCTGTCATCTACATTGTCTGCCGAAAGGTGAGAATCTCCCAATACAAAGTACAATCTGTCATTTTAGGCTCCGCCCAGCAGACGACTGTTCCCCCTTCCTTCTTTCGTTCGCGATGTCTTTCCTCAGAAGGATGTAGTTCAATCGAAGGAAGAAGTCAACACTTGAAACATTGAAACGAGTATGCAGTTCTGCTGCAAAGTATAATAAACTATTTATTCTTATGAATTCGCATTACTCAAAATCAGTCCAAGATTGTAGGTCTAGGGGGCACTGCGATAAGGATGTTTTCTAAATATTTTCAGGGATTCAAAGGTGACGTCATCGCCAGACGGGCGCCTTGGCAACAGCCTTCTTTTGTTTTTCGTATACTCGTCGACCATCTGGCTTTGAAGGACTTATAATTAACCTGCGCATCTAACGAGCTAATGAACATGTAAAACATGGAGACGCAGAGATTTTTCAGGGTGAAATGCGCACGCCGCAATTACTCGATGGGCGAGGTGTTTTCCTTTTGTAAAAAAAAACTTTCAGACAAAATATCAAAAAGAACACGAAAACTTGAAGCTGTCAAACATTGCGACACGTTTTCCTTTTTAATCACTTTTACAAACCTTTCATTTACAGAAACTTCCCAAAAACCAGAACTTAAAGAATGCGTCTGTATTTACTCCGTTTTCCAGAGGACAGGTGCAAAATCTTTTTGCTGCTCACGCCATTCTTATCTCTCCACGAATGCCCGTATTTTAGACTGATACTCCGTGTAATGTACAATTGAAATTTCTGACTTATATGTTGCCCTCCCAGCCTGGAAAATCTTCCGTTTGAAGACACGGCGATGTTTGTCTATCTTTCACGTTGCATCGCTTATGATAACGCCTTTTCAAACCCTTCCGCTGCCATTCTAGCTATTTGCCGTACTCTGGGCGAATGGGAGTTTCAAGCTATCAAACGCTTCCTTCAATTCCATATATGTCACACACACACACACACACACACACACACACACACACACACACACACACACACACACACACACACACACACACACACACACACACACACACACACACACACACACACACACACACACACACACACACACACACACACACACACACACACACACACACACACACACACACACACACACACACACACACACACACACACACACACACACACACACACACACACACACACACACACACACACACACACACACACACACACACACACACACACACACACACACACACACACACACACACACACACACACACACACACACACACACACACACACACACACACACACACACACACACACACACACACACACACACACACACACACACACACACCACACACACACACACACACACACACACACACACACACACACACACACACACACACACACACACACACACACACACACACACACACACACACACACACACACACACACACACACACACACACACACACACACACACACACACACACACACACACACACACACACACACACACACACACACACACACACACACACACACACACACACACACACACACACACACACACACACACACACACACACACACACACACACACACACACACACACACACACACACACACACACACACACACACACACACACACACACACACACACACACACACACACACACACACACACACACACACACACACACACACACACACACACACACACACACACACACACACACACACACACACACACACACACACACACACACACACACACACACACACACACACACACACACACACACACACACACACACACACACACACACACACACACACACACACACACACACACACACACACACACACACACACACACACACACACACACACACACACACACACACACACACACACACACACACACACACACACACACACACACACACACACACACACACACACACACACACACACACACACACACACACACACACACACACACACACACACACACACACACACACACACACACACACACACACACACACACACACACACACACACACACACACACACACACACACACACACACACACACACACACACACACACACACACACACACACACACACACACACACACACACACACACACACACACACACACACACACACACACACACGTTTCTCCCTCCCTCCCTCCCTCTCTCTCTCTCTCTCTCTCTCTCTCTCTCTCTCTCTCTCTCTCTCTCTCTCTCTCTCTTTCTCTCGCTCTCTCTCTCTCCTTCTTTCTTTCTCTACGCTCACTATGATTCCAATGAATGGAGATTATTCTATAAATAAATCTGTCTATTCTTCCAACTTTTCCGTCAAATGCCTGAACCGCGCATTAAAATCAATGCCTAGGATATTCCTCATCGTCTCATGACACTGTTTAGGCGAAAACACTGGCATTTTGCCAGACCGCCCATTTCGTAATGAGGATTTTCTTGGAACAAACCGTCTTGTTTTCTCTAGAGTAGCGTCATGTCTAAAAATACCTTTATTACTCATCCGTCTTGATTTGATGACGGCAAATTTACGAAACTTCCTGTTTTTAAAAGGACTCCTCGCCCTGGAAAACAAATACCAAAGTATCTTCTTCTGTCGCTGTAAACACGGCGTTGTTTGTCTTTTTCTCTTGAATCACACCACTTTCCCTGGGAATTCAAAGCATCATTTGCGCAATGCTAATTCCCATTATTATCGAGAATGACCTTTCCCACGTAATCCTCTGCGATATGATAATTAGCTGATTAGTCGCTTCTTCGGCCAGAAGACGGTCGCTTTTATGCCATGGCACTTCTCATTCCACACATCCTCGATTTCTCCACCTGGATATATGGGGTACACCTTTTGAATTCCACTCCTTCCTTGTTTTTCTTTTGTTTTTCGCTCTCCTCCGTGTTTTCGCTGCCTTGTTTATCGTTTCGCGCTTGCCAAGCCCAAGACTTATTCGCGTATGCCTTTGAACGGCCATTTTATATCATTCATGTTCATTTATGTCAATGTTTTGTTTTTCTATTTTCAAATCAAACAACTCTTTCAGAAAATGACCAATCAGGAAGCACACGAACGCGTCTGGGCCGACGGATGGTGGGTTTTTTCATACGTAACTTTTTAAAACTACACTTAAGTTCTAAAATACTTCTTAAATAGGATGTCAGTTCTTTCGTAAAATAAGATATCAGTTCTAATGTAAGACTCAATTTAACAAAAACGAAAGATATGAAGGGAAAATATTTCAAAAAGCTTCTGTTTATAATGACGGAAGTTGTAATCGATTCTTGTGAAAATAGACTTGCAGAGGCAGAAAATATCCGTCCAGCTGAGACATCAAATTTTGAGAGAAAGTGGGGAAGAGCGAAAGCGCGCTGTGTAGACCTTTCACTTTCAGCTACGACATGGTGCACTTTGGCCACGCCAATCAGCTGAGGCAGGCGAAGCAGTTCGGCAAGCGTTTGGTTGTCGGAGTGCACAACGACGCCGAGATCACCCTTCACAAAGGCCCTCCCGTGTTCAATGAGCAGGAGAGGTACCGCATGGTTCGGGCCATCCGCTGGGTCGACGAAGTGGTCGAGGACGCTCCCTACGCAACCACTCTGGCCACCCTCGATGCTCACGGCTGCGACTTTTGTGTCCACGGAGGTAGGAAACGAACAGGTAATGGAAAAAATTTGTTTCAGACGACATCACCTTGACGGCTGACGGTGTGGACACGTATGCTGAGGTGAAGAATGCGAAGAGGTACAGGGAGTGCAAGAGGACGGCGGGGATTTCGACGACCGACCTGGTGGGAAGAATGCTGCTTCTGACGAAGACCCACCACAACAGACCGTTGGAGGGACACGAGGAGAACGCTACGGAGCTCAGCAAGGTGAGAGATACAGCGGGAACTAACAAAGACATACCCTCACTCACCTACCTCACTTGCTCACTCGCCAGCTGATTGAATCTATTTCACGCCTAGAAGCAAACAGGGGGCGAGCGAGCGAGAGGGAAAGAGAGAGAGAGAGAGAGAGGGAAAGAGAGAGAGAGAGAGAGAGAGAGAGAGAGAGAGAGAGAGAGAGAGAGAGAGAGAGAGAGAGAGGGTGAAACAAAGAGAAATGTGGAGCCACAAATACATATCGACACGTGATACTAAGCTAGAGCGACAGAACCCCCAATCCAAAGGGTGATTCATTCGTTGCAGGACCAGAAGGCCCAGTCTCCGTGGACCCGTGTGTCCCACTTCATGGCCACTTCGCAGACCATCCTCCAGTTCGCCCAGGGCCGTGAGCGTCACCCGGGGGACCGTGTGGTCTACGTCTGCGGTGCCTTCGACCTCTTCCACATCGGCCACCTGGCCTTCCTCGAAGAAGCCAAGAAGTTCGGAGACTACCTGATCGTCGGAATCTTCTCCGATCAGGATATCAATGCCTACAAGAAGGGGAACCACCCGATCATGTCGCTCCACGAGAGGGTCCTCAGTGTCCTCGCCTATAAGGTAAGAGTGTTATGGTAAACACCTTTAACTATCTCTTTCAGCCAGTGGATGAGGTTGTCATCGGAGCTCCTACCATTGTGACGGATGATGTGCTGGATCGCTTTGGGGTGGATGTAGTGATCGACGGAAGCCGCGATGCGCATCACGAGGAGCCGGACCGCTTCCTGGCTGCCAAGAGGAGGCGTCTTTACATGTGAGACATTGAGGAGAGAGGAAAATAAGAGAGAATTTCAGGCAAGTGGATTCCGGGTCGGACATGACGACTGAACTGGTGATCCAGAGGATCATCGACCACCGCAACCAGTTCGAATCGAGGAACAACCGCAAGGAGCGCAGGGAGATGGCCGCCTTCCAGGCCCTCAAGGACCAGAACGACACCAACCAAGTGGTCGTCATTTAAACTACACGGCTATCTCATCGGGGACATGTGTATCGCTGCAATTCCAAAGAATAAATGTTTGTATCAGTTTTTTGTGACAGCTTCCCCATAGATAAACAGAGTAAAGCAAAAATCATTCATGAAGACGTTTATGATGAGTGATACTTAAAATAACTTATGGACAACGGGATAGATAACCCATAGAAACAGGTGCAGATCCGTATTAGAACGCCTCCTACTGCAGATCCGTATTAGAACGCCTCCTACTGCTGCATGGGCTCTCCTTGCTGTTCGGCTTGAGCAGTGGTGCGGGGGACGTTGGCGATTCTGGCAAGGTGGGTGGAGTTTTCTTCCTCGGACAGGATCTTGAACGACTGTCCCTTTCCGACAATGGAAATAGAAGTGTTCTGTAACAAAGGATTTTACCTTAAAATCTCAAGCGACACAGCAAAAAAAAATAAAGGGGAAAAAACGGAAAAGACAAACCTGGGCAGTCAGATTCTCCTCGGCGGGAAGAGTATCACGGAGAGCCATCAGTGCGTGCTGGATCAAATCATCGATGCTGGATTCATAGTATTTGTCGGCATTCTTCTCCAGATAGGTACGGGCAGACTGGGACCTGGCACCGATCGAAGCGGCCTTCATCTCGACGACCTCGGCAGAAGGGTCAGTCTGCACAATGTGCGATCCATCTCTCTAAATAAACTAATTCGTACCCGATTGACATTTGAAGGCTTACATCGTAGCCAGCAATCAACAGACCAACTCCAAAGGGACGACGACCGTAGAACTGGGTGTTCGCTTGCAATTCTAGAAAACGGACGTATTTTAGTCATGAAGTCAAACTCACTCAGCTGCATGTTGTCAGCCAGAGCAGCGATAGGGATGGGGTCGCTGTAGTCCCAACGCCAGCTGGCGCACTCCGTCTGCAGGAACCTTTAAAAAATCGTTTTAAACCATTTAATTTAATAAGGTCTCACTATGTGTAACTACAAAACAGAGTAAACAAAGTACTGTAGATGTAAACACAACACTCACCTAGCGAGGATGCGGCCATCGGACAAGAGACCGGCGATGGAGACTCCGGAGTGCGTGTCAATTTCGTAGATCTTCTTCTGGTGGGAGCACAACTCATTCTGGGCACGCTAAAATAAAGCTTAAAAAAGCAGCTAGGTAAAAATCCACCTTCAAGGCGACGAGCACAGCATGAGTAGCGCTCTTGATTCCAACGGTGGCGGAACCCTGCTTCATGGCCTCCACGGCGTAGTCAACCTGATGAAGGCGTCCCTGTGGACTCCAAACCGTGACGTCACTGTCGTATTGGTTACGGAACATCTGAAAAATAATTATCCGAATCAAAATTCAGAACCGATAAACCAAGGTGAGTAACATGGAAAACGTGACGTTTACAAATTTTTAGACATTAATTTAGTGACTACAAGAGACAAAAGCTAAACAAGGGAAAAAACCAACAATACATGAAAAATAACAAAGTTTTAAAAAGTTGACAAAACGAAACGGCTGGCTAAAATCATCATTTGAATTCATCACACTGACAGACAAAATTTCAGCACAGTAGGCTTTTGAGTCCCGTATCGTCGAGGCAGTCCTTTAAACTTGGCGGCTATTCCGTTCGCGGACTGCCGTTTGGTTTTCGCGCTTATTTATTTTAATTGAATTTTTGAAATGTACAAAATAGGTTGTAAAAAGCGTTAACGATTATAGATGCACAATTTTAAAGCAGGGTCACAGTATCTCAAATCCGGCCTTAATTTCGTCGGTTTTCGCAGATTTGTGAAACCCATTAATTCAGTTCGTTTTCCTCATCTTACGTGATCGTGAAATGTTGCTTTGTTCAACGTCATTGACGCTCGGTTGTTATAGAACCTTTCAGTCTTTGAACACAACGTGAAGAGCACTTTTTTAACAGAACTAATTTAATTTTACAGATTTATTATTGTCAAAAAATTAAAACGATAATATTTCGAATTCCAAGTTGCATGTCCTCCCCCCGCAATGTTTCTTTAATGCAGGTTCTGAACAAAAGACTGGTTCTTGATTACGTTAAGCTTTTACGTAAATTCAAATGTTATTAGTTCACCTTTTTGTACCTCGTTTGTATATGAACATGACTGTTTGAGTTTTTTTCTTTTCAATTTGTGACGCTTTGAAATTATTTTTTTTTCAGCGCTTCGAAATGACCGAAGTTGAGCAAGCCCCCGTGGTCGAGGAACAGACCGTTGCTATTCCCACCACAGTTGTAAGTAACTCTTTTGCCATCACCGCTGTTTTTCAGGAACAAGTCCTTCACCCTCTGAAGCAGCATTGGACCTTCTGGTATCTGAACGACAACCGCAACATGGAGTGGGAGGAGCGCCTTAAGGCCGTTTGCACCTTCAACACTGTTGAAGAGTTCTGGGCGTGAGTCGTGTTTTCTAAATCATTGAGTAAGCCCGTTTAAGCCTGTACAACAACATCAGGCCGCCCAGTGGCCTGGCTAGCTCTTGCGATTACAACGTATTCAAAGCCGGAATTCAGCCCATGTGGGAGGTGCCCGAGAATCAGAAGGGAGGCCGCTGGCTCATCAACGTGAGTTTTTATCAAAATGCTGACTTTGGGTCTTTTCAGATCGAGAAAGGTCGCCCCGGTGAGCTGATGGACCTCATTTGGCTCGAAATCATCATTGCCACGATCGGCGAGCAGTTCGGTGAGGACATGGAGCTGATCTGCGGTCTTGTGTGCAATGTTCGCAACAAGGGTAGCAAAATCAGTGTCTGGACTCGTGATTTCACGGCCGACGATGGAAATATGCGCATTGGGTTTGTGTTTGAATGGCTCCCCTAAAGATATTTGTTTTTAGAACTGTTTTGAAAAACAAACTTGTCACGGCTGAAGTGCCCAAGGGTCTCCCCAGTCCTCTTGTCGATGTTCTTCGCTACGAGGACCACGACAGTTGCCAGAAGAAGAGCGGAAGCATGGTTAAGGTGGGCTTTTTGCTCTAGACTTAGATAACGATTCTTTTTCAGGCCCGCCTCCAGATCAACACCGTTGAAAAGATGGAGAGGGCTGCTGAACCGCAGCAGCCTTAAGAGTTCTCATCGCATGACAAATCCTCGTTAATTGCTTAACGAGATTTCTTCAATCACGAATGCTTAAGCCGAATTTCCAATTGCCTTACACCAGGCAGTGCCGGGTTTTTATTGTGTAGATCTTTTGTTCTGTCAATCATGTTGTTATCGGAATAAATATTGCGAGAATTCGCTTTACGGTCACCTCCAAGAGTGTTAATAGATAACGCCGCGTGTACATTGTTCCACTATCGATTCACCACACCGCAGGAGTTCCTCCTTCCCTGTTCTTGGGATTCCCGATCGTTGATTTTTATAGAATGAACGCCACTTGGGAACTCATCAAACGGCACAAAGGGAAAGTTATCGCCGGAGGCGTCATTGTCGGAGGCGCTCTCGCGTATTCCCTCCATGCCACGGAGGCCAAGTCTTCTTTCGCCTATCCGCACCACGAAAACGACGAGCTCAAGGCGCAGGTTTGTACAGAACGGAGGTTCTTATTCATTCGAAACAAAAACGAGAATTCCAGAACATTTTATTGTCTGTTTAGTCAACAATAGTGATATTCATTTTGAAGAACTTTCAAAATGCGAGCCGCGGAGGTGCTCTTCCGTGCTATTTAACATATTTCGATCCAAAATGTTCTCAATTGTGGTCAAAACGTCTTTACAGCGTGCAGTTGTTTCGATGTTGTTGCTAAAGCGTATTTAACTTTATTGTAAATTAGTAGTGTTTGCACAGGTGACCCCATTCGGATAGGGTACTTTAAGGCCATAATCAATGCTCCAAATTTGCTCATACGGCATTGTTGGTGTTGTGCTAGCTAGGAACTTTGGTATTCGTTTTTTAACGTTAAGTACAAGCCAAGGTCTCCCACATTATACGGGTCTGACTGCTTTTTTTTGGTTGAATTCTATTGTAAATTTTATTAAAAAGGTCGCTTGAACTTAATTTGTTCAAGATCCAATATATTTTTTCATTAAAAACTGTTCCAGGCCCGCCGTCATTACGTGTTCGACACCAACCACCGTTCCTGTGATCAGTCCATCCTCGACCTGGTTCCTTCCATCAAACAGCTCCTTCAGGTAAATTATTACGTAGAACTTTGCAAATCCCTATTCAGGCTCGTTTCGATGTCGATGCACTGGTACGTAAGATCCAAACGGAGCAGTTGAGTAGCTCTGAGAAACTGGAAACGTGGCAGAGAGTCAAGGTACTTTTTATTCGTCGCAATAAGTCTACTTTTATTTTAGATCGCCGCCTTTTCCCGTCTTGTCAGCCAGGCCTACGCCTATTCCATTCTGACCGTCACGTTAAAGGCACAAATCTCAATTCTGGCGGCGGAGATCTGCGCCCAGTTTGAGAAGCCCGCGAGTGGATTCGCCAGTTCCTGGTAATTTTTGTTACTTTTTATAGGTCAGGATTGGTTTAGGCTCCCGAAGCAGATTACATCGCTGTTCTCCAATGAAGCGACACTGAAGCTTAAAAACGCCAATGGATTGGATAACAATAGCCGACAAGTCTTCTTACAGTGCATTCAGTTTTTCACTACCAAAGGTTGGTTTTATCGCTTCGATTCGAGCAAACTGTGTCACTTCCAGGAATCTATTACCTCTTCGATCTCGTTGAAGCGGCGGTCGATGATGAATTGAAGTACATCAGCCTCAAGGACAAAGTGGACAGGTACCCATTGTTTAAATATTCTGTAACCTTTGTAACCCTTCAGAAAGGTGATGAGGGAGCTTCTGGAGAAGGTTGAGAAGAGGGTGGAGGAGGGCTTCCCTGCCAGCATCATTGAGATGGTCGCTCCTTTAACAGGACAAGAGGTTTTTCCTTTTTAGTTTTTTTTAATAACGTAAATACTTCAGTGTCCCTCGCCCGATGGTATCGTCCGCCTTCTGAAGAGACTCATTGCCGTGATCGAGTCCCCCTGGTGCCGGGACACCGTGTCCTCCCTCGTCGACTTTTATTTCTCCGCCGCCTGTCATGTGAGTTTATTTGACCTGCGGTACCCCATTCCTTTTTAGAAGGTTCCTGAAACGCCGACCCCTCTGGCCACTGCCCTTCCCTCCTTCGCCGATGGATTCGAGGCCGTTGCTTCGAACACCTTCGACAGCCCTCTCCAAAACACACTCCTCTCCTCCGATGTTCACTTGTTCGCCTCAAATGTATTCAAAATGCTAGACTAATCCCACCCATCGGTTGTTACTCCATTCACTTACTCCTCTGTGATCTACCACTTGCCATTTCACTTTGCCATTCAATGCCATATTGTATTATAGCTCATTTATTAAATATTTATTTATTCTTTTCGTCATGTTACAATTGTTTCTTCAAGTCATTACTTCCAAAGGGGTCTAGGTTGTAACCACTTCTCCATGCAGGCTGGTATGCCTAATGAGCGCCGGCTTCTGAAATTTGCGGCACATATTTCTCAGTGTACCCCGGAGGTGAGAGAGTTTCTGCGTGACACCCTGTGTGCTTTTTAAAAATTGCGAAACGTATAACCAGTTTTTCGAGTCTGTTTTCCCTACCTTTAAATCCCTTGATCGCTCTGTACCCGGTCCATCCTTGGCATGCTGATCAGCGATTTCTCCTGAAGGTGAGTCATTCTCCTTTACAGGCCATCAGTTACGGTTCCTGCGTATCCAGCCAAGCGGAGCGCATCCAGCACAACTCCTGCGCCAAGGAATTCGAGAAACTCCTTACTTGTTTCAAGGAACAGGTTCGTCATTTCTACTTTTCTTCGTGTTCTTTATTCTTTATACGTATTTATTTTTTTTCAGCAGCGCAAATCCAAGTAAACAATGAAGGCCAAGAGGTACAAGCGCGCGAGCAAAATACTCACCTTCTTCAAGTACAACTACAAGATCTCTCCCCCGTACAGGTACCCTTCCTTGCTTTTAAAATAGACCACTTTTATTATACAGGGTCCTTGTGGACGGTACGTTCTGCGCGGCTGCCCTCGCGAATAAGATCAACCTTCGCGAACAGATGCCGAAATATCTCGATGGCGAGGTTGAAATCGTCACAACCAAGTGTGTCATCGCCGAACTGGGTTTGTAGCGCTTAATACTTTTTTAAACTAATCTATTCAGAGCAAATAGGGCCCCCTGTCTACGGTGCGTTGGCCGTTTGCAAGCATTTCTCGGTGGACATGTGCCCGCACACACCGTGTCGAGCGGCCGGCGACTGCCTTGCTCACATGGCTCGGAGGGCCGCCAAGGGGACCAAGTACGTCGTAGCCACGCAGGTAGGAAGGTTTAGAAGAATGGCAAATTGAAATAATTAATAGGACGATGAATTGACGGAGAAGCTGCGGAAAATCATCGGAACCCCTATTCTCTACATCAAGTATAATGCCATTCTTATCGACCGCGTTTCTGAGGTCAGTTTCCAATTTGTGATACTTTTAATCCCTTTTTCTAGGATTCCAAGCTAGCCGTTGACGGCGTGAAGAACGAGATTGACCGAGTGAAGGAGCTGAAGAAGGAGGCTTTCGGAGAGACGCCGGTGATCAAGAGAAAGGGAAAGAAGAAGGTTAAGGTACGCGAACAATTCGGGCTGTGAAATGGAGGCAGTTTTGCAGGGAAAGAATCCCCTCTCGTGCAAGAAAAAAATCGTCAAGACCACTGCGGTGCCTTCGGCCACGGGGACTCGCACAGCCGCTGGCAAGCGAAAGAGGAACAAGAACAAAGCGGCCGCCCCTTCAACATAAGATTTTGTTAGACATAGTGATCCATTGTTACTCTGTTGTTGCTCTTATAATGAACTTTCAAATGAAATTGTTTGGTATCAAAAGTCTTCGACTTTTTTTTATACAGGAACTGCCTTTCATACTTTAAATTTCATTTTTACCTATTCTCGAAGGACGGGATCGCTTTTTTTCAATATAATTTTAGAATTATATTGTTAATTATTTTCCAGATGGGGGACATGGAACCACCGCCTTGCAGGGAGCTGAGCCCTTCGATGATGATGTCCCACCAGATGGACACTTCGGTCTGTTCCATGCTTCTGACCTCCCCCACTGCCACCTCCAAACCCTCCCTCGTAGTGGGAACCTGTGATGGCCTGGTAAGTCACTATTTACTTTTTCCTTTGTATAAAGTACTCCAATAAACAAAATTTCTCGATTTTAGGTCTTCTTCTTCCCCGGGGATGTGGATTACACCGTGGCTCCTCCGCACATTTCCAGTAACATGGTGCAGCAGGACACGCCAGTCGAGGCCCTAACCTTCGGCCGCGTGCTGTGCACAGACCAGTGAGGATTACGGTAGATGTGACTTTCTCTGTTGAAGGTATGAGATTGTGGCCATCGCCGCCGACGGCACACTCGTCATGTACAGGCCGCCGCAGACGGATCGGCCGATTCAGAAGATTCATCAACAGATCATTCAGGCAGGTTACGGGCTGGCCCGTGCAGTTATTCAATTTTAGGCCAATGTGAAGGCTGCCTACATTATGGACATTGACCAGGATGGGAACATGGAACTGGTGGTGGTTCTCACCGACCGCGTTGGTATGATCTCTGTCTTTTTCGCTAGTTATCTATTCCAGTTCGTACGTTCCGCTGGCATTCCGTCGAACGTAGAATGTTGCCTCTGAACAAATGGGAAGTGCCCAACCAGATCACGGCCTTCGGCATCGGAACGGCCCGCAATGCGGCTCGGTTAGTCTATCATTTTCTTATTCGTAGGATTTTTTGTTCAGAAACGCCGAGATCATCCTGTCGCAGATGGGCGCTTCTTTCTTCGTCACTATTCCCCTCAATGGTGGGATCTATACATTTTTATTTATCAATACCTTGCGAATGAATGAATCGGGCCGAGTTCTTTCTCGGTCCGGCCCGTTTTCGAACCCTTATGGACCATCTACGCCCTTTTAAAGAGAGCCGTTCAGGAGCCGATCAGACGGTACTTTCCCATCCGAACGACAAGAACCAGGCCGTGATGATGCTTCCGTGGAGGACAGAGTTTGCCTACGTCATGGGCAGCATGCTGGACAACGCCATGGTCAAAGGAGCCCCCAATGGTACCCCCTTTACTTTCAAAATTATGCAGCTTTCCACTCAAAACAATTTTTACTTTGCATTTTTTACATCAACTAACCAAATTATTTTCTTTCAGACCCGTGTGATCGTTCATTAGTGGCCAACGGGTTCCACATAATCGCGACGACTTGCACGATCGTTCAGGACATTGAACTCGTGATTACACTCGACATCCGAGGCCTCGTCGAGATGTACGCAGCACAGGAGGGTTCAGGGGTCAGTTTATGAGCAGTTTTTCCTATTCTTTTCTAATATTCTTACTTAAATGTGCCTGTACAGTGAATACCACTGTGCGTATATCCCTCTTTCCTCGTGGGACCTTTTTCTACCCTTTTGAAGATGCGTTGTTTTCAGAGCGAAGCTCTCTACCCCTTCGCCACCTTCTACACGGAACCCAATTGTGAGCACCTCGTCCTGCAGCAGGTCAATGTCAGTATGATCCTACTGGCAGTGGCCAACGTCAATCGCTACGTGTACCTCTACAAACTGCCGATGGACGACATCCGCACCGCCCTCAGGGATTAAACTACCCCTAGGCACTGTATTTTGATCTCTCTGCCCATATTGTCAATATTTTGTACTTACGAGTAACTCACAATCTGTGTATACGTGAATGTTCAACTGCATTCCTAATAAACTCTACGAGTACCGATTCTTGGACTTTAAATTGCACCCCGGGTCAATTTTTTCCGGTTCGTCATGTTGAAAGTTCAAAAAGTGACCCTAAATCGAGAATTTCAAATAGGAAGCTTTGCATTTCAAACACTTTGCCCTCGGTTTTTGTTTCAGTCGCGGCCTTTAATGACAGTCGGCTGGCAGCAGATCGTACAGATAGCGCCGGTGTAACAGGGCTTCTACCAGCTGTTTGTGCCATTCACAAGGCATGACCTTTCGCTTTTCTCTGGTTTCACCCTTGAACCACCAAGAATTCTTCTTTGCCTTGTCTTTTGCACTCGATTTGCATTGACAGCTGCCCTTTTTACAAGTTTTTTTGAATTCAGAAAACAACCGATCTTTTAATGAACGACGTACCTGCTGAAATAGCATGTCTGGTAGCAGAAAAGTGCGATTTACCATCACTAATTAGCCTGAGACAGGTGAGAAAAGAGATTTGTGAGAGAGGTTTAGAAAGATATGGCAAAGGAAGGAATGCTGCAAAGTTAAAAGAGAGAGAGAGAGGCAAATACCAAACAATGAGAATGTAGAATTGAGACAAATCATGCAACTTGCAGGTAAATGTGAAATGGTTTCATGTGGCCGCCCACCTAATTCAAAAAGTTCGTTCGATTGATCTCCAAAAAGACGTTTATTCCTCTTTCCTCTGCAAAAATGATGACTCTGAAGAGCAACAGGAACAACGAGTGGCCCAATTTCTCTTCTTTCTATGGAACAAAGTGACAGGAGTGAGGTCATTGCGACTGAATGCTCCGTTGATCCGTCTCACCTGTAGTCACTTCATTCTGGTCTGTTGGGCAATAACATTCAAACAATGATTCAGTTGGCTCGGGTGCTTCCCTATCTCGAATCTCTTGAAGTGGAGCAGGATGACGAGAAACAGCAAATAAGCTACGATGTGTTCTACTCTCTTTGCTACTTCAGAAGCCTCCGTAGACTGAGTATCAATGGATGGACACTCTTTCACTTTGGAAATAACGGTAACAACTATATTTCTTGAGCCATTCACATTCCAGGCTGTGGCCATCGTCCCACCCTTCCTGTTTGGCATTTCCTCACATTAGAATCTCTTTCCCTACACAACACACCAACAATTCTGAACTTTTTAACTAATTTGAACAACCAGGACTCAATAATGACTAAACTTCAGGAAATAGAAGTTTTCTTAATTTTTTCCCCTTGTTATTAACCAATGTTAAGTTAATTTTTACAATGGAGTCATCACCTGCAGTTGACCTGATTAACAAGTTTTTTGAGAAACACAAGGAGGTGCGGGCTGTGACGCTGACGGCACTGCGATATGAGTCAACTCAGGATGTACAACAATTTATGAGGTAAACAAAGAGAGTAAGTGAGTGAGTAAGTGAGAGAGAGAGAGAGAGAGAGAGAGGGAGAGAGAGAGAGCGGAAGAGAGAGAGAGAGAGAGAGAGAGAGAAATAGAGTTGAATTACAAAACTAGAGACAGCGGAATTTTTATGTCCGTACCGGGGGCTCTTTTAATCTAACTTTAGAACAATGCAAAACATGAAATCTCTTCGACAGCTCCAACTAAACGACGTCGAATTTCCAACTAATCTGGACCCGGAAATAATTAATACATTCATGTTAGTGAAAATACTTTTAAGTTTAAAACAAAACATTTTCAGAAAAGAAATGAATCGTCGGGGTGTCCATCTGCAAGTCCAATAACACACTTTTTCCTGAACACTAATGAAATGGAATCTGCTTTCGAAAATAAAATCCTGCGTTACAAAAATAATGCAAATCTGAGTTCGGCTTTCACTTCTTTTCACGAATAAAAATGAACGAAAATAATGCTTTACTGAAACTTCGCTGTTGCTTTTGCTTATTGTTGCTTTTGCTTGGTGTTCTTCAGTTCCTCTCCGCCGATTTCTTCTGCGGCTTCTTCTTTCCTTCGATCACCGTCTTCTTTCTCTTCTCATCCGTCTTTTTCTTCCCTTCGTCATCTGAAGCCTGCGTCTTTTTCAAAAACACCGGGGTAGGCAGGGGTCCCAACGAAGATTCCTCCGTCGGATTCTCGTCAAGAGGCGCAGTAGGAGGCTGTCGATTCCTTCGGAACTTTGTCTTCTCATCCGGTGAGTCCTTCGGAGGGGTTGTCGCCTTCTAAACATTTCAACAACTTCAGAAGCTTGGTTTCAAACCAACCTTGCCCACAGGAGTTCTAGCGGTCGGTTTAGTCTCCATCGGTGGTTCCTCTTCCACAGTGACCGTCTGGATCAAAGAAGTGTTCCTGAGGGCCGTGTCGTCTTGAAGACAAGTAACAGATTTGACCAGAAGCTGCTTCTGATGCAGTCCTTCTTCCTGTGCCTGAGGCACGTAGGGGATCGTCTCACTCGACTGATGACTTTTCTTGTCCTTTGCCCTTCGCTTTCCCTCCGTCTTCACCTCCTTCAATTCGCTTCCCTTCTTCTTTCCTATTTTGTCGTCTTCCTTTGCTTCTTGTACAATACTCTTGAATTTAGTATTTATGGGCGAAGGGTTCTGATCTTCCTTCTTTGGTGTCTTTGCCTTTTGCTCTTCTTTGGGGGAAGTTGCAATCGGAGAGTCATTCGATTGAAGTGCAGAGATCAGAGGGGCAGACTGCAAAGATGACACTTTGTACAGAAGCAAAGAGAGAGAGAGAGAGAGAGAGAGAGAGAGAGAGAGAGAGACCTACCCCCGGATCCTCAATTGGCGTCCGACTTCTGCCTCCTGGAGTCTTCGTCCTACTTCCACTGGTCGCAGATGACCGGGTCCTCGTTTTTGTCCTCGGCGCTTTTCTTTTCTGTTCCTTTGACGTAACCGCCTTTCTCCTAGAGCAACAGATGAAGACGAAGCATACGGAGAGAAGAAACGGCAGCACAACGGTCCACATAGTTAAGAAATGAAGGCTCCCGTGGAATTTGACGTTGCGTTAAATTTAAGCCAAAATGGTATTTGACGTAATGGTGAATTTTGGACGTGAACGTTGGTAGGGTCGCTGTCCGCCCAGCTGTTTCCATGAAACCTTGCACGACACACAAGTTTTTGGACAAACGTGCACAATTGAAGTTATAGTCGTCGCCAAACTAGCATATTTGGCAAAAAGCCGCTTTTTCTCTGCGTCTCGGCTAGTTGCACACTATTTCCGCATGTGCATTGCACGAATGCTGCATTAAAGGGTTCGTTCGGGGCCTTTTCAAAATCGCATGCAAATGAAGACTTGGCAAGCATTTTGCGCATAACCGTTGACTAGAACGGATTTCGAGAAAATGATTCTAATTGAAATGACTTGATTTGCATACCGTCCATTTCCAATCCGAAAAGGCCCCTGACGGCCCCTTTAAGGCCGGTTTTGGCAGGATACCGCTTTGGCGACAGCTATGATCAATGGTAGTGTCTGGGTAAAAGATAGTGGCCTTGTAAAAGAAAGCAACTTCTACAAAAATTAATGAGCAACGGATGCTTACGTGAGCATTGACGGAAAAACTTTAGTTGGTTATGGAAAGAACCGTGTCATAAAATAGAAGCTCTCTGTGAGAAAGGAGATAGTATACACACGAACGATCCTGCATATGAGCGGAATCTCCACATCGCCATTCCCTATTCCCTCTTCATCTCCCTCTCTCTGATATCTCCTGTGATCTCCGTGGCCGTCAATCCGCCGTCCTAATGAGAGGTCTAATAGGTTCCTCCAAAAAACGGCTTGCGTGTGGGCGCGATGGCCCCGATAGCGCTGACGTCGTGGAGAGCTCGACGACCCCCTCGAAAAAAAACAAGAACTCATTTGACTTTTGCAGACGATTAGATGCAATCTTCTTTTCTTTTAAGTGCCTGTTTCGCTTTTTGAAATCCGACGCTGTTCGTGAGTGGTGAGACTTCCGAAGAAAAAAAGAATGGAGCCACCCTCTCAAGCCTCCTTTGATATTCTATTTGACATTTGCATATATTATTCCATTTGTTGAGGGTGCTGAAATCTTTCGAAAAAGAGCGCGACAGGTGAAAAGGTGTGGTTGTTCTTTGGAGCAAGAAATTTTCTTGTTTTAAGAACGCATATTTAGGATGCAAATGGGAGTCTTGACACCTTAGAAACAACAGTAGAGTAATCGCGTTTTATAACACACACAGACACATACACACACACAACACACACACACACACACACACACACACACACACACACACACACACACACTGTTATTTGGTCGATGACTTTATCTTTGCGGGCTCAAAAGTGGGCACTTATATTTCCCGCGTACTATAAAAAAGAGAAGCTGTGTATTGGAAACTAACCATACATATAATTTACGTAATCTACTTTAAACGGTGTTTCTTTATCTTTTTCATGTGAAAGTGCATCTCTAAATCTCTTGTCTCTTCCACTTCGGTCCACTTGGAAAGTTTCATCAAATGCTTCTCTCAGGACCTTTGCCTTTATCTTTCAACCTCTCTCATAGCATTTGTAGCGAGAAATTGCATCACTAACACCTGCATTGAAATATCCATCAACGGCTTAGGCGGAATAGGATTTCATATTTCAATCTCTATCAATCAGACTCCGCTGCATTCTGGATTTTGTTTTCTAGTTGTTAGTTTCCACATAATTGCCCGCCGTATTGTGCAATGTGACTTTTACAATTCGCCTGGTTAGGGAAATTTCCCTTGCACATTCTTCCAAGCCTTGCTTCGTTATGACCCAAAGATGATGTTAGTGACACGCATCTGGTGATAAATGGAGATATTCCGTGTTCTTTTTCGAACTTCAGATCAATGTTCTCCGTTTTTCCTACGTTCCATTTCTTTTTTACCCCTAGTAGTTGCTAAAAGACAGTTTCATCTTTTGGGTAATCGCTGTGGGACCCAATACGAAAAAAGCTTATACGAAAAGGACCGAAACCGAAATTCTAAAATACCAAGACATCGCTGGCCACATTTTTAGCCTTCATTCCAGCTATGCTTATCGCAGTGGAACCTTGAAACGACCACTTTCAGTGTTTTGACAGAAATGACTTTTTTAAAACTGTAAGTTTGTTTTCGTTTCACTAGTAATATATTTTTGTGTAACGCAGATTCGTAATTATAAAGGGCGTGAATAGCAGTTCTTTAAAATACATTTATGATTAAATTGAAAAAGGTCTGTGGCATGGCCTGAAAACGACATGAAATCTATGGTCCTCCATTTGTCAGCTGAACTGCTTCGAATAATCCAATTTGTAAGCTTTGAAATTTTACATATTCATTTTTTATAAATACTACGTGCGTTTTGATAAAATGAATTTATGTGTGTCACCACTATTTGTGTATCAAGTGAACAGGCTCAGTCCGAGAGTGGAACTGCGCGAAATGAAACTGTAACGAATCAGAACTTTTTCCATGCTAATGAACCTGCGTCTCCTCACTTAGCATTCTATCTCGCCCACGGAGTTCTAAATCGACACAGTTCATTTTCCATGCAGTTCGATTCTCAGACTGAGCCAGTGAACAATTTATGTTACAGTGCTTCAAAGCAAGCTTTGACCTCACGAGGGAAGTCCGTAATGGTATCCCCGGAGTTCGGAACGACACCTAAACCATTGGATAGAGCATAAAAAGTTGTCCCTCAAAGTCCAATTTTGCTGCGGACACGTGGGAGCCGAGAAATGTCGGTGTTCGTTTTCATGCTAAATTTTGCATTTACGCAAATGCGCCTTATCTTGGTAAGAAATCGACCGCTACAATGTGAAAACGCGGTAAAGTGGTTAAATGAACTGTTAAAGGCAGAGGCCCACGTAAAATGAAGAGGGGGACCTGTCCATGCTAATCGTAAAACTCTCTGCATTTCACCATTGAAAATGACACTCTCTCGCCTACGTTACGTCATGGACAGGTCCTTTTTCATTTTCCTGGGCCTCTGCCTTTAAAGATGAGCTATGCTGGATCTATCCACAGCGGTACATTTTTTTAAATATATTTTTTGCCGTTTTCAACTTCAACTTCTCTATGACATCTTTTGTTTTTGAAAATTTTTGAAAATGGGGAACATGGGGAGGGAAGACCATTTTCGGATTTTCCTAAGATTCTAAAAACAAGCAATAGATTGCCCGGCTCACAAAATTTTGAAAAACAAAAGATGTCATAAAAAAGTTAAAGTTGCAATGGGCAAAAAAATAATAAAAAAGTACCGCAGGGGATAGATCCAGCATAGCTCATCTTTGATAGTTAACTTAACCACTTTACCGCGTTTTCACATTTTAGCGGTCGATTTCTTACCAAGCATTTGCGTAAATGCAAAATTTAGCGTGAAAACGAACACCGACATTTCTCGGCTCCCACGTGTCCGCAGCAAAATTGGAGACCACTTTTAGGGACATCTTTTGATGCTCTATCCAATGGTTTAGGTGTCGTTCCGAACTCCGGGGTTACCATTACGGACTTCCCTCGTCAGTTCTCTTCTCTGTTCTGCGACACACACGCACATGCACACACACACACACACACACACACACACACACACACACACACACACACAAGTGAGAGAAAGATAGAGAGAGAGAGCCAGTCTTTGTCACCATGCCCACCTGTATGTCTCACTCACTCTTATCTGTTTCTCCTCTCTCACTCTTTCTCTTTCTCTCTTTCTCTCTTTCTCTCTTTCTCTCTTTCTCTCTTTCTCTCTTTCTCTCTTTCTCTCTTTCTCTCTTTCTCTCTCTCTCTCTCTCTCTCTCTCTCTCTCTCTCCCTCTCTCTCTCCAAAAACTACTTCCTTCCCTAGGAGGAAATTCCATTAGTGTCATCTCCAGACGCCTGCAAAGGTTACCGATCATAATCTGTTTGTGTTCGTCTCGTGTCATTGTTGATTTCCAAAATCCTCATTTCCTTTTTCACAAAAAAAAAATTAAAAATACATTTCCTACCTAGAAATAGCAGAAAGTGCCACCTGCTGCCCATTTCGTCTGTAATGAGCTCATTGCCGCTTTTTGATCACTACTCCCACTCGACGAGCTCCCCGAATGGGAATTACCCTATGCAACCTGATTGCTTGTGACGCATGTTTTGCAAAAACATCTGTTCTTTGTAAAAATTGACTTCTCTTCCATTCAGGTTCAGTCTTTTTTATATAAAAGTTTCAATTCAACAAAAACAATTCAACAGATAGGTCTTCTAAAACGCGATAAAAACGGCGTTTGAGCGGTAGTTATTCCATTGAAACACACAAAATACCAGACACAACACAATTTCATGAGGATGTCTCCAACTCATTCAATTGTCTGCTTCCGGAATTCATTTTAAGTACGTTGTTTAAAACTCAGCATAAAAAAGCATACACATTTCTCAGCCTATAAAAACACGCGAAGTTTTAGGATTGCTGCCAATATGTGGACTTGTCAAAACAAAAAAAAATTTTAAATGTTATATTCGTCAAACTTTTTAACCATTTGCTCTCAAGATTGGTTTTGTACACAGTCGCACTTACATTTACATTAATTAATCTAAAGTTTATGTTTCAACTTTGATGAAGCGTAGCCAATTATTTCAAAGTTCGAACCTTTTTCTTTACTATCATCCATCATTTTGATTTTACAAGCATTTTCAAGACGAGCACATCGACCATTTCATCCTTTGCTGAGAAGATGACGCTCCAGACATGGAAAAAACCATTACTTTGTAAGTAATTTAGTTTTATTCATAAAGACCTAATATCACACTTATAACTGGTCAAACGAAATGATGTAAAGAGAAATGAAATGCACGTGATGCGTCTTTTTCATTTTTGAGACTTTTCAAGTTTTACTGTGAATTATCTGCGTTCCTCTTTTTTATTTCAAACCGATTACTTACCTCAAAAACTTTTCATTTGAATGGACATACAGTGGAATTACGAATGTGCAGTAATTTCTAATTAGTATTCATGTTCTCTCAAGCGAACCCTCGTAATTAAGCCATTTTGTAAGAAGTCTGGACACCCACCCATGAATCACAAGTGTCGTCACATTCTCATGCTTGTTGTCATTTCCATCTCTCTCTCTCTCTCTCTCTCTCTCTCTCTCTCTCTCTGTATGTATGTGTGTGTATGTGTGAGTGAGTGTGTGTGTGTGTGTGTGTGTGTGTGTGTGTGTGTGTGTGTGTGTGTGTCTCAGGATCCCTTTTTCCCAGGCCGTCTCCTCACCGATTCCTGGGCCATTCTGCGTTGGCCCTCTAATGGGATGCGACGGATTCCTGATTCTGACCATTTTCTGGAATTCGGTCTGCAACCGCCTTTAAAACCCTTTTTTGTCAGGCTGCATAAATGCAGCCAATACCGAAGGATATTTTTTAAAAGTACAGCAAACTCTTGAAATGGCCAGGTTCTTCCTTGTAGTTAAAACCGTGTACTGTTCAAATTACGTATATTTTGCCTTGTTGGATTTGAGAAAGAAAGAGAAAACATTCGCACGGAACTGCCTCCGTCGTCTTTGGAAACCACTGACCATTGCAACCTGCTCCGTATTATTTCATTTCGGCTGTCGCTAACGCAATTGACAGGTGCGTCATGCGGTGTGGTTTCTCTAATTTCCGTCAATTCTTGTATCCCATTTGCCAACCTTTCCTGTCAACAAAACCCGTCATTTAGAAACTTCTGTAGCGTCTGTTTACATTGCACATCCTATTTTCTCTTTATCATTTGTTTCTGCCTCGATCTCCCCCACTCGAAGTCAGGAATCAGATCGCCCAGTGGTTGTCACGTAGCGTAGTCGCACCGGGCACCTCGTAACCTTGGCTTTAACCTCGACGACGTGTTACCTAGATGAAGCATGGAGTTCACTAGCTATATTTACTACGATGTTTAGTGACATTGTCATTTTTTTGAAGCTGACCCGTTTGAGCTTATGCCGGAGCACGTATACACGGCCGAAAATGCAAACTTTTCGGAATCAGAAAAGTGAGAAAGTGAGATATGGTTTATATCACAAAGACAGAACCCCATGAAATGAAATCACCCATGCGTAATCTCTGTTTTTTCGGGCCCCTGACTTCAAAGGGGCTTGGGGATACAATTCTCCTGTCCACCATTCATCGTGTAGGTGCAACCGTATGTTTGCCTAGGTTACAATTTCTCTAGGTTACAAAATGGAAGGTTACAAGCTGCTCTACGATAACATTTAGTCTTGGTACACCGTGTCCCGGTTACAACTTTGTAGGTTACAAAGTTCCGTCCCCAAGGAGCTCCCCCTCTCATTCCATCTTTCAGTTTCGATTAGGCTAAAACTTGAAACGTTCTCGTAAAGATTATAAACTACGACAGCGTGGGGGTGTCTGCCCATAAGCTGCTAAAACACCTTTTTCATACGTAAAATGGCCTCTCATTGCGGAGTTTCCTAATGTTTTTGCCCTTGGATCAAAGGAAGACGCGGGGGTGTTTGAAGCTATTTTTACGCAAAGTGCCTGAAATAGATTTCAAAGAGAACGATGTGAAAGACGAATTTTTTCCAAAGGGAAAAGGAAAATATGAAAAGAAAGGATTCTTCCTGATAAGCCCTTTCTTTTTCCGTTCCTCCCACTGTACTACTTCGCGTGTCCGTGGGTTTCCTTCGTTCTCTTTCGTGACTGCCCACGGATTTCTTTCGCCTTTCCTTCCGTGTGGCTCCGATCGTAGCCTCATGTCAAAGGGGTATATAACACCGGCCCCCGTTCTAATCTCATTCCCCTTCATGTTTACCTCCAGTTCACTCATCCTTTCCACCACAACAAGATGCACTCAGGCATTAGTCTAACCAACTTATACAGTCGAACAGCTGCTTATATTTTGCAGTCTGCAGCGATTGAATCAGGATACTAACAAAAATAAATTTAACGCAGTTACGGTTAGCAAGTCGTGGTTAGTGCCTTAATAAAGCATAGTGTATGGATTTTCAATGAACAATTGAGCGTTGAAGGAATAACAGTTCGGCGGGATTCTGTGGTTCCGGGAGCCTATAGTTGGAAAATTCACTGACGATGAGAGAAATACAAAATGGTCCACATTATTCCTATTCTAAAAGTCATTTTAGGGCTAGGATTCGGGATAACTCCTTCAAAATAGTGTAGCTCGAACAGTATCGAACAGATTCAGTTGTTGAAAGCAGTTATTGATTTCCATGCGAATCTGAAACGCCCCGTTTACCAAAATTAATGAAATAGGGATTTGGATGGATCATTGTGGGAAATTTTGATACACGCCATTTTGAAGTTATTAGGAAAAGGTTTTTGTTATAATTCAGAAAATTTTTGTGTTCCGACAGGAAAGCTTTGAAACATGCGAAAAAGTGGTTTCTCTGCAAAATGGTCATTTTCTAATTTATTTGAATATCAAAGGTGAGTCGGTTTTTAACGTTTGTCTCTTCGAAGGGGAAAATTTTCTGACGTTCAAAAAAAAAATTCCAGGACAACTTTTCCAAGGTTTCCAATGGTGTGTGCCTCAATGTTCCAATAAATTTTCTTCTGAATCCCACTAAACCAATTTTCAAAAGCGCCGCCAACCCAGTACTTCCGTTTCATAACTTTAGCAACCTAATTGAATAATTTACAATCGCCATTTGTGCAAATTGACGATAAACATAGTTTTAAGGTGAATGAGCGACGTAGAAAGGACAGGTGCAAGGTCTGACGGTGGGGCGAAAGCGAGTAGTTCAAGTACGAGGTGAAAAGCCAAGAACACTTTAATTCCTTGAAAATGCTGAATTTCTCAATGTTTTATAATCGCTAGCCCATTTCTACACATGACTAGGCCACCCTTGGATTTCCCGGTCTCAGAAGAGATTGTTTAGTGATTAAATTAGGATCAAAGATAGCTGTTGTAAAGAATAAGTATATTTACATATTAAAAATTAGCAGACTTTGTATTCTCATTCTCTGCAAAGCAGATAAAGCATTTCGCTATTTGTCATCGTGACTCAACTTTGAAAAGCACATTTATCCCCCTAAAATCAGCTTCCACGTGAGATTTAAACGCATTTCACCGGTAATTCCTTCCTCTGACGATCGTACCGTTCTGGCTCATAATGAGCCTTCGCCGGTTCTTTGTAAATTTGTTTTCGGCTTGTATTCATTCAAGAGGAAAAAGATGTAATATAAGGCATTTCAATAGACGCACAGGAAAATCGACTCTTTTTGTGATGAAACTAGACTTTAGCAGTCCTTCGGAGAGTGTGTGTGTGCGTGTGTGCGTGTGTGCGTGTGCGTGTGTGTGTGAAGCGGCTTTTAAATGCTTTCTAGTTAATGCCAAGTCTTGCTCTATTTCATTATGATTTTATATTTTTACTTTATTAAAAAGTGAATTCAGGGTATGCAGTTCCCCTTGTTCGCCGTGCTGTTGTTCGCCTGTGTTATGTTGGCCAGTGCCTTCCCGAGCAGTGTGGTCAACCAGTACCTCAGCAGCCAGTTCCCCGTCGACGAATCGGCGGTCGGAGAGGACTTTATCCGGTATGTCTCCTTATCTCCTCTCTCTCTCTCTCTCTCTCTCTCTCTCTCTCTCTCTCTCTAACAAAGTCTCCTTCCAGGCCTCCGACCGACTACTCTAAGCGTCGTTCGCAGCTGCGCAACTGCTTCCTGAGCCCCGTGCAGTGTCTGCTCCCCGTCGACAACCAGAGATTCAGCAAATTCCACAAACGCTTCTACTAGACGAAATGCTTAAAGATGATCTTTCAAAGGGTTCTGCAATCGTAGGCAGCGCCGATAAACACAGAGCTTGTTGCATTCATCGCTTGTTTTTTCACTGATTTGTATCAGTCACTTCTTCAAAACAATCACTACCACGCATTATGATGATACCTGCGTAACGAGAATTCATCAACAATGGGGAAATTCGGTGATGCATCGACGCTTCTGAAGAGAATTTGTTTGTAACAAAACAAAAAAAATTGGATTCGTAATGTTAAATTTCAATAGAAACAGAAAAACAGTGGGGACTTCCTTATTGGCCTTCAAAGAATACCACGAATTTCGAATTCACAGGGCCCCGACCGTAGCAGTTGGGGTTAAAGGCCTGCCAAACTCCGTGTCCGAAAAGTCGTATCCTGAGAAGCCTACGGCCGCATTATGGCCGCTTCCGTCGCGAAGCGCCCGAGCGGTTCCCGGCCGCACTTTGGTGCCCGACCCGAAGCGGCCATGATGCGGTCTAAGGGCTTTAATACTCTCCCCTCGCTTTTCGACAGCAAGGCACTCTCTCCCCTCTGTAAATGAATCATCCTATTACGCTACTCTGCTAACCAGAAAACTGAAAACCACCGAATGTATGTCAGGCTGGTAACTATTGCTTGCAATCTGAAAAAAAAACAAAACACTCGAATAAATCTTTGACTTTTAAGCTTTGATAGATCTTTTCTCGTCTGACACACCGAACGAATTTTGAAATTTAAATTCATCGAAATCCCTTGTTCATAGCAAAATTTGCAGCTAATCAGCGCTGATGAGCCGACAATCGGATTCTCTTGTTCCATTCCCCACGCATTTCTACATAGCGACTAAAATGAGTGATGGGGAGACACCGGATCATGTCAGGCGGTTAGGCTGTCTTTTGGTCGATGGAAGGATATCATAATCAGCTGGAGCATGATAAGATGGGCGGTCTTTGCACAGCTAACAAAGTTTTTCGCTGCGGGACCAACCATCTACAGAAACAGGACACCTTTATAAAAACTATAAGGGCTGAAGGGTCAATTCGATATCCTGGGTGTGTGTGTGTGTGTGTGGTGTGTGTGTGTGTTCAGTTTACAAATACTAAACTCCAATTGATGGTTTGCTTTGAACGAGTGGAACAACTAGATAATGAACAACATGACAACAAAAACTACAAGATCTTTCTAGAGCGATTGCCGTTTTCACCCTCGTGGCATACTATTTAGAGAAAGTTCCGCTCTTTCTTGATGACTTTTTGCGTGTTTCAAATATTGGTAACATCACAGTCTGACCCTGATTTTTCTGTTATTATGTAACGTCATAAACCCTTTAAACCGTTTTTCATTTTGTATACAAACAACACAAATCCTGTTGATTTGAGCGATTCGGAGAAAATCCGATTTTCAGAAGAGTACGATTGTACGACTTATAGTTAGCCGAATTGGTAGATACTAATATTATTGTACAAAAAAGGAAAGGCTGTTTTTATTGCCGGAATGCTGAGGACGTAGCTCCAACCAAATGGATCACCCATCTAAATGTCGTCTACATTTTTACGGCCGCCTAGGAACCTGCGAAGAAACTGCTTAAAGGCAGAGGCCCACGTAAAATGAAGAGGGGGACCTGTCCATGCTAATCATAAAATTCTGCATTTGATCATTGAAAATGACACTCTCTAACCTACGCTCGTTTTTGTGGGCCTCTGCCTTTAACCTAAAGAAAGCTGAATCAGCACCTTGTCTAGAAGAGGTTGGAGCTGAATCAAATAAGAAGGTAGATCAACCAACTCAATGGCGTGGGACTACATTTGACTATTGTGGTCTATTCTGGCGGCTCAGGTACTGGAGAATAGACCTTTCACATGTACCCGGGTTTAAGGAATTTTCGTTTTGGGACTCGAAGTTTTGTCTTTGAGAAAGCTGCTGACCTGGGTTCCTCTGGCTTGCTCAATATTTGATTTTCAAATAAAGGGACAGTCAGGCGGGTTTTTCAACATTGGCTCAATTAAGAGAGAAAAAGATGTCTGCATTTACAAGACATGCTAATGAGCCGAATTTCATTCTAATTGACTGAGAGAGCGCTGGAAATGAGGACGGTGCGAGACTATTTTGCATAGTTAATTCATAATTTCCGATCGTAGCAAATAGAAAAGAAAATGAAAAGCCCTTACTGCCGCTTTAAATAATGATTTCTTCTCTATGGGTTAGTCTGTCCTTATATACATTTGGATACTGTTCGGTTCGCCAATCCTACTTCAGCCCCAAAAAACATTTCCAAGAATTGCCGTAGTAGGATTGGCTGAAAATTGTAGGCTGTCTTTTTTCTATTAGCAGCGCAATGTAATAGTCAAAGTGAGTGGCTTTCCATATTCAAGAAGAACAACCAGTGCTGCTGTTGAAAGGGCGTAGAAGGGGTGCTATTTGGCCAGACTTAGGGAGCGAAGCCTCTGAAGGGCTGAAGGCTGGCCGCAACTCCTGGCAGTCAGTGAAAAACCCTAACCTATTGCTGCGGAAAACCCTTACACATATTACGTTCATTAGATTAAGTGAATTCGTCCGTGAGTTACTATTTTCTACCAGTGTGCAGTAAAATCGGCTGTTTTGGTGAAATTCGCGAAGAAATCGCAAATTTTTGCGCGACAACCATTAATTTAGATAGCATTCTTTTCCAGTTTATTAGCCGTTAATGAGCATAATTAAGCGTTCTTTTTCATTTTTACTCGTTTTCTGTGGTGTTCTAGGGCGTGTTTAGACTCCGCCCTTCCTCAGTATAATCTGTTTTAAGAGGCTTCCAGGGGGTATAAAAGCCTGCAATCCAAACACGAAGTAGCCATGCTCTTGTTTCTGATTCTCGCCGTTTCCGACGCAGCAGTTGTGCATCGACTGAGACATCACCACGACCACAGCCCCATACCTCCGCAAAATACAAAGGGGTCAGTTTTTATACTCATCGAGATCATACCTAGAAATTTTTAGCTTTATAAGCCAATTCTCATATCACCTTATTATATTTGTTTCTTTCAGCTCGGCGAAGATAGACGACCGCAATTGTTTCTTCTCCCCAACGCAGTGTCTCCTTCCCTCCTCCTTCCCCTCGGCCACATCCGTTTATCAATTTCTTCCGGTTTTTGACAACTTCAACAATATCCAGAAGAAGCATCGGGAATGGAGATCCACACACGCGAGGACTCCAGTTTTACTATTCGATAGCATCTTTTAAGACTTTATATTTATAAGCCAAAGACAACGGGTCGAATAACGGTTTCACACGAGTAAAGCGAATAAAGTATTTATATATGCATTTTCTCACAGTACAACAAAAGAATGAAGGTTTTTGGGATTTATATGTGCATTTTGCGGGTGGCGCATTTGATATGGATGAGTGGGGGTGCCATTGCGTTTGGTGGGGGTATGATTGAGCTATCAATAATGCGATTGCACCCTCTGCCCCCCCCCCCCCCCCCCAAGTTATGGGGATAGGGGCGAGATTGCGACATCAGGACCTATTGCAATCATCACCCCTCACCAGTCGGAATCGGAAATAAGAACCTTTGAGAGTGTATTTCACCATAGTTTACTGTACTTAAAAATCAGTCGGTAAGCTTACGACTGAAACTGAACAGAGAAACGACCGACCGCAACCACAGAAACCAATTGTGAAAGTGACCCGCAAGAAATCCAATGATGGAATAATTTCTACATAAGGTCACGAGATTGAAATTTAGTTTGTGGGGGTGAGATTGCACCGCGCTTCTGGGGGACCTCCATTGAAAATGGGGGGGGGGTATGTTTGAGATATTACCGAGATCCTGTTAGTAGAGTGAAGGGTGAATCGATCGGGGGTAATTCAGTCATACCCCCCCCCCCACTCGCTTTCCCTCTATCCAATTCAATTGCGCCCCCTAAAACACATGCCTCCTTTATTTACAAGTCTGTTGTTATAGACAACTAATTTGGTACAAAAGTTACAGGAAACCTTAATTACATAACTGACATGCAACTTCTGGTTCTTTCAAAAACCAAATTGTTCTTAGCCCACCGTTTTAGGGCGCTAAATGGGATTCTATATTGTGAGTGTGCACAACAGGGTTCTGCCAAACTTTATGGGTTGAATAAAACTTGAATTGGTCTCCTTTGTGTTTCGTTTGATTCATACTGTTTTTTTTAAATTCAAATAATGTTTCGTACGTGTACTGAAATGATCAATCTAATCAACATAGCACATTTTCCCAATAGTGAACCTCGCAAACGACAGAAAAGAGCTAATGAAAAACAGCTTATCGCGATAGATAAATTGGATTTTTCTGATTTCATTGGTCTGAAAATGTTTGCAACTCTAACTGTTTAATTACTTTCATTTTCAGTTAACCTCTCCTATTTTCCACGTTTTCCCATTTCCCTGGATAAAATTAAAAATTATGATGATAGCCGGATTTCGGGCGGCTAGACAGTTTGTTTTGTAGGAACACATTGTCGAAATGATGAAGGAACGCTTATCTGCCAAATACTTTCTCAGAAATCCCAAGAATCCAAGTTCTCGAAACAGTTTAAAAATTTCCAACGAGAAACCCCCCTGGAGCCTAACATTCTGGAAAACTACAGTTCGCAGATTTTTGTCGTTGGAACAATGTGTGAACGTGAACACTCATACTATAACACTTTTTGCGCGTTTTTTTCAGTACAGCACAACTTTTGTTGTTGAAATGAAATGCCAACTACCATTCATAACTGTTTTTAGGTTTTCAAATGTCACACATGTTTTTGAAAAAAGCGAGGGTGAAATGTCTTTGTTACAAATGGGAAATGTTATTTTGACTAGTTGTAGTTGTTTTCCAAACCTATTTACTGGTATTACGATGGAATCGTAAAGAGAGAGGGTGGAGACACAAACAAACTGTTTTTTAGTAGGAAAGCTGAAAATAATGGTTCGAAATAGCGTTTTAAGACGTCGTCTCTTGTAAACTCGAGCAGGCAGGTTTTAGAAAAAAGTTGGAAGTCTTAGAATTGGTCCAAAATTGGTCTGCAACCCTTACTAGGACCCATGAATATCGATTTTTGACCCTGGTTACGGTAGGGTACTGTAATGTTTCAAAAATTGGTCAAAATGACTGAAAGAAGTGTTTGTTCGAAAGATATTCCACTCAAATAGTTAAAGTGGCGTGCTTAGCACACACGAGTCCTAAAACATCGAAAAAGTGAAATTTTGCGTTTCAAATTACAGTTTTTCTTTTTTTTCGACATTTGACATAAAAGTTGCGCAAAATGGCATTGTCAGCATTGAATTCTACGTGTTGTTGCGGACGTTTTGAAAAATTAAAGTTCAAAAAACTCCGTGACCTTTGAAGTTAGATTTTTCCATTGAATTGATCACGAAAAAATTCACTTTTGATAGGCCGCCACTGTCTTGAAGCGAACTCAGTCCTTGTCGGACTTCGGCCGCCTCGAACCGCTTCACGGCCTAACGGTGCACCGCTTAGGTAGAAACGCTTTGTGCCAGAGCGGTTTCCGGCTGCCCTTTGAAAGCCTTATCTAATTCCTGAAGACCATCTCTTCTTCTTATGCAATTAGAACCCCAGGGAGAACTAACAATTGAAATAAGCAATTAACTAACTAAGCAATTGAATCAATTAGAAATTAGTTAGTGTTACAGTAATGATGATCAGAAATCATGTCAGCTCTCATTTCAATCCGAAAGCGTGGGTTCAGAGTGCAAGGTCACCATACAAAAAAGTGTTTATTAATTGGTAAGAGCAAATAATTGAACCCAGATGTCCAACGCAAGCTTAGATTTGGTCTCCCAGCAAAAATTGTTAATTCTCAGTTGTTTCAGACAGTGAACTCTCCTAAACAGAATCGTGTTGTCGAAAACAAAGCATGACACTGATAATATCGTCGTGCAATTGTGCAGGGGCTTCCTTTACGTCAAACATTTATCTGTATTTTGAGAGGCTTGATTTAATGCCGGGAATATTGCGAATTTTGCTAAATCATTAGAACTTTTGGATTATCCCGTATAAAATGCTTTCAAAGATGTTCTTGGACCAGATGTTTAAGCGCAATGAGCGGAAAACCCCCGCATTCCACCCTATCTCGTGGGGGATGTGTGCGTGTGTGCGTGTGTGTCTGTGTGTGTACGTGTGTGCGTATGTTTGTGTGTATCTCCGCTGTGTATGTGTATGTGTGTGAATATGTTTGCAGTGTGCGTGTGTATGTGTGTCCGTGTGCCAGTGTGTGTGCATGTGCGTGTGCGCATTGCGTGTGTATTTAGAAAAATGAAATACTAAAAAATGCAATGTTGAAATGTTTACTTTTCAGGAGACTGTTCTTGTTTTCACGCTCTCTCTTTGCAAAGATCTCCATCCACCCTCGTCTGTATTTCTCCTTTCTTCAATTAGTGTACAAACTCGAATACACGTGTCATCTCAATCAGTTTTTCTTCAGAATCCTCGCGGGCAACAGTTCTCTTTCCTCCGCTTGAAACGCCGTTAACGAGATTTTGGCGAGGATGTTCAGACTAAACCATTCGTCCTTCGATAGCTGTGATAAGCATAAACATAGTTATCAAAAACAGCCACGCCCCCCAAGTGCAGTCAGATGCTCGTCTTGCTTCTACTCTGGCTGATTGGGACAGCTCAGACTTCAGTTATACACAGAAGAAGACACCACAAAGAAGCGTAAGTTCAGTAGAGCAAAGGTGTAACAATGACAACCAAATGAGGAGAGATGGGATGGGAAAGTAAGGGAGGAAAAGAACGAGAGACAGACAGACAGACAGACAGAGAGACAGAGAGAGACAGAGAGAGATATGCACACAGAGAAAGAGACAGATTGTGAGACAGATAGAAAAACACAGAAAAAGAGACAGATATAGAAAGATTGAGATTGAGCGAGAGAGACATAGAGAGATAGAGACACCGCAGGGGAGAGAAAGAGAGAAAGAGAGAGAGAGAGAGAGAGAGAGAGAGAGAGAGAGAGAGTAACATCTCACATGAGAGATCTCTCGTTTCCAGTCACGACCGCAACTGTTTCTTCTCTCCTACGCAGTGTCTTCTTCCGTCTTCAGTGCCCTCCACTTCCTCCGTGCAGTCCATCAGTTCCGTGTACGACCTGATGTCTAAAATGCTAGATTCTCATCCTGGTTGGAGATGGACACACATTGCGAAAACACCCGTTTTGCAATTTGACAGTATTTTCTGATCGTTTTCGTTTTATTTCAACGTGTGATACTTTAATGTGCCGGGTTCTTATTCGGGTTTACATTTTTATTTTGTAATGAAATTATTTATTTGGATGTCTTTCGAGCAAGTTTTTCTTCACCTACCGTAGGCAATTCGTGGTGTTCAGGTTTAGCCTTATCGAAGGCCACCCACATTTGTCGCACTGTTTGGAAAAATTGGGACATAAATTGGTAGAACTTCTTCGGTTATATCTAGGACCCCAGGATGGACCGACCGAACGGCCGCGCGAGCCCCCCTCCGTTTTGGGGCTTTGAAAGTTTATTCTTCGTCTAAAATTATATGGTTTCTAAGCAATTCTAGTCTTACTTGACGATATTAGGGATTCTGAAGTTGTTCTGTCGGTCTGTTATTGGACTTATAGTTTTTGAGACTCACCAAGACTCTCCAGATTTCAATTCCAAACTTTTGGAATTGCATATCTATCCTCTTCTCTAAAAGTGAAAAGAGACTCTTTCTGCATACGCGAACACGAGAAGATACTGCCCATGGCTTTTTTACAGCCATTCTGGGTAGGCACTGCTTGATAGCATTCCCCCAGGAATATCTGGGGAATGCTTCAACTTTTAGGAATCCTAGTAACTCTCCTGTGACAGCAGTTTCTGTAAAGCCAGAGACCCACGAAAATGAAAAGAGACCTGTCCATGACGTAACGTGGTGAGAGAGTGCCATGGTGAAATGCAGAGAGTTTTATGATTATAGCTAGGCACCGCAGAGGTGGCCCGGCGGGGGCAATCCGAAATGGTAAGAAAATATGGTTTTCAAAAACGCGCGCGCATTTTTCTCTTTTTCGACTATTTAAGCAAAGAATATGGGGTAAAATTGCACGAGAAAACCAATGGAAGTGCTCTTTTGGCAAATTGTTGACTGCATCTTGCCGAAAATCGCTGTTTTTGGAGATTTTTGACCATTGCACAAAAAAATTACAACGGATTTTGTTGTTTATACCACTCCTATTCAAGTGTGGAGGCATGTGTAGCATGTTTTTGGTATTCTTCGGGTTCTCTGAAGTGTTTTGATTGTTATAAAACAGCAAACTCTGAAAAATAACCGTTAGGGTGTTCATACGTTGTCCGAATCCGACCACTACTTTCTATGCGTTTTTGCATTTTGGTCGATTATGTGAGATACAGACCCGTAGCACTCAATGTCGTTATATTTTCCGATAATTTGGATTTTTAGCTTTATTTAAAGAAGGAATATAGAAAATTCCATCCTTGCAGTCGCTCGCAAATTAATTTTATATATACAAGTTTATACAAAATTGGCGACTATCCGCGCTCTATTGCCAAATACCGTATCCAGAGCCTTTTTGAAAACGGCTATTTAAACCTGTATTTTTATTATTTCTGAGAAAAATTTGGTACCAAAAATACGAGAAAAATATGAAAAACCCATTTAAAACATACATACATGTAAATTCTCTTAAACAGATGGATTCCGCTTTCAGGCAGAAAGTATGTCCGTTGTTTAGCAAAGCTTGTGCCCGGTCACACAGACCCCGCCCAACCACGGCGACAATGCAAAAATCGGGTTCAAATTCGGGCATTCAAAGTGGAATATCTCGCTTCGTTTTGGATGAAATTTCAAACTGTAAAAAGAAAAAGTTTAAGTTATGAACTTATCTTGCGTTATATCAAAATTAAAAATCCAAAAATTTATTTTTAAATTTTGGTCTGCGGTCCCTAATTATAGCTATCGCCAAGCGGGCATCATGCCAATTTTGTGCCGTTATTCTCTGTTAATATTAGATTAGCATATAATCGTAAACTAATCCAACATCAACAGAGAATAATGGCACTAAATTGGCATGATGCTCGTTTGGCGGCAGCTACAACATGGATAGACCTCCTCATCATTTTAATTAGGCCTCTGTCTTTAAAACTGGTTGGATTGGTTTTCCCCAATAAAGCTTGTATTCTTAAAGGCAGTGTGTCATGAAAAATGAACGAATGTACATGTGGACCTGTACACAGCGTAACGTGAGACTAGAGAGCCATTTTCACCATTAGAAATGGAGAGAGCGGCATGCTAATTGCATTTCAAAAATTTCGCGAAAAACTTTCAGGAGCCAAATATAAGCAACGAAGCAACATTTTTGGCAAAATATATACATTGTTCGAATCGTCTTCGAAAGGTCTAATTGTGCATAGCCTAAGTTTCAAATTCTGAGAAGGTCGAATTTAGGTGACACACTGTCGGTTAGAAAATACATTTGAAACGTCGACAAAAAGATAACTTAAATGTGGATCATTATAACTTATGAGCAGAGAAGTGGACCTAACCATGGCGCAAACATTTACACAAAACCTTCGGCAAACATTGAAAATGACAATATCTCATCTACTTTGAAGGCAGAGGTCCTTGCTTATGAAAAGGGGGCCTATCCATTTTTCATAGAAAACTCTCTATATTTCCCCTTTGAAAATGGCAGCCTCTCTCTTACGTTACTTCATGGACAGGCCCTTTTTCATTTTTGAGGGCCTCTGCCATTAACTTATGAGAGTGTACGAGTGGAACCCTGCCTTAAAAAACCAAACATGATAATGTAAAAGATCAAAGTGACCTTTTTCCTATATTTGCAGAAACACTTTGCAAAGCTCTCGAAGATTTCTGTTTTCCTCCCCCACATGCACTTGGAAGTCGTCACAGAAACGTATATAGTAGCTAATACTATGCTAAATAGGGATTTTTGAACCTAAAACATTTATCCATGTCTGACATATAGCACTGACGTCCCACGAGGATGATAATAGAACATGACGCATTTAGGATTTATAAAAGTTTTAAGAGCAGCATTTCATGTCAACATTTTTCATGTAAATCACAATCACGAGGGGACTTTTTGGATAAAGGCGTAGAGATTGCACTTATAGTCAACGCACTCACGTATACATGCACACAGACAAAACACATACAAACACACGCATGCACGCATACGCATACGCACACACACATACACACACACCTTACAAATACTTGGATTCTCACCCTTTTTTCTGAAATTCGTCTGATCCCTGTTCACGGCAAACATTGTTCGTCTTTGCCCGCCCTTTCCCTTCCAAATGGTGCTTTGTCGCAGTAGGCCGTCATAATCCTCGGCCTTTCCCATAATAGCCTCCGAGAGAAGAGTCACATTGCTTCGATCTAGAACCTATATCCTAGATCTACTCAACCGAGTGCTGTGTTGCAAATCCGATGCAAGAAACACAAGATACATATCAAAGAAACTCAAGATGATCATACATGTACAAAGTCACACTCAGGATCACAGTCCCGATCCCTTTTGTGACTTAGGGAACCAGAAGACTCATGTGATTTATCCGCGTGTTTCTAGCAAAATACAACCAACCTTCAACGTACACTGCAACTACAAAAGTATAGCTCAGTGACGCGAAATAACAACGATGATATGCAACAATCTAGAAATTGTTCTATTTAAAGAAGAAGTCACAAATGTTCTTTAAAATGATGAATTCTTTGTAACTGGGGATACAATTTCAACTCGAGAAAAAAAAGCGCACACGGTGTTAAGAAGTGGCAGCACAAAACCACACGCACACGCACACGCACACGCACACGCACACGCACACGCACACGCACACGCACACGCACACGCACACGCACACGCACACGCACACGCACACGCACACGCACACGCACACGCACACGCACACGCACACGCACACGCACACGCACACGCACACGCACACGCACACGCACACGCACACGCACACGCACACGCACACGCACACGCACACGCACACGCACACGCACACGCACACGCACACGCACACGCACACATGTTTTTTCACTACGGAGTACCGTAGGGCCTTCGTGAAATGCTTATTTTTGACAACTTCATTTCTCATCCATTAATCTGAAATACCTCCGTAGCTCTTCATCATTTTCCTCCCACATTTTCGGTTCCAAGAATCAAAATTTTCCCTGCTATCGTGTGTCACCATGCTGACAAGTTGTTGATAGTTTCACGCGGAATCCTCTTTTGATGATCTCTCGGATCAGGCGTAGTTTCACTTGCCTTCTCATAAATGCGAATGAATAGGACAGTCCCTGAGGGTTCCCAAAACAGAAGAATAATAGAAAACGTAGATCCGGTGTTTATGTTATTGATAGCTCGGTCTTTAAAATAATTTGTTATTTTCGGAAGTACAAAAGTAATTATAGAAAAATATGGCATCGGTTATAAAGGGGTTCAGCTGCAGAATAACATGTGATTTTATCGGGTCTTGCAAAACCAATTCTAAAAACTTGGCCATGAGTTTTGTCATTCCAACGTAAGCATGAGTTTCCAATGAGTGCAAAAGAATTACGTTCAATGTGTCTACTATTTCCTTAAATCGAATTGTAATGCCAAGAAGCGTAATGAGATCTCAGATTGAACCAGAGTCCAGTCTTCGCCCTTTCCGAGTCCTGGATGTTCTTGAACGTTTTCTCGTTGGAGCCTTCCATCAATGAGAAATATCAAACTAATCCGGAATTTCTGCAGTCTGGGCCACTTGAAATGCCTAGTTCAGACATTCAAACGACTGTGACTTGTTTTGCAGCAGCAATTCAATGGAAGACACTTGAGAAGGCCACGGCTTTTAAGGCAAAGCTTCTGGAAAGCACGAAATTGCAAAGAAGTATTGGTTTAACGGTCTCAAATTCGTTTAAAGGTAGAGGCCCACGTAAAATGAAGAAGAGGACCTGTCCATGTTAAAGGCAGAGGACCGCGAAAATGGCCAGGGGGGACTGGCCAATTTTTAGCATAAAACTCTCTTCATTTCACCATAGAAAATTACGATCTCTCGTCTGCGTTGCGTGATGGATTTTTTCATTTTCATTTTCGCGGTCCTCTGCCTTTAATCATAAAACTCTCTGCATTTCACCATTAAAAATTTCACTCTTTCTCGCCTACGTTACGTCATGGACAGGTCCATTTTCATTTTTCTGGGCCTCTACCTTTAATATAGACAAACCTATAGACAAACCTTTAATATAGACAAACCTAATTGAACATCAACTGACTAGGCTGTTTCTGATATTTTCTCTGACTGTGCTCCGAAATACAAGGCATTTTCCCATGTGTTACCAAACGGATAAAAATGAAAGAAGAAAGACAAAGTTTCCATGGTAGAACACACGTGTACGCGTCAACGTACACGTACGCATGTAGATAATAACACAATTCACATTGAAACACGGACACAGTTATAGACCCAGTCACAGACACAAACGTACACAACCGCACACAGATACACAACACAGACACAGACACAGGGCATGCGATTCTTTGCACTCCGTGCAGTCTGGACTCATTTATTACAGACTACCCGGTAATCAAATGGATAATGTGACGCAGTGCAACTTCTGCGAAACTTTAATTTAAAGTCTCGTTTCGGATATAATTACGTTGTAACGGAGCTGTGACGGCGCTAGTCTTGGGTACATTGGATGTGATTCTTAAACGGCGAGAAAATTAGCAGGCATGGTTGGTTTCTTATGTACAATCGAGTGTTTCGAGAATTCTGGTTCAAGATTTTTGGTTTTGGGTCTCGTCGCGATGATATATGATGAAAGAAGAGGCACAGAAAAGACAGATACTCATTGCAGGGATTTCCCGCATACGATTCTTGTACTTGGCTCATGCAAAACATAACAATCTGTAATGTGTTTCCGAAAACGGCACCTGTTTTCGGCCCAAACCTTAAAGAATTTTTACATTAGGTCCCGCCGCGATGGGTTAATTGTCTGCGCACTCCTCTTCCACAATGCTCTTTCCTTCATTTTATTGTTATCCACTTCCATGTTTCAAATCAACTTTGATACGAGTGGGTATCAAAGTTTCTGAAAAGAATCCAACCTTTCGTTGGAAATAGATTATACCAGCTATTGTGTTACCCAAAGCCATTTCAACTGTTTTCATTCGGATTTTTTCCCTATTGACCTGTACCCCTGCGTACAATCGTCTCTGTCATCCCTGCTTCACCCTAATCCTTGACCTTTAAACAGAAGAATTCGCATTTGCAGGAAATGTGATTGCGTAACTGGTCGAATGTAATTCCACAGACGGCGGTATTCTCTTAGGCCACGCCCCTTTTTCCAACTACAAAAGGAGCACTCAGCCAGAAGGATTAATCTCAATTGCGAGTATGTCTCTCAGACTGTATCTCCTCTTTCTCCTCTCTTGCTTCAGTCTCTCTGAGGCTGGAATCACATATCACCAAGTCAGAAGACACCATGTGCCAGCTGAGCAAGCCCTGTAAGTTAATGTCTGAACTAGATTTGGTTTCATCTCTAAAATTGGCCAAACACCGTACGAAGTTGTCTTTTCAGGGATCACCACAGGAACTGTTTCTTCTCTCCAGCCGCTTGTATGTTCGTCACTTCCGACAACGCTTTGAGAGCGATGGTGAAGGTGTTGGACAAAGGCCACCCGAAAAACAAAGGAATGCCTGGAAACAAGGATCTTCTGGTGGCTTGGCTTCACAAGTAGACCCCTTAGGAGACGATGCACTGGGTGCCAACTGTCATACTTCCGTCATCATCACAAGTGCCTTCTCTAGATAGACGTTGCTTGTTTAATAATTAATAAAACTGTTATGATATTGTAATATTTTATTGTTGTAACTGGAAATAAAGTTATTTAAAGACACAGAAAATTCTTTTAAAGTTATGGGACTGCATGAACAATTTTGGGCTTCCTGGGCGCTATTGGGATTCTTCAAAGAACCCAGATATTTTAAGACGCGAAAGGGGTACTCCTGGAAATAAATATATTAGGCTGAAGTGTGAAAAGTAGCTCCTTAGGCCCCAGAGGGTGGCAAAACACCTCTTTTTGAAGGGCGTTTCCTTAAGGAAAGAATTGTTAAGGCCTAAAAGTCATATCTCGCTTCAAACTCAACCTTTTTTTTTTAATTTTTTCTTAAAAGGAATAGAAAGATAATGTTGTTGTAAAAAAAAGTTTGTAATCAAGCGCAAACTGATAGTTTCAACTTCTTACGGCAGTAAGATTTTCGCTTTCTACAAGTAATTTTGGGCTAGCATAGCAAAGTATCTTTTGGCTCAATTCGGAGGATACGTGTTTTTCGGTACGTTCGATTGAATATGCCTAACCCCCGGAGGAAATTTGTGATACTCGACGAAAACATGGTCAAAAACACATAGCTAAGCTTGATTATTTTGCGCTTGATTGCATAAGGCCTTAACGATTCCTTAAAGGCAGAGGACCGCGAAAATGGCCAGGGGCCCTGGCCATTTTTTTAGCATAAAACTCTCTGCATTTCACCATTGAAAATTACGATCTCTCGTCTGCGATGGTGATGTTTTCATTTTCGCGGTCCTCTGCCTTTAAGGGTCTTAAGGAATCGACATTCAAAAAAAGGTATGGTTTACCACTATGTTGGTCCAAAGGAACCAATTTTCACATTTCCACCAAATCTATTTTTTCCAGCTAAGATGACTCAATGATTCACTGATTTGCCACAAAAGTGTGTGTGTGTGTGTTTGTGTGTTTGTGTGTTTGTGTGTTTGTGTGTCTGTGTGTCTGTGTGTACATATGCGTGCGTCCAATTTTCCGGTATGTTGTGTAGGTTCATCCAAGTCTTTTACACAGTTCTCAGAATTATTACAATCTCCTATCAATTGATTCACCCTTTATCTCGTATCGTGGCTTCATTTCTTCAAAATCAGCTTATTTTGGTTTGAATTCTTTGTTGGCTGGGAACTGCCCCCGCTGAGACTAAGGGCCGTGAGTACAACTGGCACAATCTGGCTACGATTCACCGGGAGGTCGCCAGTCGTTGGTCGGCATCATTCAAATCTGGAAAGAGGTGCGAACGAGTCCATGAAGGCCAGGGTACAAAAGAATGTTATTTATAGGTTTTTTGTTCCAATAGGCCTCTTTTTATAACTTCGGAACCACCTTGCGGCTTAACGTTAACTGCTGCGCAAGCGCAGAGGACCAGTTCCATAAACGTTTATAAGAAGAAGTGTTGTGCCACATTTCAAGGAGACATGAACTTAGAAAAGCCCTGACTATCCCTTTTTGAGATAGCCAAATGAAAGACTTTCATCTAGAACCAATTATTGCCCATTGCTCCTCCCTGTTGACCATCACAGTATGGCACAGGATCCCTTTTACGCCGATTGTTTATTCCCGAAATGCCAATGACCGCTCTTTCCAGCAATCCAGTTGTTGACGGAGAGGCTGCTCTGAGATCAACGGCTACGGGTACAAAACGCAACGGGGGATACGAATCACCCGTAGGTCAGCGAACAATCGGCAACCTACTTTGAACACACTCACGTAGGACACAAATCAGGTCATTCGGGTTAGAATACAAAAGAAATAAACTGAAAAATAGCAAATGTTTGTTAATATTTTTGCACACTTCAGTATATGATGTGCTAGGACAACCAAACGTTATTACTTCAACCACGGTCCCAAAGAACATACTATGCAACTTCTACCCAAACATATATAGGATCAAAGCTCTTTTCAGATGAAACGGCGAGAATGGAATTGAAACGACTATATGCAGACTTCGGAAGCACAGTCATGCTCAGATTGTGTTTGGAAGGCTAGATTAAAGGCAGAGGCCCCCGAAATTGAAAAAGGACCTGTCCATAACTTAAAGGCAGAGGGAAGGAACGCGAAAAAAGGTTTTTTCCTGCAATTGTGAAAAATGAGTAGATCTCCTTCTCTGATGTAGAAAAGTGACCCATTTTCTTTTTTTTTTTTTGGAGCAAAATGAACCAAATAAAGAGCGCCTGAAATTTTGTTAAAAATGGCGTTTAAATAGCGCGTCACTCTGCGTCTCTACTCCCCGCTTTCTCTCGCATCTCTCTGCTAGGTGACGATTGCAGTCGTTTAAAAGAGGTATGTTTCAGAATGAGAACAACAGTTTCTTTTGAATGAATTTGTTATAAAAAAAAATTGAAAACTTAATTTTACGAAGTCCTTCCTCTTTTAAAACAGCTTTAAAGCGGTTCCAGCAATAAGATTAGTTTGAACAATTAAATCTCCGCAATCTTGTCGCAATAAAATTATACAGGTTATAAAAATATTTGAAAATAAGTGGTCTTTATAAACTTTAACGTTGCATCTATTGTCATTTTACATCTTTCCCAAGGTACTAGACATATAAAACCCTTCGTTCGAAACACAGTTTCCAAAACCCATTTTGAAATATATTTATGACCAGTACATGGATTGGCTCTCCAATGAAATATCGGCTCTCCAGCGGCAACATATTGTTCGGGTTGAGCCGAACTTTTCCAACCCATGAATACATCGCATGACCCGCACGTTGTTCAGGGGATAATCGGATGAAGGAAATGGCAGGACATTCCGAGGCTTCATACGTGGAGACATACCAATGCATTAGGCGATGTCGAAATAGACATATTTGACCTTCCTTGGAATTTTGGTCTTCTTCGGGGCATAAAATATTGTTTTTCTACTATTTCGCAACAAAGATTTGCAGGGCGTTTCCGCTTAGATTATCCGGGTCTTTTTGCTGAAGTCACGGGTTCCAAAGGATCTTGACCGTTCCGAAGCCGATAAGAAGCAGATGAATTCTAGGCAGTGGGCCGGAGGGCGATCCGATTCTGACGAAACGACCAAAACAAGCCAGCGAGGGCGAATGCTGACTTAGACATTTGATAGGAATCGGCGATAGGGGCGATCATGTCTCACTTCAGAAATTTATTTAACCTTTAAATTTAACACTCCCCGCCGGATGTGAGTATGTGTGTATGTGTGGGTGTGTGGGTGTGTGTATGTGCGGGGTTCTCAAATGACGGACCGGCCCGCCGGGCTGGGCCGAGGGATTTTTCGGGACGGCCCGGCCCGGCCCGGTCGACCCGGTTATAAAAAAATAAATTTTAAATTTTGTGTAAATCGGTACAATAATTTTTTAAACTGTTTTAAATTACTTAATAATGTTTGTTACTAACATATACGTCAATATTAGTCGTACAAAAAAGAATGTCACCGACCGGGATCGAACCCTGGTCGTGTGGGTGGCAATCTGACTGGGTGGTTCAAGGAAAACGGGCCGAACGGGTCGGCCGGGCCGGGCCGACCAAAATTTTCCAGCTGGCCTGGCCCGGCCCGGCCCGGCCCATGACAACCCCGTGTACGTGTGTATGGGTGAGTGTGTGTGTGTGTGGCTATAAGTGGTGTGTACCAAACATTCATACAGATTTACACCACTTACTGATTATTTTTTTTACAATATAAAATATAAAGGTTAGAGATTCCTTTGCATGTTGGTTTTTTTTCAGTTTTGGGTAAAAAAAACATTCTCTGTATTAAAGGCAGAGGACCGCGAAAATGAAAATGAACAAATCCATCACGCAACGCAGACGAGAGATCGTAATTTTCAATGGTGAAATGCAAAGAGTTTTATGCTAAAAAATGGCCAGGGCCCCTGGCCATTTTCGAAATGGCCAGGGCCCCCGCCATTTTGCCTTTAACATCTGTATTAAGGATTTTCGATAACATAAAATCTCAGAAAATCCGCGAAATCTGCCGAGGGGGCGACTATCATCCATGCTCAGCTGGTAATCAAAGCGTACTTTAAAGGCCAATAACATTAAAATTTTCAGGTTTTTTGAAAACGAAACACAACTCAATGGAGTATGTCACAGGAATTGCTCGCAGTTTCTCTTTTACACTCATACACACACACATACACACACGCGCGCAACGCACACACACACACACACTTTTTCAAACTCTCTCTCTCTCTCACTCTCTCTCTCTCTCTCTATCTCTCTCTCTATCTCTCTCTATCTCTTTCTCTCTGCACGTTTCATCCCCTTTTTTCGTTCCTTTACGCCCAGTGTACCTAGCAACATTAACATAACGTTGACTCACCTCTCCCTCCCTTCATTTCTACTCCATGTGGCTCATCGTGCTGTTGTTCCCCTCTCTCGTGATCGCCTGGTTCCAATGTTCCTCAAAGGTTTGTCAAATTGCAACCAAAAGGCTTCGATTGTAAACTTTAGAAAGGTAATTCTGCCAAAAGTGGAGAGAAGTCAGGGAAATTGACGAAGAAATCCAATGGAACCTATGAACCTGTGGTATTGTTTGAGCTTGACCCTCAAAACTCGAGGTTTCAGAAGACTGTTACCATGCCTGTGGGCCTTCTCTCGGCTGAGACAACTCATCATCAAGTGAAGTCCAGTGGAGCGGGGATAAAGCAAGTCTCGAAGACTCAGGAACCGTCGGATAATCAGCAAAACAAGGAGACAGGGAAAGAGGAGGGAAAAGAAGAGAAAACGGAGGGAGACAAGAAGGAGGAAGAGAAGAAGGGAGGAAGCAAGATGACGGAGGCACAGGCGGCCACCAACCAGACGCAGACGATGGACGAAGGAAAGGGGGTGACGATGGTTGGGAAGACGCAGGAGACCGTCAGTGGACAGCGCAAAGTGGTGAGTTTATTTGACTGAGCGCAGCGACCCACGCAGCGGAAGTCATGGCCGAATGGTGTAGGCGCCAGTGTGTCAGACTGTGGGTGCTTTGATCGGATCTCATCCAGCCGCAATTTCTTTTGCTCGCTCATTTCCACTTCACTCTGTGTTTAGAAACAAAGCAGCCTGATATCCTCTTTTTAGAATTCCAAGACGATCCCTGAGAAAGGACCCAGCGGAGAGAAGACCCAGGATGCAAAGACGAACAAGACGGTGACCGTCGAGCCAACTGCGAACACGAAGGTGTCGGCTGAGAAGACGAAGCCTTCGACGGAGCCAACAAAGCCATCCACTGAAAGAGCCTCCAATGAGAAGGTGAAGGTCGAAGAGACGATGGATACGGTGGAGGACAAGAAAACGGCCGATGGGGAGAAACAGGAGAAAGAGGAGTAGAAAAAGATATCTTCAACGTAATGAAGACCTCTACAATCCCAGTAGAATAAATATTGCTCCTCAGTTAAATTGTTTAGCATTTGTCTCATTGATCAAGTCACACAAACGCACACACATGTTTTTGATTTCGTGTTTACTTTTTGGTGTTATTTTTATATATTCCTTAAAATAACACAATATATTTCTTCTATCAGTTAATGAGTAGTCCCTTTTGCACAACCTAATCATCCACTATCAAAAATGAAAGCCTCCTTCTTTGAGTTCTTCCTTGATCTCCTCAATTTCTTCGTAAATCTCCTTTTCCACGGCAAAAAGTCGCTGTTTCAACCTTGCCGAACTGTCCTAGACCCTTTCTCTCAAAGTCTCTAAGTGCTATTCTAACCTTGAAGTGTTCCTCCGCCTTGGCCACTTCTGTCTCCAGATGCTCTATCGCCGCTTGTATCATCTCCAATTGAGTCTCCACCGGCGCCTCTAGATCGACTTTGTCTTCCTCTATCAAAGAGGGATCGTATAAATTGTCCTTTTGAAGAATTTCATTTCCTGAACTTTGTAGTCATATTCTTAAACTCAATTTACCCTTGGCCATAAGTGATTTCGTCGCTTCTGGGTACTGCCTCAATGCGTCCCAGAGCGCCTCTTTGCTCAAAACGTACATTTCCGAGTACCCAACTGAGCGAACATTGGCCGTTCGTCTATTTCCGTTCTTGTTTCCTGGGATATTGAGGATGGCCAGTTCTCCAAAGACAGTCCCTTCTCCAAGTCGCACAAAGACCTGAATTGGAAATAACAGTACTCTGAAAAAGTGCACAACCTTGCTTCCATCCTCATTCACTACTTCCACAAAGCCTTGTTTCAGCACGTACATCTCGGTTCCCACTTCGTTTTTCTTGCACACGTAGTCCGACGGGCTTAAGTATGTTATTTATATCTCACTAGGGAATGTTCCCAAGGGTCCCCCAGCCAATCCGGGCCTATACGTATCGATAGAGAATTTAATTTTGAGTAAGCCTGTGAAATTCCTTTTTGCTTAATGGCTTTGGTTTTCGAGTATCGATCGATTTTGTCAGCACCAACGCCGATCAATTGAGAATTGAGTCAGTGTATGCTTCTGAATCTCTTTTTCCATCGGATTCGGCGTTTGCCTCCTGAACTGTTCAAAACGGCTTGTCAAAGTATTCACAAAAATGGTACCAATTCACGCTACTATGTTTCATTTTACAAATCTTTTAGCTACCAACTACTTGTAGCTTTGGTACCGGCATCTTGAAAATTAACTGAATCGGCTAGCGGCCGTCTGAAAAACAGGCAGGCTGTCCTAGTTTGCCCTAGAAATTATTTTGACACCACGATTAAAATTTTTCTTTTCTTTTTTTCCAATTCCTATGTCAATATTTTGTAGATGCGCAAAAATTTAACGAATCTTTCTGTTACAGTGCCGTTTTGCAGCCCGTTAATGACAAAGGTCGGAAGTGGCAAAACTGAAATTTCGAACGCAATTTTTCACTTTTTTGAAGCACACGGACGTTGCTATAGTTAAGTGTTAAAGTTTTAAAAACGCTCTTTTAAGAGCACACTACTTTAAATTATTTTCATCTTTATTTTTCCAAAAATTACCGTAACTTGGTTCGCAAAATCAATACTGATCTAAAAGTTTCAAAATCTTTATGGAATATGATGGTTATGGTCCAATTTCGGCCCAGATCCAAAACCAACGTTTTTCTATACTGCTCGATGTTACAAGAGACGATGTCTTAAGATTAGAAAAGTCGTGGAGTACTTTAAGGTCCCCCAGAAACAAATACACAAACGAATCTCTGACAACCCCTGGTAACTTTGATTAATTGCAAAATTTTCCCGAAACACTAGGCTTTTTCATGGCACATTTGCTGTCAAAGAAAAGTTTTCCCTTTCTGTTACTGTATGTTTTCTAAATATGTTAGAATTACCTGTAAACACGCGGTTCCAAACGAAGAATCAACTCGAACAAAAGATTCGGTTCACATTCCTAAACTCTCGTTCTGAGCATTTCAATTTCCAAACCTCGAATAACTTGACCTTCCTCAAAGTCTCCATGTGGATGTGAACTGCCAACTGCCCATAGAGTCTCGGAGGCAAGAATTCTTCTATTTCCTATTAAAAAAAATGTTTTTTTTTTATAAAACATGCATAAATGGTACCTCTTCGGCCATTTGTCCTCCGCCATGGGACCACAGATAAGAGAAATATCCGATCGCCTTTCTTTGTAGAATTGAGTTCACATGTCTAGAAACATTGCAGAATTATGGAATTTTACATACTTGTAGGTCATAAATCTTTTACAACCGTCGAGCACTTCTTCGAATTCCGACTTTTTCAGGTTCATATTGTAGACCATGTTTCCTACATCTCCCACAATTACGGCGAAAAGAACGAGGCCCAGGAGGGTGTCTCCGATCTCGAACGCGTTTTGAGGAGTTCGGTTGGGAGCAGGCTGAAATATTTTGTCATTGTAGGTGTTATTATTTTGTTCTTGTTTTTTTTCGGGAACAAGCTATATAGGCGAAATAGCATAGTAAAAGAGGAGTGCGCAGAAAATTAGAAAAATCGCGGCGGGACCTAAAATACCATCCTTTAAGGTTTTGGCCAAAAATCTGTGCCGTTTTTCGGAAACAAACTATAAGAAACTATGGTTTCACGGTGTTTCGCGCCTATTTCTATGAAATTTATTTGTCTAAGTAAAGAATCTGGGGGTAAATTGGTGTGAGAAAAACGTTAGTCATGGTTTTAAGAGAAAATATGACCTGCATTTCAGAGAAAACCAACTTTTTCGAGTTTTTGAGCCCAAATTTGCAAACCAGGTCTATGCCACATAACGACTACATACAAGGCTGCTTTATAATGCATTTGGCAAAACATAACACAAAATGTCGGAAATCGATATAGGGCATTTCCAAAACTGAGACAAGGAAAAGGGGATTTTCCTAAAGGACTAGGTACAATGGGTCCAGCCACGATCGTCTAATTGTCTGCGCACTCCTCTGTTTCAGTGCTTTTTCGCATATTTTATTGATATTAACTTCGATGTTTCAAATCGTCGATGGTTAAATACCAAGGAAATCCAGGGTCATTCAAAAGTCGTCGTCTCAAGATTGGAAATAGCCTATAATGACTGAAAAAGCTACATCCAATTTTTACTTTTGCTGCACCGGCGTTTGACTGAAAATCAATTTTTATGCTCCTGTAGCCTAAAATTACCTTTACCAAACTGTTCTAGTTTTATTTTTGAGCAAAACAGTCAAAAACATCAATTCTCCGACTAACAAGGTCCTTTCAAGTAAGGTGAACTTTCTTTCACTTTGGTGTTTTAGCTTTCATTTCAGCTTGCGGTCCCTAAACATATCTTTTGCACTTTTCTTTTGTTCTTGAGTTTGTCATTTTTTCTTTCACTTTCATTCATCACGGCCGTTTTTACTCTTTTTTATCCATAGACTTGGTTTGCCTCTATGCTAAATACTAAAACAAGAAAAAGTGCAAAGTGCAAAAGATATGCTAACGCGCCTTTAGTTTACGAAATTTTATTCAAAATATGCCATGATTCTACAGTACTGCCTACGAAAATAGTGTTACTCTATGTGGTCTTTGCGACTTACGCGAATGACTAAACGATAATTTCTCAGCAACCTAATCGGACGATTTGGCTTTTTACTATTTTCTCCATATTGAAAATGTACAGTACCCACAGTAAAAATAAGAAAGAAAAAATTGAAAGTAAGAAAAAAGTAAGAAAAAATTGATGTTGCTCTAAAAGTTGCAAAAATCGCCTCTATGGGCCTAGAAGCGCCAAAAAGTTGGAAAAAAGTTGGGAAAATCCTAATACGTGGTCGACTGAAATTCACTGTTCAGATACTTATGATCATAGTTCTTGTGAGTTAAGAACCTTAAGGTCGTAGTCCATAGAGTTATATCGTTGCTTCTGTAGTCAATTCCACACAGCATGCTTCGATGTCGTCCCGTTCTTGCCGAAGTTCTTGGGACCGATTCAGTTAGTATGCGAAGCGATATGACAACTCGGTGGTGTTATACTGCATGTCACATCACGCAGTTTAAGCATGCCGACGTTTTTTAAATGGTTTCTTACAATATTAACATACATTTATGAACACAATAGAAAAACCTTCCGTACCAACCAAAAGAAATAACAAAAAAAAAAGAAAAAGAAACCCAAGACGGGCTTGTAAAAACATTTTCAATGCAATAGCGAAACCAGTAGAATGGATACACCTATGAAGAAAACTGTGAATATGCTCTATATTTTTGGGTTGTTTCATAGTTTCTCTGTGACTTACGGAAAACTCAATGCCTAAACTTCAATACTAAATTTGGGTTTTAGTCACGTCGAACACAAATTTTCCGTTCTTAAGGGAGTTTGAATTTATGGGAAAACGTGTAATCAGCTTTGCCTCACCTGTTCTCCGAGCGTCACGAGCGTCAGTGCCGACCAATAGAAACTGAGACCATATTGTTTTGTGAAATTGCTGAATAGGATCTCCGCAGATCTAAAAACCTTATTTTCAAGTTTAATTACAAAGAAAAGACCTATTTCCCCAATAATTCATAGCGGCGTCGCATTGTTCGTTCAAGTTTTCTTCCTCTGCAAATACTCTCAGGGGCTCGATGACGTCAGTGGAACAGTAGTCGAAGGACTGAGGATCGTATATCTCGCAGTTCACCATAATCGGATTCGGAATTTTGTCGTAAGAGAAAACCCAGTCTTCAATATCAGCCGCTAGAAAATAATGATAAATTCTGTAATTTGGATAAATAAAAGGATTTTGGAATTGGGTCCCGCCGCGTGAACCCATCGGCTCCCGGGTAGGTCACGCATCATCGCGGCGAGACCCAAAGCTTGAAAAATTTCACCACTGCGTGTTTTTTTCGTTAAATAAACAAACCATACTTCTGAAGTCGTACAAAACGGCAAAAACAAAATAGACGCATCCGTTCCAGTGGAAAATAATAAAGCATGTAAAAATCAACTTTGTAATTCGAAACAAACTGGGAAAATTCGTTCTGATCTGAGTGAGAGCATTGAATTCCGTTATACGGTAACACTAAAATTTAAAATAAAATAAAAATATATGGAAAACTACCTTCAAGAGACGATTTATTCGTGAAAGAGAGAAGTCATGACGGAAAATGAGCAACAAATCAGTTGGAAGAATGGCCAAAAAGTCATACAGAAAATGTTTTCTGAAAATTTGTAAAGATAAATTGAGAAAACTTACGATTTCAATCTATTGATTAGCATTTTCTTGGGAGATCTCGTTCGGATTCCATCGTCAATGAATTCTGAGCGTTGATTTTGAAAAAAAAAAGAAAAAAAGAACCTTTTCTTGTTAAAAGGAAAAGATCGAATACAAAAATAATGTCGACGAAGAGATTTGTTATAATCCACTGCTTGTAGTAGGCTTTACTCACCTGAAAAATGCCTCTCTCTCCCTCTCTCTCTCTCTCTCTCTCTCTCTCTCTCTCTCTCTCTTTCTTTCTTTCACTCTTTCTGTTTCTCTCACTGTATCTCAATGTCTCTGTGTTTCTGTCTGTCTCTCTCTCTCTCTCACCTCCTCAAAAACCATTACAACAATCATAACAAGATTGTAAAAACATCCTAAGAAAACCAGAAATGTCCAATAGTAGAAAAAAGTATCCGTTTCCTCAAAAGACCATTTCGCTAGCCGCCTAGAATCTCTTTCTCGATCATTATTCACTTTTAACTAACTTCCACCTGTTCCCCTTATCTTCAGCGTTTTGAAGACTTGTAAAGCTGAAGACTCGATTAACCTTAACAAAAAATACTAAAAAGAATTTGTTCGAATTCCCACATTTTCATCCCCTCGTTCGTCGTGAATTCTCTGTCTTGTGTGCATTAGCCAGTGGCGTAATTTCTAAATAAAAAGAGATTTTGTAAAATTTCCGAAACAAACCACTAAAGAAGTGACAATTGAGTGGAAGTCTCGGCTATTCTCAGCAGGCCTCGTGGCTTCTCCACTCTCTTCATCTTTCATTTTGGGAAATCTGAATGTTCGAAGGTGTTATCGCTTGGGAGAGAAGGCGAAGAGGCACTTGATCCATCAGGAAGGAATGCATTAGCAGATGGCACGCGATTCCTAAGGTAACGGAGGTTGATTAGGACACAACACGGTCCCTAAGAAACGGGCTAAAATGGTTCAAAATCTGTGTTTATAGTTTGCTAAGGCATAATTTGCGGTTATTGTTGTTTTCGAGACGGTGTCTGTAATGATCCAGCACCGTTCTGCATTCCAGTGCACCATGAATTCTTCGGTCGATGTGTTGAATGTATATACAACGCGTCAAGCGTCACTATTTGGACTAAAAGCTACCATTGAGAATTAAAAATGCAACTTCCAAAGCATTGATAAACTTTTTTCCCCCCCAAGGATTTTTGCATAAGTCAATTTTCCGTCAATTACACTGTTTGTAAGCAAAAAAAATCTATCGAAAAAATATACTTACTCGGCAACCCAAGTTACAAAATCTCGGTTTCACCTTCCGTAATCTTGGGCAAAAACTCGATATTGACCAAAATTTCTCAAAAGACTTCGGTTCAGAAAATGAATCTTGACAGGTTTTAGGCAAAATCCCAGACTTCGGCCAAATTCATTCTTTATTTGCACAATTTCCTCTTTTAAGTTGCGCGACCATGACCACAATTCAGCCATCAATCTCTGATAACCAAGCTTTTGGTCCTAAATAAGTTGGGCTGGCTCATTCGAAAAATAGACTGCAATGCAAATTGTTATGGTCTCTTAGAATGCAAATGCTTGTACGAATCCAGGAAACATGGTATTCTTACTATAGTGTTACTTACCTAAAGCCGTAAGAGAGAAACGCTTGCTGATATGTGCTTTGGGGAAACGGTTCAGGGCAATTTACTGATATTCTCAGTCTTTATAGGAAATTATCGACGATCGGTTAGCCGAACGAAGAGAACTCACAGAAGAGCAAAAAACAGCAGAGAAGAGAGGATGGGGGGTTTGTGTTACATAAGGCTTTTTTTTTTTTTTACAAAATTTGTGGAGAAGAGCAGTGATCCTGAAGAAAAAGAAGAAGAAGAAGAAGAAGAAGCAAGGGACATATCTTTTGTGCATTATTTTTGAAATATTGTGCCACATGTGCACTTGTGTTTTTTTTTGCTGATTGCTAACCCTAATTGTGTATAAAAAACCATTTTTTTATATACTCCTCGCCCATGGATCTTTCCTAAAGTTTCGATGACCTGCCCATCTAACGCGCGAAATAGTGTGCAAGTCGCGGAGACGCAGACAAAAAGCCGCTTGTTTCCCGCTTCCGGCTGGGAAAGCTCGCTGGGCGACGAGTATACTTGAAATGAAATTCTTAAAGCAGAAATAAAACAGTCGCTTGCCTTTTTTACCGGAAAATGTTTGTTCTTCTTCTTTTTCTCTCAAGATAAAGCAAATGAGTAGGTTTGCATTTCGTTGACGCTGATACAGCTACAACTTCTCATAATTTGTTTTGCATCGCTGACAATACAATTGTTGTTTTGGCAATACTCTACAACAAATACGACCATATTTTCCTATTGGGAATTTCTAAATACTGCCATGAAAGGTAAAACAAGCCATATACACAAGCATTTTTATTAGGGCTTCGACACATCATGCAGTCTGTATCTCTTTCTGTCTCTCCCGGTGGTTCTCCCTCTCTCTCTCTCTCTCTCTCTCTCTCTCTCTCTCTCTCTCTCTCTCTCTCTCTCTCTCTCTCTCTCTTTCTCCCTCTTTACTATCTATCTTTCTCTTTCTAACACTGTCTTTTGGCCTCTCCATCTCTATCTTCTCATACCACACACCTCTCCTTATGGATATGAATCTGTCAATCTCTTTAATATCTGTCTGACACTATCTATCTCTGTCTATTCTATTTACCTATTTGCCTCTTTATCTATCTATTTCTCTCCAGCTCTCCAGCTCTCTCTCTCTCTATCTCTCTCTCTCTCCCTATCTCTCTATCTCTCTCTATCTCTCTATCTCTCTCTCTCTCTCTCTCACTCTCTCTTTTCATTGAGCTAGTCAAATCGTTGTCTCACCTATGCACTTTCCAATCAGACCCTTCTGTTGTATGATTCGAGGTCGATGCTACACTTTTTCCTTTCTCTTTTGTAGTGCAGATTTCGATTTCCCACCACAAAACATTCCCCTTTCTTCCGTGCCATTATGCTGACTCCGTGTTCAGATACAATTCGCATTTTCCACCCGATAATCCCATGGTGATTTTAATTTCCGTCTGAATCAGCCACCTGTCCCTTTGTCCTTTTGCCTCAGGCGTCATTCCCCAACGTCACTCTTCTTTTGCCTCAGGCGTCATTTCATCCGAATCACCCCCTCATTGATCCCTTCCTTCCCTTTCCATCATATCAATCTCGCCGAATGCCGCTAATCTCCTCATTGTTCGCCTAGAATCACCCATTTATACTCGATTTGACCTTTTGCAATCCGAGTTGCAATCAACTGAAAGAAACGGCGACTTTTTCGATTCCAAAAAGGACACTTCAAGGAAAGGACAGAAGCAGAAGAAGTGACGTTTCTCTTAATTTCAGCCTCATTTTAACACGTAATAGAGACATTTAAAATCCGTAATTGCTTTAAGTACATCAAGCAAAGTTAAATTGCAGATAATTATAGTCATTTTAAGAGAATGATGATATTGTATTGACATTCACATTTTGTCTCAGTGTAAATTTACGTGTCTACTCTCTCCCTTTATCCGTCTCTATCTCAATTTCTCTATCTGTTTATACCTCTATCTGTTTCCTTTTCGCCTCTCTCCCTCTCTCCCTTCCTCTCTCTATCTCCCTCACCGCTCGCACAGTCATTCCGAATATAGCCTGTCTGCGTATCCGCCCTCCATGCAGTCTCTTGCCGCACCCCGTGTATATCACCGCGGCCGCTGCGGCCATTGCCACCGGGCGTCGTGGCGGGCGCCTGTGAGCCAGCTTCTTGGCGGTAGATCGGAGTCGATGGAGTGAGGGGAGGAGTCCCGGACCGGCCGCGGCTGTGGCGACCGGGCGTCCGCGCCAAGCGAGGCGTCGCCAGGGGTGCCGTACCGAAGGGTGTGGCGTTCCGGGCGGACAAGGAGGGGTGCATGGCTCAGGCCCGCAAGGGAGCAGGCAGAAACCCCCGCGCGTCGCAGTGGCCGGACAGCGCCCAAGAGCAGACGCACCGGTCCGGCCTCTCCAATACCCCCAGACCTCCGGTCGTTTTTGCCATTCTGATTCATATTGACTTGCAACTGTAGCGTAAGTGCCGTATTTTGCTACGATGTCCTTGTGTGGAACATTACAAGACGCATTCGTTGTTGAATATAGCAAATTAGAACGAACACCTTGTGACTTTTACTTCCACTAACTATATAAGTATTTTGCTGGGTAATGAGGTGTCATGTTTCATGGGGAAAGTTACGTACATATTTTGAATTCTTCCTTCAGTTTATTACCCTATTCACATAAAACAAAATAAACAATTCACTCCATATGCTTCAAATGAATCCTATGCGTAAAGTCAGTCCTCCGACGTGTGTGAGTGTGGGGTGGGGTTACTTGTCTCTAGCGCGCTCTTTCTCTCTCTCTCTCTCTCTCGTTCCCTCTGTATGTCTGTCTCTTTCGTTCAATTTCTATATCTATCCCTCCCTCTTACTCTCTTACTCTCCGTCTGCCTATAGTGAGAGATACCACATACCAGAAAGAGAACCTACCTTTCAATATTCAATTTTATAATCAGGCCTTAGTTACACTTTCCTATCGAATTCTAGCAAAAGCACATCAACTATTAGAAATGCGTCATATTGTTCCTTACACCTAACAGGAAATACTGCAGATAACCAAGATTTAGCAGTTTAAACATTCGCAACAATAACAGGCTAGTATAAAATTCTAACAATTAAATAAATAAAAGTGAACACAATTATTGTGATCTCTGTAACATCCTGCGTAAAACATACATTTATTAGCCATAGTTAGCCAAACGTTTCTGTTCAATAGTTGTTTTCTCGCTGCTTCTCTCCCTACGCGCTGTCCGAGTCCTGTGTCTCCTGCGTCACGGCCTTCTCCTTGTCGATCAGTGCTTCGTACTCTCCCATAACCGCATCCACCGGGGCTGCCATGCTCATCTTGCTAATCTTGTCTCCGCTGTCCGACTGCTTGCTCTTCTCCTAAATCCCCCTTTCGCCTTCTTCTTTTTCTTCCATTCCCACCTGTTTCTGCTTCCTTCGCTTCTTTCCATCCTTCGACTTGGTGTCCTTCGACCTCTCCGTCGTTTTCTCCCTGCTCTTCTTGCTCGATTTGATAGACATCTGCGTCTTCTCCGATCGCAACTCCCTCTCCCACTCCTTGCTCAGTTTCGCGTGCACTCTTACTTGTTCCAAAAGTTGGGCCTGTTTTGCTTCAACCTCCTTCGGAATTCCACCAGAAGTGGGCAGTTCCTTTAGCTTCTTGCAGTACTTTTCGACTATCGCATTGACCTTTCTCTTTCTAAATGAAAACTTAATGTTTGGAAAACACGATTTAGCCTCCTATGTCGAATTCGGGCTAGCTCTACAATTGAGACCTCTTTAACTAACCGCTTGCTCTCTTTTGGGCGCGCCGGTTGATCACTGGTCATCGTGGTCATTGCGTGCATTTTCTGTCAAAAATTAACTTGTAGAACGCCCAATAAAGCTTATGGTTTTCATAAACTACGAATTCGGGCGATTGAATTCTAACGCAACACTTTCATGCGGATTCAATTTAGTCCAAACTGATGAGACTTCAAGACTTTTACAGTAGGCATAAAAGGAATGAAAGTAAAACTCACAAGTCCAGACATTCGCAGGTGGCTTTCCCCTCTGTGAATCCACACTTTGGCAGATGCTTCTTGAACCAATCCGCCAGTTCCTCCAACTCAGCGAGGACCTTCACTTTCAGCTTCTCTTGATCCAACTCTTGCTTCTTCAAGTCTTCACTGCTCTTCTTTTCCGCTGAACTTCGAGTTGGAATTTCGGTTGACTTGGATTTTGAGGCAGGTTTTGGGGCCACAATGTTCTCCGAGTTGCCAGATGTGGATGATTCGGCTCGCGCCTTGGTTTTTTCGTTTTTCGCACAGAAGACAACGAAGAGAGGAAAGAGGGAAAGGAGTAAGCCTATCATAGAGGAAGAGGAGAAGAGACGACCGCAGAGGGGGAGGGAAGAGAAGGAATGAGGAAGTGAGGGAGAGACTGAGAGACTGAGCGGAACGCAACGTGAGAAATCGGAATACCGGCGTCATATGGGGCAAGTAACACTCGTGGGAGGGGGGGGACAGTTTCAGGACATTTTGAAGCATTTCCGGCCGTTAGGCGAGTTTTGCTTACTAGAAAACAGCCTCGAGGGGTATATTTGAGGTTTTTGACTGTTTTGGGGGGGGGGGGGTTGGGTTACCAAGTTTCTATAGTCGCTGCCCACCGAGCATGGCTACAAAAAGGGTCATTTTTGAACAACCTGCGCATCTAATTAGCGAAATAGGTCACGTAATTGAAAGACGCAGAGAAAAATTGTCAGCCGCTTCGCCATTTTGAAAGTTATAAATCAATATCGATTTTTTGACCTGGGTTACTGTTGGGTACTGTAATTTTGTAAAATTGGCCGAACACCTTGGAAATGGTGTTTTTCCAATCCTGAATACGTTTGAAACCGCATTTTTTTTTTTGCATTTTCCCCCCTTCGACTTATAAGATGTTACCTAAACAGTCAAAATATACGTTTTATTGCGCATCGAACGCATAAACTCCCCATCCTGCCAAAATTGCGTTTGAAAGTGAATTTTTCTATCGATTCGATCAGCAGAAAATTCACTTTTCGTAGGTTAACCACTTTGCATGTAGATTTTAAAAAAAATTCAAAGATATCTTAAACAAGTTCGGACCAAGCGCAGTGAAAAAAATTTTTGTTGACCTACCCATAGGGAATTTTTTCTATTTACTTTCCAACGTAAGTTTTACAATTACTCTATGTAAAACATTTTTCAATTTTTAAATACAATTGTAATTTTTTTAACAAATGTCTTTTTACTCAATCGGAGTTTTGCTGGTTTTCTAACGGGCTCGCCCTCCAAGTAAGGCAGAAAACGGGAATGTGAAACCCCAAAAATTAAAATTCGAAAAATTCCTAATTTTTGGCCAGAGTTGCTATTTCTGCTTCAATTCCAACCAGCCTTTCCCGTCTAACTGATATTCCCATATTGGGAACTCATTACCTCGGTGGAGATTAAGCCCCGGATACATTTGAGTAATCTCTCCGTCAATATCCGTTAATCACCCTCTCTCTGACGTCTCTCTTCCCTTTTTTCCTCTCCCTCTTCCTCCCATTTCCCCCTCTTTTACCCCGTGCGTCATTCCTCTTGCGTTTCTTCCCATGAGTCTGCTGAGAGCCGGTCAAAAAGTGTTCATTTTGAGCCCCAAGGGGGTGTTTTGTGGGAGAATCACTGATTATGACGCCGTGTCCGCAATTAGCCGCAGCTGCCCTTTCCCGCCACCTGGATTAGTCCTTTCAGCATGCCTCCCAAGTCTCAGTGGCTGGACCCCGATCTCATCATGCCTTGGACTGCCTTCCCTCCTCCGAGGGTTGCATTCATCAATGTAAGACAGCTGTATTAGGACAAAATAAGAGAATGTTTCAGATTTTACCAAGAGTTCACATTCAGCCAATTCCAAGATTTCAACCAGGAATCGTCGAATTCAATCCTAGGGCAAATCAGGTAATATAAAAACGCTTCAGACCTGAGGGGTAGCTTAAAGTCCTTTAAGACGTAATTAAACACACACACACGCGCGCGCGCGCGTGCGTGTGTGTGTTTCAGGGTATAGTCAATTTCCAATGAAAGGTGGCCAACTTTTCAACGACCTTGATTTCCACGCATATTTAACCATTAACGATTTGAAACATTGAAGTGAAAATAAATTAAACCAGCGAAAGAGCACTGTAAAAGAGGAGTGCGCAGACAACTAAACAATTCGCGGTGGGATGCAATGGCCGCAGTCATTTAAGACTTGGCCAAATCGTGTTCCGTTTTTCGAAAACAAACCATCGCGTAGATTCATAAGGTCCATAGAATTTTTTGGCCAAGAACAACAGTTTCCAGCATTCAAAAACTTACAAAAACATCTAACATGGAAATTTTGAAGGAATTGTTAACTGTCCCTCATGGATAACCCGCCACGCAAAATGATACGGGTCCAAAAATGTTCCTTTTGGGTCATTTGGGCAAAAGGGTGGTCACAGATACGTTTCCGCAAATTTCTTAGCTCCATGCTCTATTCTAAGCGAGTCATCGGGTCTAGTCTATTTCAGTTGTTGCCTAATCCTCCGAACGCCTTGGAGCCTCTGCCTCCCCTCCAGATCCCTCCCTTCCCTCCTCCGCCGTTTCCTCCCACTCATCCGTTTGTCCCGCTTCTCATTCCTATTACCACAAACAGAGGTTTCTTAATAAAGGATCATTATCAAGCCGAGCCACAGGTAGTGTTCCGTGTTTTTTTGTTCAAAATTATTTCTCCATAGAAGGTTCCATACGCCGTGCCGTTAGATGCCAATGGTAATCCTATGCAGCCTGAGCCAAAGAAGAAAAAGAGAAATAGCTTCGATTCGAATGGATTTGTCCCTCGACAGTCTCTCATCACAGTGAAAGCGGAGAAAAAGAAAGAAAAAAGAAAGTCTTCTTTGCCAGCTTTGAGTGACTGGGGACAGCCGGACGAGTTTGATGACATCATTCGCCAGATAGAGAGCATCACAATGAATGGAAACACGGTAGGTTCTTTGGTTTTAATTGAAAAAATGTAACAGATTACGCTAAGTGCTCTGTTCCTTACATTTTGTTCAAGCGAACAAATCGCGTTCATTCCTAAAGATGAAAACCTTGTTTGAACGCAAAAAGTTCCTTAATGATGTTATCAAAACCATGAACCTCGCGACATTATTCATGTCATTTGCCTTTTTAGTTGTAAACCTCTCATTGAAGCGTTGAATGAGTCCATTCTTTTCAATTTGAGTGGTAAAATGCGAAAAAATTGCCCTATGGTCCGCATTTTTTGGTATTCTAGAGGTCAGTTGTGTAGCTTAAGAAGTGATGTGCGATAACATTTGACCGAGCACCTTGGAACAGATTTGGGTGTTGAAAACAAAAAATCAATAGCAATACGGCACAGTCAGGCTCAGTTTGCCACAAGGTGTGCAAATTGCATTTTTTGGCATCGAGACAGAAATCATTGAAAAGCCCATGAAAAGTAGTCTTCGAAAGTGTTTTCGTTGAAATTCAGAAAAGTTTCCTCTTCTAACAGACAATCTTATGAAAACATTGCTGTTTTTCCTGCAATATTATTGCCTTTTTCCCTAATTTTTCATTGGAATACCGAGAATGAATTTGCTCTTTTCTACTGTTTGCTTTCTATTGTTCAATGATTGTTTGTTCGAAGAGAAAATTTTTCACTTTTTTTGAACTTCGACAAAATAATTTAGCAAGACAACTCAAAAAACTGCCGCGAAAAATTCTCATTGAAACCCGGATGTCTTGCATTTTGGCATACGGCGCCTGTCAGATATTTTTCAACACCGGAATTCGTTCCTAGGACTCAATCGAATGTGTTCTTCCATATCACTCCTGAAGTCATCAAATGTTAGAATAGCAAAAAAGTGCACTTATATATTTATTTCCCGCGATGTGATCTTTAGCCCTTGAATTCAACCAACAACCCTGGAATAATATCTCCCATCGAATTTCCCGTGGTTTCCGCCGTGCCTCCTCCGTCTCCAGTTCAGGTGAATTCCCATTTTCGCCTCATTTATACCTCAATTCAGCCTTTTCTGCATTTGCAGCCCAGTCTGGCCAATTGGCAAATGTGCTCCAACTCTCCCTCCTCTTGGTTCTCCATCAATCCACCGCAATTTGCCTACACTGCGACACCTTGCCCCACTCCTGTTAGCCGCGTCGCATAGTCGCGTCGCAGATTATTCCTGTTGCAATTCTAAATGCATTCATAGCCATTGCATTTCATTTTTGGAATTTTTAATTTGAATCCAAATTCAGTCACTGTGATACACTGTTAGACATTGTAATCATTTAACCTTTTTGTCGGAATATCTTTCGATGTGGTTTTTCTTGTGATACTCAGGCTATTTGCTTAGTGAACTATTCCAAGTTTATCCAAGTTATAATTCATTGGGTCCCGCCACGATGGCATGTGATCTGCCAGGATACATACAGTAAACCATGTGAAATAAAAGAGATTTTATTGCAAATTAGATTTTTACAAACTATTTTATTTTGCAGACAATAAAATGTTACATTTCCTAGTAAGAAGGCACGTTGTCGAATCCAGGTCTCTTGTACATCCTTTCGGCGTTGTTGCCCTTCGGTTGGTCCACAGGGCTGCAAATTTAATTTGTTTTTGATCTCTCTCTGTCTCTCTGTCTCTCTGTCTCTCTGTCTCTCTGTCTCTCTGTCTCTCTGTCTCTCTGTCTCTCTGTCTCTCTGTCTCTCTGTCTCTTTGTCTCTCTGTCTCTCTGTCTCTCTGTCTCTCTGTCTCTCTGTCTCTCTGTCTCTTTGTCTCTCTGTCTCTCTGTCTCTCTGTCTCTCTGTCTCTCTGTCTCTCTGTCTCTCTGTCTCTCTGTCTCTCTGTCTCTCTGTCTCTCTGTCTCTCTGTCTCTCTGTCTCTCTGTCTCTCTGTCTCTCTGTCTCTCTGTCTCTCTGTCTCTCTGTCTCTCTGTCTCTCTGTCTCTCTGTCTCTCTGTCTATCTGTCTCTCTGTCTCTCTGTCTCTCTGTCTCTATGTCTCTCTGTCTCTCTGTCTCTCTGTCTCTCTGTCTCTCTGTCTCTCTGTCTATCTGTCTCTCTGTCTCTCTGTCTCTCTGTCTCTCTGTCTCTCTGTCTCTCTGTCTCTCTGTCTCTCTGTGTCTCTGTCTCTCTGTCTCTCTGTCTCTCTGTCTCTCTGTGTCTCTGTCTCTCTGTCTCTCTGTCTCTCTGTCTCTCTGTCTCTCTGTCTCTCTGTCTCTCTGTCTCTCTGTCTCTCTGTCTCTCTGTCTCTCTGTCTCTCTGTCTCTCTGTCTCTCTGTCTCTCTGTCTCTCTGTCTCTCTGTCTCTCTGTCTCTCTGTCTCTCTGTCTCTCTGTCTCTCTGTCTCTCTGTCTCTCTGTCTCTCTGTCTCTCTGTCTCTCTGTCTCTCTGTCTCTCTGTCTCTCTGTCTCTCTGTCTCTCTGTCTCTCTGTCTCTCTGTCTCTCTGTCTCTCTGTCTCTCTGTCTCTCTGTCTCTCTGTCTCTCTGTCTCTCTGTCTCTCTGTCTCTCTGTCTCTCTGTCTCTCTGTCTCTCTGTCTCTCTCTGTCTCTCTCTCTCTCTCTCTCTCTCTGTCTCTCTCTGTCTCTCTCTCTCTCTCTCTCTCTCTCTGTCTAAACCCTACTTGATAGTGGGGCGTTGTACAGATTCAGCCACCGAATGGTAAGAGATAGATTGCCGGAGGGGTGCTGGCATAGGCGATTCGTCCATTTCATCAGCTACGAAAGGTCTGAAACACCGAGAGTATTCCTGTCGTTTTTAGTTTTGTCTGGTTTTAAGAATCTCTATTTCTCTCACTTCTCACATTGTTTTTAGAAACAAAAAAGCTTCAAATTTTTATTCAAAAAAGTTACAATGTGAGCAATGATTCCTATTTCCAAGTCGTCTATTCTCAAATCCTACTTGTTTGGGTTTTTCAATTTGCGAACTATAACTGAATTTTAAACGGAATTTAGCGCATAAATTGAAAGTCTTGGGTATTGTGACAGGTCTAAATTGTTTCAATGCTCTATATATTTTCAAACCAAAAATCTTTTTGTTTGATTATTCCACTGGGTTGTAAGAGGCAATTTGTTCAGTCTGTGACCTGTAGAATGCCATCTGAGCCCTTTGGGGATTCAAAGGGGCAGCCTCCAAGTGTTCCGGGTGGGTCACTCGGCTGATCGAGTCGTCGCTGTGCTGAACGATCTTCACGGGCTTCGGTCGGCCAAGGTCCTCTTCCACCATCGGCGAAGGAACAAACTTCTCTAAAAATAAGTATTAAAACGCGATGTTTGAAAGACTCAAAATTCATTTGGTCATAAAAATTCAAAGTGATCGAGCTCATATTGTGTGCTGTTACTATCTAGAAGCATCTAACGTGAAAATTAACTCTGAAAACCGGTTTCCTATTTTTGGGACTGTAACTACCGCCAAACTTGAGAAAAACTTAGACGTTAGGTATGGAATTGATAGATGTTTTACGATAAAAAAGGGCTGACGTTGTAATTTGTAAGTCCGCTAGCCCCAAATTGTACTCAAAAAGTCACAAGAAGTAGTTTTTATGAGTTGATTTTTGATTCAGGTAAAGTTTAATGAGGGCGATAAAGTTCCTTAGCAATCTTTTTCGTGAAAAATTTTTCCAGGACTTTTCTAGGGTTCTGTGAATGTAATGTAGAAACTCATTTGCTGAAAAACAGGATTTTCTCGCAGTTCGGCAAAATGACAAAAAAAAATCCTAGCATTTTCAGAAGGAGTAACTTGAAATAATCTAGATTATTCTTTTCGCAGGGTTTTTCCACGGTCATCTTTTTCTTCGTTTTTATAACATTTTCACTATAGTCCATTTCCAACAAAGAGTCGACGACTTTTTAGCGACTTTGATATCCACTCTTATTTAACCACTGACAGTTTGAAACACTGAAGTGAAAATAAATTAAACCAGCGAAAGAGCACTGTAAAAGAGGAGTGCGCAGACAACTAAACAATTCGCGGCAGGACTGCATCTAGTCCTTTAGGAAAATCCCTATTTCCTTGTCTCTTTTTTGGAAACGTTTGGGCCAAAAAGTATCGTTTGGGCCAAAAAGTTAACGGCGTTCGATCTACGACAGGGCACGTTTCTCGAAAAATTACTTTAGTTTTGGAAATTTCAATTTCACAGAGAAACAATGGATCCTTCAATATTTTGCAATTCAGATACAGGAAATTGTACATTGATAAAAATGTGTTTTGCCTCAAAACACATTTTTCATTTTGACGAAGACTCCCAAGTGCAAATCTGATATTTTAAAATTCAAGAATCGTTATAATACTCATTCGACAATCCAGAAAATTCGGCTAAAAATTAAATATCTCTGAAGACAACATTTCGACCTTATTAAGGAAAATAATTTGTTTAACACACCACTGTTACATGAAAAACATGCACGTCCTTGATTTTATTAGGTAGGTAAAGAAAAGAATGGCTTCATTCGATCAATACAGGTTAATTCGATCGATTATCGATCGGGGTTATATAGGTTCCACACGGGGAAAGGCAGTTTCAGGCACAAATCAATCGATAATCGATTGTCTAAAGCATCTCTCGACTGTCGGTTGAGGCCGGTCGTTCGTAAGTAATCTCCTGTTTGAAGCTCTCTTCCACCGTCTCATGCACTCCGTGTCTCACAAGACTGCCTCCGTCATCGGATACTGTAGCCGAATCCCTCTTCGGTCCGAAGCGCCTTCCTTCGTCGTATCCTCTACCGTACCCTCCACGACCATCTGTTGTTCTGTGTTATCGATTGATTGTTAGTCTTACCGTATCTCGTCATATCGTGTACGTCGCGGACGGCGTCGCGGGCGGCGTCTCTACCGTACCCGTCTCTACCGTATCCATCTCTACCGTAGCCTCCTCTGCTGCCTCCGCTGTGAGAGTAGGTACGGTTACCGTACCCTCCGTAAAGGTTGTCAGGAGTACTGTAGGCGTCCTGTTCCAAGTATCTATTGAGGTTCCTGGCTCCAGCGTCTCGCGAGTTCTGGTCAGAAACCAGAGCCTGATACTGAGCCTTCGACTGGTCAGAGTTGAAATCTGAAGGTTAATTCACATGCTGGGGGAGAGAAGTCATTCAGAAGTTTCTTCAATGAGCTAGCGGTTATTCCACATCAAACTCTCATTCCATTCACTCACCCTTCTTCGGCTTCGGCTTCCTCCTCTTGGCGCACATATAGGCCAATGTTGCGAGGATACAGAGCAAAAGGAGGAGTGAAAGGACCACAAACAGGATCATCAACCTAGAATTGGTTGAACAAGGGGAAAAAGAGAAAGGTACCAAATGGGGATGGTTGTGTCGGTTGGGAGACAACAGGTACGACCACAGCATTCCAGGTCGGCGTTACATCTGCAAACCTTTTTAATTCAAACAAAAAGAGAATTTAACGTTAAAGAAATCGCTGACATACCTGAACTCGTATCGTTCATTTCTGCCTTGAACGCCTCCTTCCTCAAAGATACATTCACGGAACTCTTTTGTGTAGCCTTCGTACCAAATTCCTTTGGAATCTCCTTGTAAGTGGATATCCATACCCTGAAAATGATGTATACAGAGGAAATGGATAAAAACAGTAAAAAAAAACGGGTAAAACGGAGAAAAACACGCCGAAGATCGGGCAAACATATAAATATAAATAGAGAGAGATAAAGAAAGAAAGAGAGAGAGAGAGAGAGAGAGAGAGAGAGAGAGAGAGAGACAGTAATGATAAGGTAGGGAGCGATATAAGTAGAAATAGAGATAGATAAAGATAGAATTGGAAACAGTAAGCAAATGAATTTTCCAACAGCATTTTGAGAGAAGAAACGTTTCCAAATAAAAGACTTGATACTTAATGAGTTCTTCGGTATCTTTAAATAGAACAATGAGCTCCGATCGCCCAAACGATTCAGAGCGAAGTAAGTGTCTTAATTTACGATGTGCTGATCGATGGTTAGGAGGGCGTGTCGCACGGGTGTGGCTGAACCGCGCGGCGGCTGTAAAAGGTAGTCAGGAGGGGTTCGACGGGAGGGGAGAAAGATGGGAATAGATAGATGTAGAGGAAAGAAAAAGAAAGAGAGACAGACAGAGAGATAGGGAGAGGGGGGAGAGATCCTTCTCTCATCGGTTTGCAAACAGGGCACCCACCACAGAAATGTCTCGCCTTCATCTATTTTTGCACGTTATTCCCTCAGTTAGGTTCATGCCAAAAAAAGATACGGAAAGATACAGAGAAAAAAGTGAGAAAGAACGCGAGACTTCACAATATTACTCATGCCAAGACAACCGCCGAATAAAAAAAATGCCGCCTGAAGGTGGGTGTTGTGACTCATTGTAATCGAAAGGCGGAGCGCAAGCACTTGAATGCCGGTAGTGAAACGGAAATCTGTCGTCCAAATAGGGACACACCCAGCGGAAAAAAATGAGATGAAATTTGTTTTTGAATGGAGCGAGGAATGCGTCCGATTGCCCTTTGGAGGTCGAGACACAACAACTGCTGATTTACGGCAGGAGAGTGGCCGAAGGAAATTGAAAATATGGCAGTTGTACATTCAAGTTGTACTTACTCTTATGTAGGCTGTTTGTTTGATATACATTCATACTCAAACATGTAGCAGAAATGAAACTATTTCTTACGCCAAGTAGAAAACGAATAATTTCATGCAAGAAACAAAATTTGGAAATGAAGGATCGACTCTCCGTACAGAACACTACACACAAAATATTTATAGTGCCCGCTAACCCTACTTCGGCCGTTTTTGGAAAAAAGGTAGATTATTCTGATGTTGTTATTCAAATTCTCCATTATCACATCAAAATAGTAAGCTACAAAAGGGCGTAGTCGCTTTTCGGCCGAAGTAGGATTGGCGAGGAGTATAATTGAAGTGTTCATTTTACTCATCAAAGCTTCGGAAAACGGTCGTTCTCGAAATCCAAGTGATACAACTAGTTAACATTTGATGAATACGCTAACAATAAGCCGTGAATGTGTTAAAGACCCTATAAAGATTTAGTGATAAAATGTTCAAAGAAAGAATGAAGCCGTATTGGTAGAATAAAGTTCACATTGCGCAATAAAGAGAAAAAAAAAAGAAAAAAATGGTTGATTTTTCAAAGGAGAGCGTGTGTAGGAAATTGATCCATATGGTTCTCACTTTCCCTATCTCTCTATATCTCTATATGTACCTTTCTCTTTCTATCTCTCTTTCACACACACACACACACACACACACACACTCACACACACACACACGCACACACACACACACACACACACACTCACACACACACACACACACACCCACGCACACACGCCCGCAAACATACACACACAAACGTACACATACATGGCCACAGACTTGCGCGCACGCTTAGATCGCCTGTCGTCGCTACGGGACCCAGTTCCAAAATCTTTTTACGCCGAATTTTAGTCGGATTGCAGTAGAACAAACAAAAGTATTGGCTCCATCAAAAATATTGGCACAGTGGATGCGAGATCCATTGTTATGGTAATCTTCCTAATATCCTGAAAACGAACATTCTAGTAAGATGTAAAATAGTGTTTGTTTCGTGACAAATAAAAAGTTTCTTTTAGTAGTGGTAGTCATCTGCAAACGAAAGGTGAAGTAGTCGGCAGTAGTACAAACAAAGGATCCCACGCGTTTCTGCGCCGGAAAGACATGGAAAAGAGGATTATCGACTGATTTTTGGAACGTTGCAACGTTTAAAGGACTGGTAGATTGCAACGGTCAATTACCGAATGATAGAAATAGAAGAGTCATCTTGGGGTGAATGATGTCCGATTGGGCAGATAAACATTTATGTGCTTCTTGGCCTTGACATTGAACTCTAAGCGAGCGAAACGATGTCTAAAAGGCGTTTCCGGCCGACGGGAGTGGCATAGGCGCTGTTTTGGCGCAACAAAGGACGAATGGCGGTTTGCCGTCGAGTAGGAAACCCGTTCGAAGACATTTGGATTGATTAGGAACAGGAAGAGGACGCGGTTCGAAGGGAAAACGACCTGTTGGGCCTTTTACTCTCGGAGGCGAGTGATCGTAACGGGAGCAGGCAGAACTGGTTACCTGCCACGCAATAAAACAAGAAATTCCACAAATTAAAGTGGGCAAAGGCATTTTTTGATTTGCATGTTAAACAGAGAGAAAGACAAAGGAAAGCAAAAAGATGAACAGGATAGATACAAAGAGGGACAAAGAAAGCAAGAGAGAGAGAGAGAGACAGAGAGAGAGAGATGTCATAAAGAGAAACATCTCCTTCAAATCGATATTCGGTGTGTCGGAGGTGAAAACGCATGCTTGCGGGAATTATTAGGCGACGGCAGCCGCGAGAGCGGGAGAGGACGATGTTTGCCAGGGAAGAGCCGGAACCGGCGGAGCACTGTGCCGCGCAAGCCTTCGATTTTAACAATGGTTCAACGAACTTCCAGAACGTAAACTTCATAGGAATTGTAGAGCAACGAATTTCCAATTGTAACAGCCATACATTGGCGCCATCCCGACTTTAACGGCCCTGGGGGTTTCGCCAAGAAGAATTTTATATGCGAGAGGTATCGTTAGGTTCCATACAGGTCATTTTTAAATGGGGAGGGGGTGCGGGGGTCTCGCCACGACCCAAGTGACGGAGCTGTGCCCACGTATGGTAGCAGCGGCCTTTTTAAAAACCCATGGAATTTTTCTGAAACCGTAGGGAATATTCACTCTAGCAGTTTCTCCGCTCTCTTTCTCCCACGACTTTAAAACATAACCTTTAAAGGTTTCATTCACATATTATCCGAAAGTAAAACATACAACAACGAATTCACAAAATGAGGCGTAGTTTGATCTGGGATACCCGGTTTTGTACAACCATTAGTGAGTCAAAGGCACCGTATAAACGAGAGATACACCCGCAAAGGGAGAAGTGAGGGGGAGACGAAGCGGAGAGGAATCAATCCTTCCACAGGTAGGCGAAGACGGCTGTGAAGAAGGCGGCCACCGAAGACCACACGGACGAGGAGCCATTGCATCTGAAAGAGAGGGTTGAGAGGATGAGAGAGAGAGAGAGAGAGAGAGAGAGAGAGAGAGATATACTCACAACTGGCTGGTGCAGATGCACATCTGTTCTTTGATGTTACCTCCTCCGCCGGGCAACTGACTGGGTCTATCTGTGCATTCTCCGATCTGAAAACTCAGTTTTGTACCAAATAGAAAAGGGCCGGGCCAGTTGGAAAATTTTGGTTGGCCCGTTTTCCTAGGTCCACCCAGTCAGATTGCCACCCACACGACCAGGGTTCGATCCCGGTCGGTGACATCTTTTTGTACGACTAATATTACCTTATATGTTAGTAACAAACATTATTAAGTAATTTAAAACAGTTTAAAAAATTATTGTACCGATTTATACAAAAATTAAAATTAAATTTTTCATACCCGGGCCGACCGGGCCGGGCCGTCCGAAAAAATCCCTCGGCCCGGCCCGTCATTTGAGAATCCCGAAGGTGCCCTACCTTAGACAGAGAGTCGAGTCCCTGGAGACATCCTTTTTTGACTACTGGCGCCTTTTGCGAGGAGAAGGTGAGCTCACTCTTGTAGCAGTACTTGCCAGTGCACGTGTCACGGCAGTTCGTGTCATTCGCGAGACACTTGAAACACGTCACCAAGGCTCCTAAAACGAAGATTAAATGAGGAACGGCAGGGGTCTCACCTTGTCCCGCAGCCTGCGAGTGGACGGGTAGAGCTGCGAAGAAGAGCAGGAGGAGAGAGAACAACTGGCGCCACAAATCCATGCGTCTGAAAGAGAAGTTTGAGTTAAAAGATACAGGGGTGTATAGGAAAGAGACATGAGACAGAATGGTTATTGTTGGGAGTGGCGCTGAGTCAGAGAACAGGCAAACAAGGCAGATGAATGCGGGCCAACGATGCAAATCCGGAAACTGGTAGCAGACGCGGCTGTACGGAAAAAGTACAAAAAGTAAAGATAAATATAAGAATTTCAAGAAGTGATGTCTCAAAATGAAGGGGGTTTCAAAAGCTAGGGGTGCTGGGGATGCATCGGTGCTAATGCAATTAAAGAGACTGGACGTTTGAACAGTGCCTACGTCCTCTTAAAAGAGGAAACCCCTTTTCCTTGTAGAAAAGGGAGAGATACCACGACGGCCAGTCTCCCAAGGAGTGTGACACACTCGTGGTCACCATATTTCTCAGCAACAGGAAATGAGAAAGTGAACGGCGTGGCGAGATTTTCCGTTCAAAGTGAGAATTGCGGATGTGAATGTGTGTTGCGCAGTCGTTTGCCGAGTGCGTGATTACAAGCGGACAGTCGCCAACCTCATTGCGATGTCCGCCCGCAGCCTCGACTTTCGTTTTCAGCTTGCCCGCTGAAAAAAACGACAGTGGTGACAAATTGTCGATAACCATTTAATAGGGATCCATTTAGGAAATACAGGTTGAGTGAAATAGCAGGGTGGCGTTGGCACAATTATTCAATGATAGTATAACATTGAACCCCCCCCCCCCCACAACCATTAAGCATTAAGAGAAATGTAGAAAATACTATAATCAGGATCTCTTGTGAAAAAGCATTTTAAGAAGTAAAATTCGGTCTTCAAGCTCCAAGGATACAAAATCAAATGTTTGTTTGGATTAACATGTGGATTAACAAAGTGGTACCGCCGAATGGTACTGTTGCAGTCGACCCAGCTCGTGAAGCCACATTTGTGCACAATTTTACTAGGGTTACAAAACTGAACAATTTCGGCTTATTATACGTTGACAGGCAGGCAGGATTTGTGCCATTTTTCGATTTCTTTTAGTATATAAATGGAATGGGATTATCGGTGTCATAAATAGCGAGTTGTCTATGCGAGTGAACGGAGCGTTGTGGCGGCCGCCCTGCGAGGTATGAGTCACGGCGCGTCAGCCACGGACACTTTCGGCAAACCAGAGAAAACAACCACGGGCGGTCGATAGGTGCATTTCTTGCGAATGGCCTTAGCTCAGGTGAGAGATTCGAGAGGAAAGCCAAGAGAACTACGTATCCTTTCTACCTCAAGAGGAAAAATATGAACTACGCCGGTGTGACTAACAGTCTCCCGAACCATTGTGTCATAGGGCTGACTGGACCCCTTAGTTTCGGAAAGCGGGTGTGAATCATTGGAATAACATCCGCAACCACACGATAACCAAGATGAAAGCAGCGGCGCGAGAGGAATTCCACAAATTCCCGCGAAATTGCGCACGAGAATTGGTGAAAACAAAGAAACGAAACTTTAGATATTCTGCTGCTTTTACGACACATTTGCATCATTTTAAGAAGTGAAGATGCCTCAATATGAATTGTGCTTCTGTCATAAAAAAATGAGGTCGCCTATGAAACTAACACAAAAATAGGAAGAGTGCAAGACCCACGCGTGGAGCCAACCGGCTGGTAAACGGATAACAAATTGTTAGGCAATCATGGCGAAATTACGGGCAAGCAGTGCTGAGCGGAGAATTTTTGGAGGCGGGTCGGTAACATGGGCGGCACCTAAATACTCAAGGCAATGGGGTCTCATAGAAGTCACTAGTTTTAACTTTAAAAAAGGGTCGTAAAACCGCCAAAAAGGTAGTTCCGTCCATTAATAGTGAAAAATATGACGCAAATTACTACGGTTTGTATTGCCGAAGATGATCCAATTAAGACAGAGTCCTGGTGTTTGATAGCCGTCTGACCTACGCCGGGGATTGCGTCTTCCACGGCCTCTAAGGCGCAATATTTGTGCAGTCCGTGCTACTTCTCCTCTCTCTCGACAAACAGTCGTTGCTAAGGGAGCCGCCAATGAGGAAAACGACTAATGGCGAAAAAGTGGAGCATCGCGTGGTAGCGAAGACCGGTTTACGTGCGCCATGCGGTGACATTCCTTTAATGGATTGTACGAGAAAGGTGATAAAACAAGTGTTTTTGGATTGTGCAAACAACCGCTGAAGATGGGGCACGCGCGGATTCGGAAGACAAGGGCAATCTATCAAAACGGACGAGATAAGGTCGGAAGGAAAGTGATAACACGAAAAGCAGCAGCTGCCGGTGGTTAATGAAGTTAAAATTTATGTGGAGACACAAATCACTTACAATTGCCAAAATACAATACTTATTCATAAGATCCCGTAGATCTGTTTAGGCGGAACTGAGTTAATAAACCCGGTTTTTGAATGGGGTAGCCTGTGCAAATTCTACTAACGAAAGCAATGTATTTTAAATTCAATATGGAGTGATCAAATGAAGTTTAAAAAAGAAAATCACCGAGATCGAATGCTGATGATGTAACTAACGTTCACCTGGGTGGTTTGAACCGACTTTTGATAACGTAAATTTTAAATTTTCGGATTCGCTCAAAACAAAATAACGCGAAATACAGCAAGGTTTTAACATTCAAATCATATATTTTAGTCAAACGCTCGTCTGCATCCAGGAAGATACTAAATATTTTAAAAAATAAGAGCAGTTGTGGAAAACACCTTTCCACGGTTATTTCTTAACACGAGTAATAAATTATCGATTACGCACGAAACTCTCATTTAATAAATGTAAACGTTACAATCGGCCGCCGTTGGTTTAGACCAAACGGACCAAAATAAAGAACGCCGAGGCAGAAACAGATAAGGAGGTGTTGAGACGCGAATGACATAAACCGTGGGAGAGAGTGCGCGGGGAGCAAACAGAAAAAGGTCAGACGACTGGCGAAGAGGAAGAAGAAGAGGTTACGAAAGAACCGGTAGGTTATGATCAGTGACAGTGCAATGATAGAACAGCTTGTACCGGCTGGTACGAGGCGACTACGAGACAGACGGCTGGCTCCAAGGAATGCGGACATACCGCTTGCGCTAGTTAGTGAAACATTGAGAAAGAGTAATATGGAGTGAGAATCGGAGTAATTAACAGAAGAGCCGAAAGGCAAAGAGAGACTGCATTCTTGGAGATGACGTGGCTGATAAGGCCAGAAGCAGATTAGACGAGGATACGCAGGTCGTAAAACAGCGTGCGGTTTGGAAGGTAAACAGAAACACGCCAGATTATGTGCTTCGATACGTTCCAATGAACAACTCTTGCAGAAATACAAAAAAGTCACAGACCTTGAGACGGGTTCCAGTCGAAGATGAAGTGAGGGGCGAAACGTTGAACGACTGCAATCTAAAGTCAATTGCTTTCTGGCCGAACAAAAATAGTTAGTAGAAGCGGAAAACCACGATTAAATCGATAAAACAGTGCATATACAGATTTACTATTCGCATTTATACATTTTAGGCATTGAGATTGGCGTCGGGCTGGAAGTCGGGCTCGGCCTGCTTGAAAGCCGCGATCTGCGACAGTTCGTCGTTGATGCGGACCAGGGTGGGGAACTGGGTGATGTCCACGTTGAATCTGGAAACGGGGGGTATTTTTTTTCTCAGAATTGTGCTTGTACAATCATTTTGAAGGTTCCACGTCAACAAAAAGTCGCGAAAAATGATGACCGCGTCCGCAATCAATGTAACCCAGTCCCCGATCACCCTCATTTGTACTATTTTATCCCTAACATTTTTGCACCCGCTGAAAAAATGCCAATAAGTAACCTCCGACTCTAGAGAAGAGTGTGTAATTAGATTTTGGGAGGCACTCGTCTGTCAGGGAACTTCACCCCAAAAAGATTTTGTCTGACTTTAGATTGTGCGATATCTCCCAAAATTCCCATTTCCTCACCTCTTGGCGTTGTAAAGAATGGAAGGGATGCAGAGGTCGGCGATGGAGACCTCGTCACCCACGCAGTACTTCCCAGCACTCTTCACAACCAGATCCTCCAGATCCTTCAGACCGTCGTTCAGCCAGTGGTTGGCCCACTAAACAATCGTTCAATCGTAGATCACAAATCAACCCATACCTTGGCTCCTTTCCCCGCCTCTTCAGCGTTTATGTACTTGATCACTCGAAGGTTTTGAATGGGCTGGATTCCGGCTGTCACCTAAACGAACACACCTAAACGATGAGTACTGTAACCCGTCGTTTACCTGTAGAGCGATGGCTCTGGCCTGAGCCCTCTTCGTGAGGTCCTTGGGCAGAAGGGCCACTCCTCCCGGATAGGCCTCCTCGATGTACTCGCAGATGGCCAGACTCTCCGTGATCGGCTGTCCGTTTACGATCAACGCCGGCACCTTCTTTGCAGGGTTCGCTGCGACGAAATCGGCAGAGTTCTGAAAAAGAAAAACACGTGATAAACAACGGCTGCAAGAGACAGCTGGGTGGTTGGGGTCGCAGTTAAAGCCCGCCAGTCGCTGCTAACGCCCACTGTTTCAATAACTGTTAAAATCAATGCAACGGTGAACTCCTCAATTGAAATAGTGATTTAACAAACACTCACTGACACGCGATGGTAAGGACGTCCCTTATACTGGTCCCTTATAATAAAAGGCTACCGTGTTTGTCTGTGTGTGTGTGTGTAGTGGATCAGCGGAAGTTCACGCGTTCATTTCCTCCCGAGGGGAGGGTGAGGTCGGCCGTAGGCCGAGCTTCACGTAGGTTTCACGGCCGAAGGCCGAGTAATGAGTGGCCGTAGGCCATGAATGTTTGCGGCCGCAGGCCGCCTAACTGAGCGGCCGAAGGCCGCGACCTTGGAGGGTGCGCGCCGTTGGCGCGCGTACCCTCCTGGTTTTAAAAAATACATGCTAAAAATAAAATAACTGACCATGGATTCGGCGGAGAGTAGATTGACGGTTTTGTAGTCGTACTCCACATTCTTTAGATTCAGTGCTGAAAGAGTTGGATTATTTGCGCACCAAAAAAAAAACACACCTTTTAACAAAACAGGCCAACAAAAAATAAAAATGGTTTTATACAAAAGGTTTAGCTAACCGGTGCAAATGCTAAAAAAATGAATTTCGCAGTGGTTAAAAGATGCGCATAACAATAAAGTTCGGCTTTTTTGATAATTTTTACAATAGCAACATAATTTTAGAGCAAAATTCTGCCATGGTTGTTCGCGCCAGCTACCTGTCACTAATTCCACTTTTTGCAAAAAAAAAATTCACTTCGTACACGGCCACTACTGGCGACAGTCTGTTAAAACGCGTTCTACCTTGTCCTACGGTAAACATGTACGACCCCAATTACGAAAACTTACCGATCCTGACCCTCCAGGAGCAGGAACTCCTCCAGTAGGAGTAGAGCACGGGCTTCTCACTCGACATCCCTAAGTTTAGCTGTTGAAATGGCAAATAAGGAAGAGAAAAGGAGAGGAAATGGGTTGTAACCGCCTGGTTGACCTCGACCAGGAGCGGTAACTGTCGGCTGATAAGCGACGAATCGATAAGCGGGAGGCGTGTGTTTGTTGTGCGAATAATTTATCACAGATTGCACCCATAGGACTGTATATACACGAATAAAATGTAAATGCGACTAATTGTTATTTGGAGATGAATTGGAAACTGCGACTCTTCTTCAGGAACGCGTGCATTTCGGCCGGAGGCACACTGTAGAGCACGGCCAGGTCTTCCAGCGCATTCGTGCCATCACAGAGCGTGAAAATCCTAGGAAATGTTTATGTAATCGGAAAATTCAATGGCAGGCACCTCTCCTGGCTATTCACTGTAGCCACAGGGTAAATGGAGAGCTTCCGCACAAACTTGTGGTACAAGCCGAATTGAACTAGACGACGCTCGTCGATGAAGAACTCTCGGGGGAACAACTCCCTGACCCACTTGTCCATCGTGTATCCGCACTGAAATAGAGGGATTTAGAGAGAGAGAGAGAGAGAGAGAGAGAGAGAGAGAGAAAGAGAGAGAGAGAGCATACCGTGAGACTCAAGTAGAGGCGGAACACATCGTTGAACTTGGGCACGGGGCCCAATTCGTTGTTTTCCTTCCGAATACGCACAAACTCCAGGCATTCCTAAAAAGAACAATTGAGAAAATTACCAAGTTGTCCAACTTCCAACAAACTATCAATCTCACCTGAATTAAGGAAGGGTTATTGTAGAAATCGTGAAGTTTCTCCGTAGCAACATAGCAATTCTGGTACAAAAAAAGCGGAACGAGACTGACACACTCGTAGAAGACTAGATTTCTAAAGCAGGTTACTGTATCAATCGTTGTGGGACCCTGCGTACCTTATACAACGAGATACGATATCGGCGTCAATGTCCAACTCGCAGGCGATCTCTTTAACGCAGCGCACACCGTCGATTTTGGGAATTATCTAAAAGATCCGAATATTTTTAAGAAACAGAAACTGACCTTTTGAGATAAAACATCCATCTTGGCTATGATGTGAGGGTCCGTACAAGCCACATTACGGGTCAGCATGGGGACCATGTAGAGAGCGACCTAGAGAAGAAAATGAGAGTGAGGAGGAAGGAGGAGGTACCTTTGGGGGTTCGGTTCCTCGGTAGGACGGACACAGCTTCAGGTAGATTGTGGTCATCGTGCCGTCCACTGGAAGCAAGCACTCTCCTGAAAGAAGGATGTAAAGAAGGGCACCAGACGGGTGGCTGCTACGGGGCGTGGATTTCTCATATGGTACGCTGTCAAGGCAGACTTTCTTCATGTTTGAACAATGCCCCAATTCAGGCTAGTTTTATACACCGGCGGAGTAGAGAGGAAAAAGCGACTTTCCAAGGGGCTGGGGCGAGGTTCTCGCGGGCCGGACCATTTCGAAAATTTTGGTCGGCCCGTTTACCCTGGACCACCCAGTCAGATTGTCACCCACACGACCAGGAGGGTTCGATCCCGGTCGGTGACATTCTTTTTTTTTTGTACCCGGGCCGTCCTAAAAAAAAATCCCTCGGCCCGGGCGGGCCCGTCATTTGAGAACTCGGGGCTAGGGAAAGAAAGCTTATACCCCCTAATTCAATTTTAAAAAAAAAAAAACCTTTGTTGTTGAGCTGATGAAAGATGGACCGCATGACATTCGGCAGCTGGTTGCGAGTCTTCTCTGTGCTGATGTAGAGACACTCCTGGATAAACAGAGGTTACTCTTTATGCTCTCTCTCTCTCTTACCTGTTCCAACTCTATGAGGTACTCTGCTATCTTCTGCACCAGAGGTTCGTACATACAGTCCAGCACGGACTCCTTCATAACCACAAAGCACATGTTGAAGAGTAGAACTCCTCTGTGATACTCCGGATGTTCCTGACTGAACACCTGGAGTTCCCCGAAGGGGCTGTGCCATCCGAGCCCCACACAATGCCCGATCACACTAAAGTCCTCGTAGCTGATCTTAACCAGCTTGTTCAACAATTCATCTTTTGGGATAATCGCAGCCGAGAACAGACCGAAGCGGTCACGAATAAACTGAATGTCCTTAGGAATCTGAAAATTCAACATACAGAGGGAAAAAACAATCACACTACCTGGAACAATATCTCGGTGCCTCTGGAATTATCGAAGAAGGAGAAGAAAATGGCATGTAGCTTGGGCACATCGGTGTGTTTGAACTTGCCGAAAACGCCTTCTCTGAAGCGACTGATTAAAAAAAACAAGGAAAATGGGGTACGCGTAGCCGGAAGGCGGAGAAAGACACGGAGCGATTTTGGCGGAGGGAGGTAAGGCAAAGATAGTCAGAGGGTCCGGCATATCGGGGTAGGTGAATTGAACGGACATGTCGAAGGAGGAGACTGAAATTGCTTTTTTTTTATTATTTTAGGAAGAAAGCAGGAGTGTTCAAGTAGGTGCGTTTAGGGTCATAATGACGTCATTTGAGTCTATATTGACATCCGGCTGGTACGAATCACGGTAGATCCCTGAAGTACCACAATAATTACCAAAGGGGGAAACGTTCAGATTATAGTGAAAACTTTTAGTCCGGATAACATCAATAATTCAAAATGTATGAAACCACAAGGATGTCGTGATTTCTGTCACGTATATGCGATGCAAACGATTTCCCTTTCTGCTGATCCTAGTCCGGCAATTTGGAAAATTTTGGTCGGCCCGGCCCGTTTTCCTTGGACCACCCAGTCAGATTGCCACCCACACGACCAGGGTTCGATCCCGGTCGGCGAAATTCTTTTTTGCACAACTAATAGTGACTTGCATGTTAATAACAAACACTATTGAGTTATTTAAAACAGTTTTAAAAAATATTGTACCGATTTATAACAAATTTAAATTTTTGATTTTCAAAAACGGGCCGGGCCGCCCAAAAAAAATCTCTCCGCCCAACCCGGCTCAACATTTGAGACGTTTTAGTTACAAACTGTTTTATGTCAAGAGGGGGTGCCGGCGGTCCAAAACAGCGATCGATACGCCAATCGATTTTACATTTTAAAAATCAATCTATATTACAGTATTCGGCTAAATTATACTAAAGGACGTGCACTAGAATCAAACTACAAATTTATTGCCCACCCCTGCTTCTGATTTCTCTCTCTCTCTCTCCCGCTCTCAATGACCTCGTAGTGCCAAATTTCGCTTTAAGCCACAAAGAAGCACCACCAACAATTTCCTAGCAAAGCGTCCAACTACCAGACCAACAATAGAAGAGGTTTCCATAATTAAACAGAAAACGACCAACCAGTACTCCCTTCTACGCATTCTTCACACGTCATTGTCTCAGTTCCTTCGGCTTGGACCGGCTCGAAATGAGAGGAAGGAGGAGTGAGAAGAAGCTGAGGGTGGCACCGACGAAGCAACCGCCAACTGCGCCGAAGATGTTTGGAAGAGGGTACCTCTGAAAGAAGGGGTTAGAGAGAGAGAGAGAGAGAGAAAGAGAGAGAGATCTGGTACTATTCCACAAGTACTACCCCACTCCCGAAAATTTTTTTCATCTCCAAATGCCTCAAAAACATGCCTACATGGGTTTTCAAGTATGGAGAATCCGAAAGAACACTTTTTAGCAAAAAAAAATTTTTTTTTCAAAATTTAAAAAAAAATTTCTTTGTTTTTTTGCTTATTTGTCTTCAGACTGCCATTTTATGTTGTTCCCACGCATATTTTGCCTTGATCGCGTTTTCAAGCACATTCTTTCTTAACCAAGTATACAGAACAAGCCATCCACCCGCCCCTCCCCTACTCCCAATACTTTATCAATAACAAGCAATATAGTATGACAGAAAAGTGTGGCCCTAATGAGGGCCGTTGGGTTTGAAAATAATCTCCAGGAGAGCATCGGTGAAGTTGATCTAGCAGGGGTACATCGCAGCTACTTGGTCCCAGAAGTGATAGAACGCCCTGTCCTCCTCTTTTTTATGTCACACTATATTGCTTGTTATCGATAAAGTTTTGTGTTTGAAAACGCGATCAAGGCAAAATATGCGTGGAAGCAACATAAAATGGTAGTCTGAAGACAAATAAGCAAAAAAACAAAGAAAAAAAATTTCAAAAACTTTTGAAAAAAAAATTTTTTTTTCGCTAAAAAGTGTTTTTTCGGATTCTCCATACTCGAAAACCCATGTAGGCATGTTTTTGAGGCATTTGGAAAGGAAAAAAAAAATTTCGGGAGTGGGGTAGTACTTGTGGAATAGTACCAGAGATCTTACCTGCCACCAGCGATCCCAATCGAGAGGAATCACAAACGCCCCCAGGTAGCAGCCGATCAGAGTACCGCCTACCGCACCGGCAGCTAGTCTCTCAGTGAACTTTGTGCACCTAAAGCACAATAAAAATGGAAAAGGAGTGGGCTAACTTGAAAGAGAGAAGGATGTTCAGCAGCTGGTTGTCGTTGCTGTAGACGGCTATAAGAGGAAGACCAGTGAGGACGCAGAGTAGAGCGGAGAGGAAGGCGGTTGCCTGGAAAATTTAGATACAGAGCTCTCCGTCACAAGCGAATTTCAGCGACGGCTGTCTCAGAGGCAACTAATAAAGGAAGGTTTGATAGGCAGCAATGATTTGGTCTGTTGTAGTTTGTACCTTGATGTCAGTCCAGAGGGGAGCGCCGAATAGAACGGCGATGACGTAGAAGCAGAGGAAGAGCTTGAGAGGTCTGGTCACAACCTCCGCGGAGTCATACATTCGACGGGAACTGGCTTCTTAAAGGCGATCACTGTTGGAAAAACAAAGACCTCAAATAGAAACTCGTTAGAATGGAAAAGAACCCAATAATCAAGCAACAATTCCATATTTAGCAGTTTATAACAACAGAAACTCAACAACAATGAAAACAACGGGAATTTTCTACGCCACACCATTATTATATTTTCAGCTTCAGCTCGGGAATATCGAAGATGGGCGTCTTGGTCTTGATCTCCACGGGCTTTTCGTGTTTCTGAAGGAGCTTGAAGAGACCGGTGCCGATTGTGATCGGAGTTCCCAGGATGATGCACTCCGACACGCCGTGGATCTGAAATAAGGGGGTTATTAATGTTGGAAAAGGGAAAGTAGAAAAAATCGTTTCCCTAAAGAGTTGAACAGGTAGAACCCGAACACTTTAACAAAAATATATTTGGAAACGGACCCTTATGTTCCATACATCAATCAAAAATGACTGAAATCCCCGTTTGTCTATTATTGTCAACGGGGTTCTCACGGGCCGGGCCAGCTGGAAAATTTTGGTCGGCCCGGCCGGTCGGCCCGTTTTCCTTGGACCACCCAGTCAGATTGCTTCCTTGGACCACCCAGCCAGGGTTAGATCCTGGACCACCCAGCCAGGGTTAGATCCCGGTCCCGGTTGGATTCTTTTTTGTACGACTGACATTGACTTATATGTTAGTAACAAACATTATTAAGCAATTAAAAACAGTTTAAAAAATTATTGTAGCGATTTATACTAAATTTAAAATTTAATTTTTCAAACCAGGGCCGGGCCGTCCCAAAAAATCCCTCGGTCTGCACCGACCCGGCCCTTTGTTTGAGTACCCCGATTGTCAAAGGAAGACTTACTTTATCTCGCTGAGAGAAGAAAGCGGCCTCGAACAGGTGATCCATGGTCTTTTCGAAGGAGGCCAGCAACAGAACAGACTCCTTCATCTTGACCAGGCCGTTCCTCGTAATTCCCAACACCTCTCCCCTGAAAATCTCTTTTCTCTCCCTCTTTCAAGCCTAAAAACCTGTAAGTCATGAGGTCGGCGAGCAACATGACGTGTCTCCTGTCCAAGCCGATTCCATGAGATTCCATAGTGGCCAGGATTTCATCGATAATACAGGAACGGGCGGCTTCGATTCCGAGGACCTTTACAGCTTAACTTGAAAAAAGAAAACAAAACAAAAAACCTCTGCGACGATGAGGGCGTTGTTGAATTTGGTGCGTTTTCCGTCGATTCCCATTTGCGAGAGAACGGACAAATAGTCGGTTCCTTCGACGATCAGACTGTACTCGTCTCCGCGTTTCTCGTCTGCGTTGATCACACAGCGGGACACGTTCGGGATTCCTGAAGGAAATGTTAAGAAACATAGAAAAGGCACAGAGAGAGAGAGAGAGAGAGAGAGAGAGAGAGAGAGAGAGAAAGAGAGAGAGAGAACCAACCCTTGACGATGACGTTGCTCAGATTGTACTTGAGGTACTGCATAGTCATTGTAGGGCTGAGTTTAGACGTCGCCGGAGGACGAATCGTCATCATCGTCTTTCCGTGGAAGCGAACCTAAACAGAACAATAAAGTCCAATAAATAACATTACAAAAAAAATTGGATAAAACAAACGGCACAAAAGGAAAAATGTTCAGAAGACTCACCTGATCCAGTTTGATGGGCACTAAACTCTTGGATTTGGCAATGGCTGTGGCGATGGAAGCCATTGTGATCTGAATCCACATTACATTAAGAAGAAAAAAATAATTGGTTCACCTCCAGCTGAAGCAGGCGGATGCGTTTGGCGTTCATTTTAATCAGCAGGAAGTGGTCATCTGGGAGATAGACCTCCTCGATGTAGTCACAGATCTCTCCTGAAATGAGGTATCCAGTTTCGGGAAAACAATTCATGTCGAAGACAATTCATGCCAAAATGTAACTAAAGTGTGGTAGTGTTCACAAACAAACGGAAAAACTCCTTCCCCAAATCCAGTGAAAAACCAACCCAAAGTGGTCTTCTCAATCCTGGCTTTCACCCTCCTCGCCAGTTGTTCGTCCTTTGAATCCATGATCTGCGCCGTTATGATTGGAGTGGAGATCTGGAATTAAGGTTAAGATTAGCTTAAAATATGGGAGCTTTGATAAAAGGTATTATTATTTACACAAAAGTCGAAAAATGTGAAAACAGGGCAGCGTTTTTTACTAACACCATTCACACGGTTTAGGCCCGGCCGAGGGTTTTTTTTTTTGGGAAGGCCCGGTCGGCCCGCGTATAAAAAGTAAAATTTTAAATTTTGTATAAATCGGTACAATAGTTTTTTTTTAAATTCTTTAAATAACTTAGTAATCTTTGTTACTAACATATAAGTCATTATTAGTTGTACAAAAAAGAACGTCACCGACCGGGATCCCTGGTCGTGTGGATGGCAATTTGACTGGGTGGTCCAGGGTAAACGGGCCGTCCAGGGCCGGGCCGACCAAAGTTTTCCAAATGGGAGGTCCCGTGAGAACCCCGGCGAAAGTACGTCGACAATTTGAAGAACGTTATTTATGCCCATGTTGACAAACGGTTGGTACGAATGACTGCGTTGAACAAGGAGCGGTGTTTTAACTTTTAACAAGTGACGCATTTTAAATTTAAACAAATGTTATTTCTTGCTTTTTAGCCCCATGCGTGCGATATACCCTCTATTCGTCCCAATCAACCAGGTTTTATCATGCTTACGTTTTTGACGGCGTTTATGATCTCCTTGATGCGGGGCACTCCCTGGGTGATGTTCATGGAAGCAACTCCGGCGAAATGGAAGGTCTTCAGGGTCATCTGAGTCGAAGGCTCTCCTAAATGAGGTTTTCCAATTGCCAGAGGATGGTAGACTAACCGATACTGGTGGCTGCGATGGCTCCGACGGCCGTTCCAGGCTCCGTGACGGCCCTTCTGAGCTTCACATTGCACAAATCGATAAAGGCCACGAACTGCTCGTCCGTGACGCAGTGGGCATTGACCATGCTTCGTCTGAAGAACATTAAAATTAGAAAAAGCAAGGATTTACCTGCAGTGATGGGCTCCCTTGCATCCCTTACAAGTCGGCTTGAACGAGCCGTGGCTGGGACAGCTGGCTGGCAACTGGCGCAATTTGAGCGTCTTCTCGAAGGTCTTCTTAAGGAATTCCTCCAGCTGCTCGCGGAAGTGTGGGTGATCCGCCTTGAGCTTCTTCTCTACCGTCTTGTCGATTAGAGTCTGAAACCAAAAGTTTTCTCGGAAATATGCGAGTGTACCTTCAATTCATCGCTGCTCACGGACTCCGCCTGTTTTGCGGGGTGGGTGTTCCTTATGTGCTCCAACACGTGGTCGAAGTCAACCACACTGCCGTCCTTCGCTTCCATGACCGCGGGATCTAAACACATTTGTAAAAAGGAAGATAAATTATTACAAGGGAGGTTGATAATGGAGCTTTTCTCCTTGTTTTCGATAGCCAAAATGAGACGAACCATTCATTTTAGGGGACTTGTAAACTCAAGTACAACTCCTTTCTGGAGCGGCTGAACTAAGAACGTATTGGATGAGAATCTGAAGGTCCTTCAAATACACCTTGATAATCGGGTTCTCACGGGCCGGGCTATTTGGAAAATTTTGGTCGGCCTGGTCCGGCCCTTTTACCCTGGACCACCCAGTCAGATTGCCACCCACACGACCACAAGATCCTGGTCGGTGACATTCATTTTTGCGCAACTAATATTCACTTATATGTTAGTAACAAACATTTATTTAAAGCTGTTCAAAATACTTGTACCGATTTATACAAAACTCAAAATTTTATTTTATTTTTTTTTAAACCCGGGCCGTCCTAAAAAAAATCCCTCGGCCCGGCCCGTCATTTGAGAACCCCGGGCAAGCTGAACTAAGAACGTATTATGCCAAAACTACTTCGGCACAACGTTCCAATGTTTTGATGTTGGGATTGGAAGGTCCCACAAATATCCTGTGATAATTAACCCTCGCAGCCGAAAGCAAAAAATGTTTCGGTGTTATTATTCCAATAGGTACCAAAAACGTCGTCTACATTACCATATCAAATGTCATTCTAACTAACTTTCTAACTACAAGCTACACAATTAGCATACAGGTTCTCGAAGCATCTAATGTATGCCAATAGGTGATTGGCATAAAATAAAATCAACGTGTTGCGTTGCTCTGCCTCTGGAGGTCATTCGCTCTTTCGCACTTCGCCATGGCAGCCGTGCTCCAGCAGACCGTCGAAGACACCGCCGACATCCAGGATCTCAATGCCGAAATGGAGGATCTGAATGTGACCCAGGATTCTGATGTGGGAGAGGAATCGACTGCGCAGGTGAAGCAGACGGACAAGGCTGAGGAGAACGACGACGAGGAGGAGCGCGTGGTGGAGGTGGACCCCGAGGTGAAGGAACTCGACCTCACCCGCCACCGTTTCCGCAAGATCGAGGGACTGGAATTCCTGGTCAAGGTGTGGTTTAAAGCCTTAAAGCACCTAATGCGTATTGCAGATCGAAAAGCTGTGTCTGCGCTGGAATCTGATCAAGGAGATCGAGAACCTCGGCTCTTTGACGACCCTCCGCGAATTGGATCTCTACGACAACCAGGTAAATGAAACTTCTCTCAAAAAAATCGTTGCTTTGTAGATTTCCAAAATCGAGAACCTGGAGACGTTGGTCAACCTGGAGACCCTGGACCTCTCGTTCAACCGAATCGAGAAGATCGAGGGACTGGAGACGCTGAAGAAGCTGAAGACGCTGTACCTGGTGCACAACAAGCTGACGAAGGTGGAGAATCTGGAGGAGCTGACTTCGTTGGAGTACCTGGAGCTGGGAGACAACCGAATCAAGAAGATCGAAGGACTGGAGAAGAACACGAACATCATCCGTCTCTTCCTGGGAGCCAACCAGGTATGACAATATTGGCCGATTAAAGGCGTTGTTGGGGACATTTCTATTGCGTTTTCCATATGGTAGGATCGCAAATTATGCGAATTACGTATGCGAAATTGTCGAGAAAACACATTTTCCACATGCTCTTGTCCGAATCAGACGTTTGATCTTATGCTTTTCAGATCCGGAGGATGGAGAACCTGGGTCATCTGAAGAAGATGGAGGTGCTGAGTCTGCCGGCCAACTGCATTACGAAGATCGACAGCCTGGATGAGCTGCCGCAGCTCCGGGAGATCTACCTGGCGCAGAACGGAATCGACCGCATCGGAGGAATTGAGAAGAACGTGGGACTGGAGATCTTGGACTTGAACTACAACCGCCTCGAGGAGGTGCGCAACGTGGCTCATCTGAAGAACCTGACGGACTTCTGGGCCAAGCACAACAAGCTGAGCGACTGGAGCTGGGTCGACGAGCTGCAGCCTCTGCCGCGTCTGCGCCTAGTCTACCTCGACACGAACCCCTTCTCCGAGGCTCAGGATTACAGGTACTGTAGACTCGAACAATAATAAAAGATGGAAATTCAGGGCTCGTGCCATCCGTCTTCTTCCGCAGATCACCCGCCTCGATGCCGACATGGTCAGGGAGGATACCTGCGTCCGCGCCCCGCCCGTCGCCGTCTAGGAAGACCCAACACCAGCCGGATTTTCTGTTAATGCTGGCTTGAAATAGACAATAAATTGTCTTTAGTTGTCCTTCCTATCTTCTGTATTGTTTTGGAAACCGTTTCCTTTCTACGCGGCTGGATCTTTTTTCCATCCTTTTTTGTATCCCGTTTCCTGTGAAAATTTTAAATGACAAACCCAGGCCATCCTCTCCGAAAACAAACTCCACAATTTCTCCAACTGATGAGCGCACCGTGCCGTCATAGTTGGCACACAGGTCCTGAAACGAAAATTCATTGATCTTTCAAATTTTTGCTGACCTCTAAGCACTTGACGAGACGCCTCTGCATGTAACCAGTCTCGGCCGTCTTGACTGCGGTATCGACGAGACCCTCACGTCCTAAAAACATCCAAATAAAACAAATTTCGTGGAGAAAATAGACAAACCTCCCATGGTGTGGAAGAAGAATTCGGTGGGAGTGAGGCCCGAGTAGAAGCTGTTCGCTACGAAACCCTTAGCTTCCGGAGTTTTCTGTTTACGGTAGAAATGGGGCAGGGAACGCTCCTAAAAGGGAATATAGTTTCAATATAAGGTGAGCCCTACATCGAATCCATCGGGAGGTCGATGTCCGGATATGGCCTGTTGGCCGACACAGGCAATCATCTGGGAGATGTTGATGAAGGAACCCTTGGATCCACAGACGGCCATAGTCAATGGGGCGTTGTGCCTGGCAAACATAATAAAAGGGAATGAGAAAGCCTTACTTGGAGAGATTCCGGAGACAGACTTGACCGGCATGGTCTCGAATCGACGACAATTCCTTCAGAATCAGCGCCTCGAGCGTCTCTTCGTCCGTGCAACCCGGTTGAGCCTTCAGTTGGCCACATTTCAACTGTTCGATGAATTCACTGCACTTTTTGTAGCCTACAATATTAATTATTATTTAGAAAAAATAAGGGACAAACCGTCGTTTACGAGCTGAGCTTTCTCTTTCAACAGCTGCTCGCCTGGGCGCACATCGCCGATTCCGATCGAGAAACCGCGGTTGGAGAGGAAGACGGGCGCGATGCGGCCCAAGCGCCACCTGAAAACCACACAATCTTCAAGTCGCTATCCTCAGGCAGCCGACGACGCCACACTCCGACATTCTTAAACCGCATTTCAATAGACCATGACTCACATGGCATCGACAGCCGCGTCTTCGCCGAAATCTCTGAGCAGCATGTAGAAGATGTTGGTTTTCGAGCTGGATCCGAGGAGAGACTTGTCCAGACAACCGGCCAGAAGCACGCTGTTTCTGATGATCACATAGGAATCCTAAAGAGAAATTTCAATAGACAGCCGGGTGACTCTACCTTGACGCAGAACTCTTCATTCTTCGTGTAGCTCTTGTTCTTCGTCGTCAGATTAAGATTGATCGGAGAATCGGCGTCCGGGCGGATGATCAGCTCAACCAGCTGAAATGTTTATTCTAGTTCGATGTGCCTATTTGTTGCCAAAATGTAATTTCCACACATGACAATACACGGAGATGGCTAGTACGGGTAACTTCATTTCGCGGGATTTCTCTTTTGCGCCGGGAAGATTACTAACCACCGCGGTGGAAAACAAAACAAAATATCAGCTCATTACCCACCTGTTTTCCAGTCCAAAGTTCCACAGGTTTCCTGATAGCCGGCGGCGGAATCCTAATCCTCTTCTGATTCTTAGCATGACAATCGATCAAAGCGGCGGCGAAACGATGCACCTAAATACAGTAATGACGCTTTTTGTGAAATTTGTGGATACCTCGCTCTTGGGGAAGAAAGTGTCCTTGTGGGTCATCAGGTAGCCTCCAGTGATGAAATCCTGAAATTCTCCATTCGTTTAAGTTATCACGGTGAGTCCACCTGAATAGCTGCGATCAGCGGTTCTCCAGAGCGGGGAGTGATCAAATTGCTCTTGACTCCCATCAGAAGACTGGCTTCCGCCTTGGCTTCGTAGGTCTGTGGCAGATGAAGGTTCATCTCGTCTCCGTCGAAATCGGCGTTGTAAGGCGTACACGCGCACTCGTTGAATCTACAACAGATGAATAAAGGAACGTTGTAGATAGAAAGAGTACCTGAAGGTTCTTCCAGGCATGACCTTGGCACGGTGGCTCATGATGGAAATCTTGTGGAGGGAAGGCTGTCGATTGAACAAAACCACGTCGTTGTCATCCAGATGGCGCTCGAGAATGTCCCCTGGCTTCAGCGCTGCCGCCAACTCTTCGCGCTTTCCGTACCTAGAAAGAAATGCTTTGTTGCAAAGTTTTCTACTGAACGACTATACGCGCAACTAGTACCACAACTAGCAACTAGTAGATCACCGAAGCACTTCACCAAAGTAAAACAAAATCAACTGACTTGAGCAGTTTCTTGTTGCCAGTTTTCCTGTCGACCAGATAGTTGGCTCCTGGATGGACGTCGCTTCCATTGATGACCAGTTTCCTCATCTTCTCGATGTTGTGGGCGTTCACAATCTCCGGGAACGTCATCACCTTGGCCACGTGGATGGGTACTCCCACTTGGTCGATGCGCAGGTTGGGATCCGGTGAGATGACCTAAAGGGTCCTTTTATTTCACGAAGATGGGCCAAAAATACCGTTCGTCCCGAGAAATCGACACGTTTTCCGGAGAGATTTCCACGGAAACGACCCTGTTTTCCCTTCAGACGCTGGGTGAATCCTCGAATTGTCTGAAACACACAGAGTTGGGTGGGGAAAAAAGAAATACTACCTTCTTGGGCTGCATGTCAGGAGGGAGACCGGAAAGTTCACTGTTAATATAGAGGGCGCATTGGATCTGGAATTAAGCGGAAAATGTCAGAACCAAATAATTTTGACCCTTACTGATAGTCGACTGGCAATAATCACTGTATTTTAACCGGGGTTCTCACGGGCCGGGCCATTTGGCAAATTTTGGTCGGCCCGTTTTCCTTGGACCACCCAGTCAGATTGCCACCCACACGACCAGGGTTCGATCCCGGTCGGTCAGATTCTTTTTTGTACGACTAATATTGACTTTATGTTCTTAACAAACATTATTAAGTAATTTAAAACAGTTTAAAAAATTATTGTACCGATTTATACAAAAATTAAAATTTAATTTTTCATACCCGGGCCGACCGAGCCGGGCCGGGCCATCCCAAAAAATCCTTCGGCCCAGCGGGCCGGCCCGTCATTTGAAAACCCCGATTTTAACTGCAATTGTTATGGACATCAATGTGTGGCCAAAATCAATGTGCTTTGGCTTTGCCATTTAATTTTAAAGACTTCAAAACCATCATTTACCTGCAAATGCTCCCAGGTCTCATTCACGGTCTTTGAAGGAGCTCCGTCTCTCTTGTGTTTCCTCAAAACGTCGTTGATTAACATTATCTCGGACAGCTTCATTGTGATATCGTCTTCCGTAGTTCCGGCCTTCACCTCTAAAATCGAATAACCCAGTTGAAATCGAATCGGAATTGCTCTTTACCTGACACGACTGACGGGCGGATACACACGGGCGGCACGGCCATCCTCGTCAGCAGAAGGTCGTTCGGATGCTTGGCTTCTCCCGATCTCACCATCAGTATGGGAATATCCTGTAAAAAAAAGAAACTTTTACAGATAAAATAAGGAATAAAACCTCCACGCGGACGGAATTGAAGAGTTTCTGAACAGACAGGGGGTTCAGATTGGTGAATTTCGTCTTTCCGAGCACGGCGTTCAACTCGGCGTTGTTGTCAGCGGCCACAGTGAATTCTTTCACCTAAAACAGATTTTAAAATGTTAAAAAAGGCGATTTCCTACATTGTGTTCTTTGATTGGCTCTCCATGCGCTATTTTCAGCACTCCGCCGACGGCTTTCTTCACGACACCTGAAAAGGGGATGAAAGTAAAATTTTGAAACCGACGTAAAAAGGGGATATTAACCACCCGGAACCGAACCCATTGACTGGGTTCTGGTTGGACTGGTCGAAACGAACAATACCAACAAAAGTTTCCGACGGCCGGCGTGCAATAATCCCGGCGTGTTATGGAACTAACCGTTTTTGAACCCGCACTCGGGACAGCCAGTGTTCTTCTTGCAGGCAGCGACGATTCTTTTGTGGAGTGCCTTTCTTCTCAAATAGTCGAGATTCGGATTGGAAACCATCTTGCGAAAAGCCGAAATCTGGTCAGACTCCAAGAGGAGGCAGGAACAATTCTAAATCATAAACTGAGCTTCGATTCCGTAATGAATATACCTTGCAAATACACTGGAGCACTTGAATGGTGAGTTTGAAGAATCCTACGTGGAAGACGGGAAAATCCAAATCGATGAAGCCGAAATGGCCGACACAGTCCGTCATGTTCTGGCCACATGTGGTACAGGTCCCGGCTTTCGAGGTGGTTCCCTAGATTCAAAAATAAATACCACAATGGGAGTAAAATCTTACAAGACGGGAGTCCAGCGGTCCGAATTGGGCAGGCACCCATTTTCCCGGCGCCTCTTCGTAGAGCTTGTTGTTCAGTACTTGGATGTGCGCCACCTGGCGCATAAACTCGCTATCTCCTGGTCCGAACTGAACACCCACACTGAAACACAAAAAAGTTTGAAAAGGATAAAAGAAACTTACACTTTGCGGGCCAGGTCCGCCTCCCTGAACTGTTCGACTACCATTTTGAGGCTGCGATGGCTCAGACCTAAAATTTAAAACGATTAATTTGATAATAATACAGAGTTTAAGAATAAGAGAGTCTGATAGTGAATGGAAAGCGTGAAGCAAGTACTATATGAGCTAAACGAAGGGTTAAGACTGGAGACAAACATCCCGGGCTAGCCCGTGGTAATCCCCATTTTCTCAACGAAAATAAAATAAAAACTTGGAAGTTAGAAAACTTTTAATTTGAAGTTTAAAAAAAACTTCAACAATTTTCACAACGGGCGTGAAACTAAAAATATGGGCCACAGTAATTCAAAAATGTTTTGTGAAGGGTCTCACAACGAAAATCTAATATTTTAACATAGAGCCGTGCGCTCTTCGGCTATTTTTATTTTATTTATTTATTTTTTGGTAATTACCCATTTGGACACTATTCTATTTGTTTAAGGTGAAAGATGATCAATATTCATAAAGACCTGGTGGTGGAGACCAACGAACAGAAGGATGTATGGATGGTTACACCTACTCCCGGCTATGTGATCAAATTCAAAGAGGTCCGTTTAATTATTTTGTGACTTTCTGTTAGCTGACTCTTCTCTTCTTTGCAGGTTATAAGGATAGGTCACTCGGAAAAGAACAAAGGCTTCATCAATGTCTGTCACTGCGCCCAACTCCCTCCTCCCACGGATGACATTGATGAGGTTTGTTTTCTCAAGACCGTAGAATCACATGTTTAGGATGAATTGGCCTCTAGGCTGGACAAGGGAGACTACAGCTTTCGAATTCCTCTAAGTGTAGGTGAAGTTGACACCGTTTTGGACAAAGAAGACAAATCTTGCATCAAAGTAGGGCATTTAAACGCTTGAGACTATTTGTATGATAGGTAGACGTCCTCGTAAACAGCGTCTTTTTCGAAAAACGCCTGGCGCCTAAAAACGCCGACTTCTATCGTCACTTCCTCTGTATGGTTCTCTGCGAGGCTATCGAGGGCAAGGTGATTTTAACCAATTTCCCTAACTGAAATTCATTTTCAGCACAACCTTGTCCTGAATCCAAACGACGCTATCCGGCTGAACCGGAAGGAAATGGGAGACATTGGCCCTATGAGGATCTACAAACGCCCTCCCGTTCCCGTGGTTCAGGAATTGGAGCAGGTCCCAGAGACTTCTCAGCCACAGGTTTGTCGTCTTTGTTGACAACTTTCATCGTATTTTGTAGGAGTCGATGTTCTCGACGAAACAGCCGGAAAATGTTCGAATTCGGTTGCTTGGAGGGAAGCAGTTAGAGATCAGCTTAGGACTCCAAGGAATCGAGCCGCCCGTGAAGAGCGTAAAAAGGTAGTACATAAGTAGGCCTCCCAGGGTGTCGTTTGGTTCATTTACGCCATAGGGTAATTAGCAAAGGCGACGGAATTGCCGTTTGGCTTCCTGCAATTATACCGTTAACTCGTGCTCCAACTTTATTTAAATAGCACTCGTTGCCTTCAATGTAAGCCTTTTTTTAAGATTGCGCGTGAAACTCGGCGCCGACCGCGTTGTTCTTTTGCTGGACAACGAGAGAAGCCTCTTCGACTTCTGCATTCCCTTCAACATCGACCAGTCGGCTGCCCGGAATAAACTGCTCCTGGAGAAGAACTCCCTCGTCATCTCCGCTCCCGTCACATTTTCCTGATATACCGGTTATTTGTTGTTGTATTCATTGTTAAATTTGTTGATTTTTCCGTTAACAAATGGTCTCTAAACGGGGAAGTTTCCCTCGATTCCCGTGAGAACCGGTTTCCCCCTCGCTGCCCTCCGCTGTAAAGCACGTGTGGATCTATGGTCAGTGCCCTCTGCCGTTTCCTTATCTCTCAAATACTGCTGATATCCAGCCTATAACAGCCGAAAAGTCGCGTGTTTCTCAAAAGATTCCAAGATTTCGTTTGCTTCCGTCTTTTGCTCGATATTCCGCTGCCGAAACCTTCACTTTCAGTGTAATATGGCGTCTCTGCTGGCAGGAAAGGTTGCCGTCGTCACAGGTTAGTCTCAGCTTTAAAAGCATATAAAATATATTAATTACCCAAAATGTAGCTGCAGTCTTGTATATTTTGTAACATATTTTATAGTAAATACACGCTTTATTCGGATGAAGAGTGGATTCTAGCCACGGATCTTTGATTCGCCCGACTCAGGCGCTGCTCTTGTCGGTGAAGACGGCCGACAGACGACGCACTCCTTCGGCCTTGGCGGACTTGTTCCAAATTTCCTTCGCCGGCGTCTGCTTGTCGTTGCCCTTCATGTGGTACACGGCAAAGTAGTGCTTGGCCGCCTGGTCGGGTGCCGTCTTGTTCTGAACGTTGTGTCATTTGCCGTCTTCTTTTGTAAGCTATACCTGGAACCACACGCGGATGTTAGCCTGTTCTCCAGGCTTTACGTATCCCAGGGGTGGTTGGACACGGAAAATGTCGGCCGACGTGCACTTGACCTTGTAGCTCTGAAGCTCCGTCGACGTGTTCTTCAGATGCACGTCGCACCACACGGGCTTCTTATCGGGCGTGCAGACGAAGGTCACACAGTCAGGGGACAGATCCAAGGCGAAGGCCGGCTCTCCGGGACGGTTGGGAATTGAAACCACGGCTGGCGCTTGGGAAGGGGCCGCGGCGGGATCAGCGGAAGGAGCAGCAGCGCCATCGGGGGAGGCGTTCTTGGCAGCCATTCCGTAAAAGAGGTTGTAGTGGAAATGAACAGTCTCTCGACACCATTCCACCCATACGTTGCGACACGTAACGGTTCAGAATTTGGCGTTGCGTCGCTAGCTTGAGAACCAAAGGAATAGGGTTAGTTTGAGGGGGGGGGGGCTATTGGGACCCATCCCAGGAATAGAGGGGGGCTACGTTAGTACTATCATGGTGTTTCAAAAGGAGATAAACCTTCTACGAATGTGAAAATGACTGGGTGAGGGTAGGACAATCATTGCTTCTCAAAAAGAGATTGAACTCACGTCTATTTCGCTATCGAAAAGTGAGAGGGGTACCTCTACCTCTGTGACAAGCCTCTCCCAATTTAAAGGAGAAGGACCTCGTAAAATTGATTTTTCAAATATTTTCAATAACAACTATATTAAATAGATACCATTTTCATGATTCTGGAACATACCCCTTTTGAATGTTTTGCAGGGCTGGTCGCGGACCGGACCCGTCTCCAAAACCTCTCGGCCCGGCCCGATTTCGGCCCTTGGGCCCGTTTTCAAAATCGATTGACAAGTCAAGGTGAAATTTTTGGTCACTAAGCTTTAAAATTGCATATAACTATAAATCAGATTAATTATATAACAAAAAGATAAAAAACAACACCTTACCTTAAAAAAATATCCTTCACAAACGTGCCGTCTACACCATATTTGCTCGATCCTAGCAAGATCGGGCCGGACCGGGCCCGACCTGGAAATTTTCTCGGCCCGGCCAGGCCCGCGCCGGGCTGAGCCCGATGTTTGGCCAGCCCTGATGTTTTGGACTGCAACAGGTGCAGGTGTACACGACTGAACAATGCAAAGGGTGCAGGTGTACATGGCAGAGAAAGGTGAGAGAGCGCGGAAAAAAGCAAGACGCAGAATGGTGCGCTATTCAAACGATATTTTCAACCAAACTTCAGGCGCTCCTAATTTGGTTCATTTTGCTCCAAAACGAGAAAATGGGACACTTTTTTGAATTAGGAGAACGAGATCTACTCATTTATCCTAAGTGCAGAAAAACTTTTTTTACGCGGTTCTTTCCCTTTAAGACCCGTTTTTCAGGAGGAGCCTCTGGTCTTGGCCGTGCCGTCTGCAAAAGATTCGCCGAACAAGGAGCCAAAGTGGTGGTGGTCGATCTGAGCAAGGAGAACGCCCAGGCGGCGGCTGAACAGCTGGGAAATGGACACAGTGCCTTCGCCTGCGATGTCAGCAAGGTGGGTTTATGTGTGTGTGTGTGTGTGTGTGTGTGTGTGTGTGTGTATGTGTGTGTTTGTGTTTGTGTGTGTGTGTGTGTGTGTGTGTGTGTGTGTGTGTGTGTGTGTGTGTGAGAGAGAGAGCGAGAGAGAGCGAGAGAGAGTATCATACCTCCGTTCTCATGCTTTTGGGCATAAGCAGAATCCTTGTTTCAGTCGGACCAAGTGAACGCTTTGAGGGATTTCGTCCTAGCCCAACACAAGGAGGTCAACGTCGTCGTGAACAGCGCCGGAATCACACAGGTACCTCCCTCCCTCTGCAGTCATCTCCTTTTCTCAGGATTCCACTCTCCTTAAGATGACCGAGGAGAAATTCGACCGTGTTATCAACGTGAATCTGAAGGGAACCCACCTGGTTTGTCTATTTAAAGCCCCAAAACAAGCCTTTGCAGGTCACCCAGGCCTTTGCCCGTTCAGCCGTCGAGAACAAAAACAAATTGGCCGTCGTCAACCTCTCCTCGATCATTGGAAAGGTATTTTTTTAGTTTTTAAAAGGCAGAAGCTTCGTTTAGACGGGAAACTTTGGTCAGACGAATTACGCCGCTTCGAAGGCCGGAGTGATCGGATTCACGAAGAGTGCGGCGAAGGAGCTGGCGAGGAAGGGCGTCCGCGTGAATGCCATCCTCCCCGGATTCATCACAACGCCCATGACCGAGGCCATGCCACCACAGGTACTTTTTCAAATTCTTTTGTAGCTGTTTAGGCAGCTAACTATTCAAAACTTCGTTCGGAAAGGACTTGGACGTAGATCTTTGTGTTAAATCATCTATTTCAGGTGCTTGCTGACATCTGCGCCGGAATCCCCGTCGGCCGTATGGGAGACGCGAAGGAAATCGCCGACGCCACATTGTTCCTGGCTTCTGACATGTCAACTTATATCACTGGTACCACCCTTGAAGTCTGCGGAGGACTTTACGCATAGGGTTCATTTGAAGCATATTGATTGAATTGTATAATTTGTTTTATGTGAATAGGGTAATAAACTCAAGGAAGAATTCAAAATGTGTACGGAACTTCCACAAGAGACAGATGACACTTCATTTCCCAGCAAAGTACTTAGTGAAAGTAAAAGTCATCAGGTGTTGTATTTTCTTACTAGATTTAGCAACAAATGTGCTTGCTAATGTTCCACAGAAGAGTTGTAGAAGCAAGTCATTGTGAGTTAAAAGTGCAAAAACGACCGGAGGTCTGGGGGTATCGGAGAGGCCGGACCGGTGCGTCTGCTCTTGGGCGCTGTCCGGCCACTGCGACGCGCGGGGGTTTCTGCCTGCTCCCTTGCGGGCCTGAGCCATGCACCCCTCCTTGTCCGCCCGGGACGCCGCACCCTTCGGTACGGCACCCCTGGCGACGCCTCGCTTGGCGCGGACGCCCGGTCGCCACAGCCGCGGCCGGTCCGGGACTCCTCCCCTCACTCCATCCACTCCGATCTACCGCCAAGAAGCTGGCTCACAGGCGCCCGCCACGACGCCCGGTGACATTTTTCGGCAGCGGCTGCGGTGATATAGACGGGGTGCGGCAAGAGACTGCATGGACGGTGGAGACGCAGACAGGCTATATACGGATAACTATGAGAGAGCGGTGTTGCGATAAATAAACAGGCACGACAGCGTTGAAGCAAGGAAATGAACAGAACACCTGAACTTTTTTACCTCTAAAATCTTCTCACTATGTCTCTCTGTCTTACTTTTTGTATGTCAACCAGTGTCTCTGTCTCTGTCTCTGTCTCTGTCTCTGTCTCTGTCTCTGTCTCTGTCTCTGTCTCTGTCTCTGTCTCTGTCTCTGTCTCTGTCTCTGTCTCTGTCTCTGTCTCTGTCTCTGTCTCTGTCTCTGTCTCTGTCTCTGTCTCTGTCTCTGTCTCTGTCTCTGTCTCTGTCTCTGTCTCTGTCTCTGTCTCTGTCTCTGTCTCTGTCTCTGTCTCTGTCTCTGTCTCTGTCTCTGTCTCTGTCTCTGTCTCTGTCTCTGTCTCTGTCTCTGTCTCTGTCTCTGTCTCTGTCTCTGTCTCTGTCTTTGTCTCTGTCTCTGTCTCTGTCTCTGTCTCTGTCTCTGTCTCTGTCTCTGTATCTATATCTGTCTTTGTCTATCTCTATCTCTCACAACTTCCACTCTATTTCTCTCCTCTCTTTCCATCATTCGATGTGTTTCTAACTACACTAGACTGTAGCAATCATCGCTCGCGCGTACTCATCTTATCATTGATTTGCGTTTGAGCGGAATCATCACCTTTAAAATCATTTCTTTATTTTCTTCACACAATGACGGATGTAACACGAAAAACTCTTCTGTCCTCGATGTTCTCTACGGAGAGAATTGCGGATAATACGTATAGGTAAGGGCAAACTTCTTCGGCTGAAAACATGAACCTTTTTTTAAACAAACGAAAATTAATTCGCAACAAATTTACATATTTTGAAGCTGACTTATGTTTTGTTAAATTTACTTGATCTAATCGTATTTGTTTGTCACTGTCTGTTTTGTCGAACATTTAAACATTCTCAACGGTATCTGTGTGCTGATAAGCCCCTTTGTGATCGACGATTTGCCAAATATAATAAAAGAAACATAACAAGAAGTTTAAAAGAGATTCACAAACTAAATGTTCAGATGTTCCGCTCCCCACATGGGTGGCGCTTTTGCGGAAAAGCGTCTTTTCGGAGGACAGGCGGTGGCTCAAGCCTTCCGTGCGATCCAGGAACACAAGGGAAACGAGGTCATTCCAACCACAATTCACTACAGATTCTGTGCCCCTGGTATGATTTATTTAAACGCAATGAAGCCTTTGCTTTTTAGGAAAAGTCCATCTCCCTATTGATTACTCCGTGGAGGAGTACGACTCAGCCACGAGGGTGAATGCGATCCAGGACGGGAGGATCATTGGAACCGCACATTGCAGGGTTTTAGTCCAGATGAAGCTCAGTTTTTATCAATCTTAGATGGCAGGAGATCAATTTCCCTCTTTTGACCTGAATTTGGATTACATCCCAGAACCGGAAGAAGTAATGTCGTTGGAGGAAATTGTCAAGGAAATCATTCTTTCAAAGGTAACACACTAGACTCTAATGTTGTTTTAGAAAATCTGATAAAATCTAGACATTTTGGAATATTCATTGGTTCTTCCAGCCATTTAAGGATGTGATTCGTTAAGAATCGTGTACTGGGTTTCTATTCAAAAACAATAACCCCAAGTTAAGTAGCTTACGTGCAGTAGCATTTAGAACTTGGGTCAAGCAATGTCCTTACCGTCCTAAGAGGCAAAATCAAATTATTTTTAAAAGAAACAACCTTGGCGATAGAAAAGAACTGAAATCTTTTAATTGGAAAAAATGTTTAGAGTTGGGGGCCCGGGACTATATCAAAGAAAGATCTTGAGGGAAAAGCCTAAATTCATGTTGCCATCAATTTTTGCATCTTACCCTGTCGATAAAGCGAGCCCAGGTTGTATTCGAACCCTGTAATTAGTGCCAATGGCAGATTAAATGCAGAAACTGAACTAAGTGATCGGCTTCGGGTGCTCCGGTTGCCTGGCCGCGGGAAAGCACGGCACTCCGGACAGGACAACTTTTGGAATCTCTCTGAGAAGGGAAACAAATATATTTTCTCTCGCAAAAGAAATGAATTTGAATTCCTTATATTCCTCGCCAATCCTACTTCGGCCAAAAAGCGGCCACGCCCCTTTTGTAGCCCACTATTTTGATCTAATAATGGGAAATTCGAATATCAACATCAGAATAATCTCACTCATTTCCAAAGTCCTAGGAAGTATTATTAACGGGTACTATACCGATGTTTTGGCCGGTTTTTCAAGACCCAATGATCGCATTCACATTCTGGATGGACACCCCCACAAACAGAAAATCCATGTGGAACGCAATACTTAATGTACTTTATGTATTGAATGCCTAAGTCTCGCTAGAAAAAAGCTTGAAGACCCTAGAACTGTAATAGCCCCTTCCCCATTAAATTTCCGATGAATCCCGAAACTATGTATCCAAGCTTTCAAGAGAAGAATCTTGGGAACCAGAAGATTCTTGTGCCGAGAAATTAGGCTCCCTCAGACATTCTTGGTTTTTTAAAACTATATGGTTCCCGGAGCACTGGACTGTTGATGCGGTCAGGGGTTCTTGAAAAGTGGCAAAAAATCACTTCGCCAAATATGATCCTCGTTTCCCATTCTATCATTGTTTGGATTCGGGATAGAAGTCTAACAAAGAAATTTCTTTTGAAGCTCTTTTCTTAAAATGTTTTATGTTGTTATCAAAGAAATTGAGACGGAGTGTTGTCAAGTCAAATACACATAGATTCCCATGAAGCCAATAACTTCCAGGATGCCCCAGTTGATCTTCGCGTGGCGGACAAAATAATCTACGAAGTTCGTCTGGTTGAGTGGGCCAGACACCCTCACACGGAGATCCCCAGGAACATGTACTGGGCCCGTCTCCACAACGAATGCTCAGGTTCTTTGTCCTCTGAATCTCCTTCATCCCCCGTTCAGAGCTCGTCCCCTCCTTCTGCGGCCTCCAGTCGGCTCTTCTGCTGTCGGACTTCTTCATCATCCAGATAGTCGAGGTCCCATCGAGAATTCACGCGTCAGAGGGTCAAAATAGGCGTCACATAGCATTTAACCGACAAATTATGACGGGGCACTACGACTGCGATTACTCATGACGAGCGTAGTATTCAGCTCAGGCGGTTCTCGAAATGGGCCCCAGTTGGTCAACGATCCACTGGGGTCTGAAACGGAAGCAGAAAAATTTCGGCTCAGCAGATACTTTATTTAGGCACTAAAAGTAAATCTAGTAGTTTTAAAAGCTTTACCCAATAGACTTAAAATGTCTTGAGTTCCCGAATAGTCTTCGGAACCAAAATGTTATTACCGTTCTAGTTTTGCATGAAACATGAATCCCTTCGTGGTTCCTAAAAAAGAAGCCATGGGGCCTTTCCTTTATTTACAAAACACGGCATGTACAAAGCACGGCATTCCAACATCAATGTTATAGCTCGCAAGGGGTCCCGCCACGAATAGCTTTGGTAAAGTGCCCCTACTCTCAAGTTTTGAATAGGCGGTTTTGGCAATTCACCAGCCCTTTTCGTGGGAAAATGGAGGAAGATGGGCGGGGCTTGACAAAATTACAGTTCTGTTATTGAAGTGACCCGAGTTACCAATTGGAAAAGGAGTGAATCTCTTGTTCTAAGGAATTTGACGGTATATACCCAAATCGTTGAAGAAGTAGAGAAATCCACGAGTATGATCATTCCAAGTTATAAAGTTGTTTTGCTTACAACGCAGTCAGTTTGCAAATGTCTGTGTTAATATTTGTCTGGGTTAAGACGCTCTACGCAATTTGGAAAGGTACAAAGTTACCATTAGGAAAGTTACAACTCGTGGTCTAGTTGAAAAACTTTTATTAGATCTCCTATAGCATACGGAAGATTGAATGGATAATTTGAAAAGACTTCCCGAAAGGAACCCCGAAAGCTGACCATCCGAGAATTATAATGGCGCTGGTTTATTTGCCATCAACTTGTAAATTTTTGAAATAGAATTTGCTATCCAAAAAAATAGACTATTTCGCCAACGTGCAAACTTCCTCTAAGACCATGCAATGGATTGTTGCCACACTTCAAGTTTTGAGAAGCTCTGCATTTTTACACACCTAAAATCTGCTAGCATTTGGCTGACTTAACATTTTGAAAATTCACGCAGCACACTTCAATAAGCAAAGCAATGAAAAGATCGTTCATTATTGTGTTCTAAAAGTGCAAGATTCTCCTTTTAGCTACTCATACCCCCGCAAAAGCCCATTCTTGTCTTCAAAGAACCCACACGGTTGGCTGATCCCTGCGTCACAACACCGTAAAGAGAAAAAAGTATCCATCGCAAAAGCAAGAGAGAGTGAATGGAATACCCTTGCGCGATAACTAATAGATTTCTATATTTTGAGCATGGTTCATTGGTTAAAAAGGAAACCTGTGAATTATTTTCCCTTCAGGACACCTACCACTCGCAGGGCTCTCGTCTCGGCACTGCTGCGAGTCTCTCCCACTCCGTCCGCTTCCATCAGCGAAATGAACAAATTAACGTTTGTTTTCTACTTACCCAAAAACATAATCGTTTTCAGCCTCATGACTGGTTCCTCTACAGAGTCGAATGCGAAGCTATTGGTCAATCACGGGCCATCCTCAAGGCTCACGTCTATGACTCCCAGAGGAGAGCCGTTTTGACTGTAATTCAGGAGGCTTACGTTGATCGAAAACCCATCAAAAGACCAGCCAAACTTTGAATAGAACCAAATCCATTGTGCATAAAGAGTTATCCGTGCCTTCTATTCCGGGTGTTGGAGCTCTTTTCCCGAAAACAAGAATCGTAGGCACAATACCGTAGTGAGCTCTTCCGGTGTCAGAACAATGGCCATTTTCGCAATGATTTCATTGTTTTGGGCAAACAGACCTCAAAAACACGCATCAAACAACCTTAGCTTTGAGGAAAAGATCGCCTGCACATTAAAGATCCGGAATGAGTGTGGAACTAACAATTTCTATGACCCTCATGTATGGAGGTACCACACACACACACATGCACACACGCACACACACGCACACACATACACACACACACTCACACACACACACACACACACACACACACACACACACACACACATACACACACAAAATGTCTCGCGTGGCTTCTGACCTCTGATTAGGCCTGCAAATGACGCCGAATTCAGAGTGGTCCTTTGGACGAAGGTCACGAGTCGTCATCTTGTCATCCGACGCTTTGTTTACCAAATTGGCCAATTCTTGTCTGCCACCCACTCCCGATCCACTTAGAACGATTATCTCAAAAACCGATTCTTTATGACAGACACTGAGAGTTTATGCCCACTTCAACCCGTCATTCGAGCGAACTTCTAATCGGCCCTTGTTTCGGCAGTGGTGCCTAAAAAGAGGGGACCAGAGGTCGAAGAAGGACCGAGGGAGAAAGGAATGCCCAAATGTAATAAACCATTAAGTAGCAAAAAAATCTGTAAGAGACCGGTTCAAACTGTTGCAGGTGTTCTTCCCCAAAGCTGCCTTAGAAGTTGCGAGCAAAATGTTTGCGTTGAAACATAACAGATAAATTCTGGAAATGTCTCCATTGCTGAAATGCAAAAGAAGATGGATGGGATGTTTGTGGTTTATCGTTTACTGAAGTTGTTTATTACGTATCACTAGTAAATGCGGAACAAAATTATAGACAGAGAGAAGGGAGGAGAGAGGAGGGTAGTAAAAGTGATCGGAGGGTGTCAGAGAGAGAGAGAGAGAGAGAGAGAGAGATAGTGTGTGTGTGTGTGTGTGTGTGTGTGTGTGTGTGTGTGTGTGTGAATGAGAGATGAGAGAACCAGAGAACAGTTATTATGGAATGAGAATTCTGAAATGTTTGGAGGGAAGATTCTTGTGTTGACGTAGCCTATCTATGAGCATTGTAAATTCATCATGTGAATCTGTTTTGCTGAAACTTACATTACGATCAACAAATTTTTTGCACCCGTAGTTTCTAAGTGGATGATGTAACTAAATTCACTGGATTTGAAGCAAACTAAGAAACTTTGTAAAAAAAAAAGTCGAGTCTGTCTTCATTTGGGTAACAGAAGTGAAGACTAGAAATTTGTCCGTTTAGAGCATAGATCCTTCCGCTGGTTTCTTCTTTTTCTTCCGTCTCCAGAAGCCTCCGTCACAACAGAAGCGAAGGTGGTCGTCCACTAATTCTCCGAGTAAACAAATTCTTGAACAATTTTCAAGCGAATTTCGTCAGAAATTCTGACCCGTATGTTCTAATTTTATCACTTGCATGATATAGACAGGTGCGATACGGGAAATCTACGCAAGCGAGGTGATCTAATTTGATTTTTGGACAAATAACAGAAAACACCTGCTGTGGCGAAGAAAAAGAGTGGAATATAGAGGGTGGAATGTTGGTTATACATCTAACAGGGCAATATGACAGCAGAAAAGTTTTCGATGTAATTGTTTATTTACTTTTTATTAGAGAGACAGAGAGACGAAACAGAGAAACAGAGAGATAGAAAAAGGAGAATTAGAGAGACAGAGAGTTAGAGAGACAGAGTGCTAGAGAGACAGAGAGACAGGAGACAGAGAGACAAAGAGGCAGAGAGGCAGAGAGACAGAAAGACAGAAAGACATAGAGACAGAGAGACAGAGAGATACCTATAAAGAGAACCAAAGACACACAGAGAGATATAGATAGAGAGAGAGAAAGAGAGAGAGAGAGAGAGAGAGAGAGAGAGAGAGAGAGAGAGAGATCTACAACCACATTCCCTTTTGTACTCTTTTGCTCTTCCATTCGCATAACTCCCTCCAACCCGAGGTGCTGTCAGTGGGCGTGGCCGTGTCTCCCGTGGGGTCCCGCCCCCTCGTCGTCATTCCGAATGAGCGCGACGCACTCCCACCTGGTCCTCTTTTTTGCCTCCATCCTCGTACTTCAGTATGTGGCAGCACAGAGGTTAGTTCCAGTTATCCAGTGGGCTTCACTAATTATGCCTTTTTTGGATTTCGTTGACGGTAGGAATGCATATTTTTACTTAGTTATAGTGTGTTTCCAAAAATCGGCACAGATTTTTGGCCAAAACCTTAAAGGATGGCTCATTAGGTCCCGCAGCGATTTTTCTAATTATCTGCACACTCCTCTTTTACTATGCTATTTTGCCTAAAATACTTTTATTCACTCCAATGTTTCAAGTCGTCAGCGCTTCAATATGGGGGAATTGAAGGTAGCTGAAAAGTCTCCGGTCTTTTTGTCGGAAAAAGACTATACTACTGTTTACACCCCAAAACATGGGAGGAAGTTGGAGAGTTAGCCTTACCTAAAAAGTAATGCATTTTCTAAACGAGTAAGCCCTTTCCTGTCTCCATTCGCTGTCCGCATAATTCTATAAGTGATACATACGCTATCGAACTTTCAGTGTATTATGAGGTTTTGCTAACCGAATTAGTATCTTTAATATCAGTGGTGTTTTATTAGATTAACCGTTCTTAGACCATGGTAATGTCGAGAATGACAACATGCCATAGTTCGAGATCTCGTTGGTGCATCAGAGTTCTGATCTTCAACTTAGATTGAACTCACTTGACTAATAGGACAAAATGCCGTCAATTGGGAATCTTTCATTGATATATGAAAGATTTTTTTGAGCGGCGTCAGTTATTAACGGACTAATAAGAAAAGAACTCGGAAGGTACTTAGATGTTGCTGATCTCGGTTGTACTTCAACTTTTTCTTACATTTGACATCATTTGCCGTGATCAGTAAACAGATCTACATAAACCTTAACAATACTTTTCTTACGTTAGCGTTATAATTTTGAGAACGACGTTTGTTTGGAACGGTGTTTGAGGAAAATCCTTTTAATTTGAGCAGCGCAATTTGCATAAGACGTTGTCCTCCTCAGGAATACAACATACGAATTCTGACCCAACCTGAAAATCCGTTGATTTTTTTTTCAAATAAAAGCTTAACGGACATGTGACAAGTGTTTAAGAGCGTGTGACAAGAAGAAGTTAAAAACTGAGTTTGTAGACTAGGCACACTTAGGGATTCTTTGTTATATAAGTATGCATTGAAGATAGCCTTACGTTTAGATATGTAGTTCTAGAGTGGAGGTTTTTTTAATTAAAAAAAACCGACCCGTTTCTGTCAATTTAACTAAGAATAGTTTTTACCCGATTGTAAAATAGAGCAGTAGTTCAAAACCAAAACGTAATCTACAAGGAATATGGATTTGCCCTGATCTTTGCAGCCAAAAACGTGCCGTCTGTGCGAGTTCCTAAAGCGCGATACTTAGTAAAGCCATTCGATTTCGTCGACTTTGCTTGTAAATTTCAGTTGCCGGGTAACCCTTTGCTTCTGAAATTGCCCCACCTGTGCCCTTCCCATTAAGGCAACTGCCACTGCGCAACTGCATTAGTCGCCACTGATTGTGCACAAAATGACGTTCGACGGAGGGGTGGCAAAGTTTATTAAAGTTATAAAGTGTAATGCCATTGACGGTGTAATACAAGTAAAGTTACGAAACAACCTGGGCGTTACTTTGGTTTTATAGGTGCCAAAGAGTCTATAAAACGCCATAACCGCTAAGAAAACAAGAACCACCAAAATAATCAAAATTTCGTTTCTTAGATAACTTCATCTAATTTCACGACGTTTTTGGGTTCAGAACCATCTTTGTGAGTGGTTCCTCATCGCCGGTACTACCAAACGGGCCAAAATCCTCGAAATAAACAGTGGAAATGACTGCAATAAACATGCGGAACTCGCCTGTTTTCGGGGAAAACGCATAAATCTCGGAACCAATTTCGTCTTCGTCCGTTTCCGTCAAAGGACGCAATTTTCAAGGGCTGCTTTCCTCAAGACAAAGAGTGCAATCTAGAAACAAAATGTTGCATGCCAATTCTTCAAAAATATGGCATTTTGAACGGATAATCTACCGTTTAATTAGTTCTGGCCTTGGGTCCCGCCACGATAGCCGCGATCTAACTTTGATCTACCTTTGACCTAAAACCTACGATCTACATATACAAAAGGTAGATAACGTTTAATGGTATTGTACTGAGAAAACTAAATTCAGACTCACAGTGAACTGTTTTCTAAATATTCAAATTGCTTGTTCTTTTGCAAGTTCCTGGTTCCCAACTTCGATTCCATCTAGATTGAAACTAATTTGAAAAATGCGCGCAAAGTTCGGATTTTAAAACCTCATGTCTCAAAAAATTGATCCCTTCCCGTTTTTTCATCGGAGCTCTCTTTTGAAGACAACTCATCCGTTTCCAATGAAAAGAACCAGCTCCCCATTGCATTCGGAGCTAATTCGGATGATATCAGTCGAACGCGTCAGGCGAAAAAAAGAGATCAAAAGAAAAAAACTTGAATCAACTATGAAACTAACAAAATGTATAAATTTCGGCCAATTTCTTTGCCCTTTTGATTTCTCCATTTGAGTCATTCCACCCGTACTCCGTAAATGCAATTTTTCAACTCAATTTCTGTCCATTTCTCGATTCGACCTTTGTGTGTTATGCATGAGTCGACCCGATAGAACACCTGAAACTTTCATATTTGCTTCCGTACTTTTCGATGAATTGATGCACTCTTTACTGGTTGAAAACACAGAAAAGTTTTCACTTAGACTGTCCAGGGATCAAAAAATGTCTCGTTCATAACTCAATTTTGGGAAAGTTTCCCCACATTCTCCGTTAATCTTCAGAACGTGTTTATGAAAAAGTTATGGTCTTTTTCTTAGTTTAAAATGACCCTCTGACTTGGACAAATTTAGCATAACTTCCTGAAAAAGAATTGGCGGGAACTACAAATTTTGATCGTAGCGCCTATCTGGTCCGCTATTTACGCGCGCGAATTACATTTCCTTGCGAATGTCGTAGCAATTCTGCAATTTGCGATATACTGACTCTGCAGTTTAGAACGGAATGACGAATAAAACCGAATTTTAAGGGCTTTTCAGTAAAACTTTATCGGACGAACGTCGTTTCCGCTATTCTAAAACATGCCCCCTTTATATTATTTTGACTGTAAAATTTGCGCAGTTTAAAAGACGCACAGGGTGTAGTTTTTACGGCTAGGGAATGGCGAGAGAGCTTTGGAACCAGAGATGTACCAGAGTGGCGCTCTCACCAAAGATTTCAAGTGCTGCTATCCCATGCACAGATCGTCAATTCCCCCGTCCGTAAAACTACGAATCGGCGTGAAACCCGAAACTCCGGAACAAAGAAAACCCCGATCTTCTGTGTGCCCTTTCAAGATTGCAAGACGCATTGATATCCTATTTCGAAGGAGTTTAATTGGAAAGTGCACCTGTGTTGGCGGGAACACAAGGAGCACTCGCGTCATTCTCATTAAGAGATGAGGAAGGACTGATCGCGAGAGGGAAGCCCGGCGATTGAACCAAGAGAACCCTCAATTAGGAAATTCACAAGGGAAGAAGCCTTGTTTTAACGGGATTAGGAGTACACTTTAAGAAAGCTCATGAATCTAGTTTTGCAAGTTTAAAATTAACAAAATGTTGTTTTAACAAACAAAATGGATATGTTTTTTTAAAACATTTTTTACGATTCATTTCCAGCGATCAATCCAGCGTCAACGGGAAATTTAAAACAAATCAAAGAAAGAATTTGTCTTTTCGAAACCTCCCATATTGGATGAGCCGTGACTCAGTACAACTCCAAATTGGCGTGACTGCATATCGTTAGATGTGCAGGTTGTTAAACGCTTTATAAATATTCTACACGTACACGTAATGCTAATCGTAGCCTTATTGCGAAAAAAAATTGCTAGAAAATGGACTTCAAAGTGACCACGTGAAAACTTTTCCATACTTTTGCTTTGTTCATCCTGTGTTGTACGACATTTTGTTCCGAAGCAAATGAGCTAGGTTTTGTTCCCAAAAGAATTCTGCTTCTCGTGAGGGAAATTTTCTCTTTCTGAGTCTCTTCATTCAGCGTGATCTCTCATTTGCGCGCACCAGGGTCTCTTTCGGGTGATCGCGGTGGGACCCAGTGGCAAACATCCTCTAGTGCCTTATCGTTTGAAACAGTATTTGATTAGTATTTGAAACAGAAAATATTGAAAAGTTGGGAATCATTTCGTGACCAAGCGTTTCCTGTAGATGAGAAAATCATTTCACCTGTGTTCTGGGTGGCCCAATATAAATTCAAAAGGTACATTAGGGTTCTTTCAATGTTTGCAAAACCATACTCAGGTTGAGAGAAAGGTTTGTATTTCACTTCTCAAAGACCCATGATCTTCCAACGATTACTCCTGTTGTCCGCTGCCTAATTCTGCGTTAAACACCTCGGCCACGTCATTTCAGTGTTACTGCTCCGCGGGGGCGGAAGGGGAACACATTATACCAAGAACAATGTTTTAAGAAGGGTACAACGTTTAACTGTTAGTAAAAAGAGACAAATGCCCTTAGTTACAGTAAGATTTCAGTGACGAAGACCCAATTCTTACGAGGTACGTAAGGACGCCGAAAGCCAAGTTTATCCGCTTTGGAAGAGGGGCTGGAGGAGCTAAATTCATTCGATTTGGAAGGAGTGGCGCCAACACATGGGTGAGTTTTTTTTAAATGAGTTGAATTCTAAAAATAAGCGTAAAATGACCCCAGCCCTCAAAAGACCCCTTGAAAGGCAAATAACCTCCTCGCCCTTTGATTTATATCGCATTCATTTCAAAATTCGCCGTCGATTATCGCCCTCCGTCGTGTGCAATTGACGGTCTATTACTCTCATCTGCGGGTGTCACTGGGCTGTGTGAATTTGTCCCGACGCACTCCAACTTCATCTAGATAATTGCGAAGGGCTCGGGTAACGCTGCCGTTTACGGACACGCTGGGTGGGAGAGGGACTGACGTAATGCGATTAAACAGATGGCCGAAGACAAAATGACATTTACACTTCTATCCGCCTATTTCAAGCAGATTGGCTCGAAAATAGCAAAGCGACCATAGTACAGCTTTTAAGAGACTTGGTTCTTTAGGGTAATTCTATACCCCTCAAGTGTTCAATCTATAACGTTTTTTCATATTTTTGAAACCGTTTTCTATTAAGTGTCTGCGCTTGTCCGCGTTTTGGCCAAAAATAGGCTGTTTGGAAATGAATTTCTCGAAAGACAGCAATTGCTAAAAAAAACAAAACAAAGTGATTTTCATTGCATTACACAGCCATACAAATATTTAGGTCAAGAAAAATAATGAAACCGTAAAGAAACAAAACAATGTGTATAATGACATGGTTCAATAACCCTTTAATCTAATTCAGGGTTCATTGTATAAGGTGCCCAATTAAATTGAACTTTACTGCTTGCGTAACCTTTTGTCGAACTGGCAATTTACAATTATCGAAGAGAGAGAGAGAGAGAGAGAGAGAGAGAGAGAGAGGCAGTGAGAGAGGCAGAGATAGAGACAATGACAAACTATTGGTGTTGATCACAATTTTATTTCGTTTGAGTGAATTTCAAGTGACTAAAGTGAAATAACTCCTCTCCTTCCCCACATTCGTGCCAGGACCCCTTTCACTTCGTATGGGCTGTTGATGCGCAATGTCGTCACTCATCGGGCGTTCCGCGTGGTCGGTCGTCTGATGCCCTCATGGATACACCGTGTAAGCAACGGACAGTTCCTCTTGTAAACAACATCAACGCCTCTGGGGTTGATGGGAGTGTCTCCGAAAGAGACCCAGATTGTGTCTCTGCGCGGACCGGAGGCGTCTCCTTTGACAGCGGATGATTAAGGACATTCCGGCTAATGAATAAACGAGCAGGCGAGTCGCTTGATTAGGATATGTCTGTGCAGCAACGGGGACAAGCGAGGTGGTACCACAAGGTTCATTTCGAAATAAGTAATCCCTCTCTAAAATTGTGTACATGTGTATGTGTGTGTATGTGTATGTAAGTGCGGATGTGTGTTTGTGTGTGTGTGTGTGTGTGTGTGTGTTTGTGTTTTGTGACAAATTCCGCTTGAACCGTTTCTCCTCTTAAATGTACTCTTGCAATAAACATTTTCCTTCCAAGTCATTTGCTATGTTTCCGTGGCATTTTGAAAAACGGGTCAACAACAACAAAACATTTTAAAAAAATTGTGATGAGGGTTGCTAAAACTTTCCATTTCAGGACAATTCCGTGTTAGAAGAAATGGACGGCCTGGTTCGAGACGAGGTGGCCAAGCGGGCTGGCGCCAAGTTCATCCGTTTCGGCTAACGTCCCCCCGCCTTCACAAATAGATTTCTCAGCGCTCCCCCATTTGAGACAGAATAACGGTCAACCGGATCCACAGTGCCAATGAATGTATTTATGTTATAAACAAGGAGATTATTCCACTTTGACGCGGCTGCTCAGGAAGAGATGTGAGGCGAAGAGGGCTGAAATACGGAATAAGAGAGAGTGAAAGGGGAGTGTTACCAATGATGAGGACGAGAGAGGAGAAGAGGAGAGTGGGCAGGACGAGAGCCCACTGCTGAGCGGGGAACAGGGGAGCCAAAATGGGCACGAAAGGCTGAAAATGGGTCAATAAAATAGAGACATTAGCATATGGGGAGCATATAAATTGAGTAGGGCCCTGCTGGACGGAGTAATTGCTGTCATTCCCACTGACCAACCCACGTAAGATGCAAGAAAGGCTTCCTCGTTTGGAGAAAACAGCCAGGGTTTGAGCATATGTTCACGCGATAGTGAGAGACATAGTTCACAGGGGCCGGGCCGTCTTGAAAAATCCTTGGCCCGTTTTGCCCCGGCCCGCTTCGGAGCCGAACTGTCACCCACACGACCCAGGTTCAATCCCGGTCGGGACACTTCATTTTTACTAACTTATGATTAGTTCTAATATGCATTAGGTATTATAAGAGTGTTTGCGGGGTTTTTTAAATTTAATGCAAGCTAAAATAACGATTTAATGAAATTTTAAGTTGACCTCTTTACAAAATGGGCCGAGCCAGGCCGACACTTTTCTCGGCCCGGCCCTTCTCTTGAGAGCTATGCTGGGAGAGACGAGAGATAAAGAGAGAGAGCAGGAATACATGAGATATAACGAGACAGAAAAAGAGAGATTAGAGATGCAGAGACAAAAATGAACAAAGAGAGGTCAGAGATGCGAGAGAAAAAGGTGGAGAGAGCGAGAGAGTGAGTGATACAGAGAGAGAGAGAGAGAGAGAGAGAGCGAGAGAGAGAGCGAGAGAGACAGCGAGTCAGAGTGAGAAAGACGTAAACACAGAAATACAAGGAAAAAAGAGAAACGCAGTTAAAAGGAGGCAAAACCGCATACAGAGAGAAAGGGAGAATAGGAGTGAGTGAGTGGGTGAGAAAGAGGGAGAGGGAGGGAGGGAGAGAGAGGGAGGTATATCTAGTGAAAAGAAACAAGTTTCGCATTTATTGTTACCTCCTCATTTAATATTACTGTTCCTTTCAATATAAAACGCCCTTCCAAGATTTATCCTTGGGGACCAGTACGACATCACTTCAACTGAGACATTGCATTAATTCTATTGTTTCAAATCCAACTCGTAACGGCATAAGTGCCACCCACACTTGGATTATTCCCCGATCCAATATGAACTAGAGGTCATCATTCGTGCTTTAGTTCCTGAGGAAGCGGAAATAGTAGACCCATACGTCACAAACCAAGCGCTGGAATATTCCAGCCGAGACATCTAATATCAGAGAGCACGCACGAGGAGACAAATAGCAATCGCAATCGGATCGATATATGGTCTCACCACGATGTAGAGCCAGACGACGAGGTAGAGGAGGGAGACGGAGAAGAGGGCCAGGGACGAACGGGCGGCCCAAACGATCATCCTGGAGGAATTAGACGAACTTTTGAGGGAGGATATGGAAAGCACGCTAGATTAGGAACATGTGAATTCACCAAGAGATAAACGGAATTATGAGGTTTATTTGAGATATCAGGGAACACCGGTAACAGGACACAGGGCGATCAAACGGTGAGGCGGAGGACTTCATCGCAGACGAAGGAGAACACGTGCTCTTCGACGCCACAGAACTCGAGGAAAGAGCAGATCTCGCGGGAGAGGAAGCCGCCGGGGAAGTAAGACTCTTCGAGGGACTCAGTGAAGCGACAGACACTGAAATGAGGGAGTTAGAGAGAGAGAGAGAGAGAGAGAGAGAGAGAGAGAGAGAGAGAGAGAGAGAGAGAGAGAGAGGAAGAGACGTACATCCGGAAGAGGACAGCGGTGAGGAGACGAATGTGCTGTCTGTCAAAGTCCGAAATGTTCTCGGCGGTCAGACGGAATGTCCCGAGCAGAGAGGTCATCGACTGCACCTCTGAGGAGTTCATCGCCAGGCGACGCTCCATCAGCTGCCATCTAAAAAGGACCAATACACGGGGTTCTTAAATGACCGAAAAATTACTTTGGGCGGCCCGTTTATGAAAATCAAAATATTAAATGTTGTATAAATCGGTACAATAATTTTTTAAAAACTGTTTTTAATAACTTAATAGTGTTTGTTCTGACATATAAGTCAATATTAGTTGTACAAAAAAGAATGTCCCAGACCGGGATCGAACCCTGGTCGTGTGGGTGGCAATCTGACTGGGTGGCCCAAGGTAAACGGGCCGTGAGAGCCCCGCCAACACTTATAAATATTTGAACACTTACGTTGGTTTGATAGTGTTAATCAGAATCTGGAGCCTCCTTTTGGCCACATTCTCCACTCCCAATTCCGGGAGTTCAACGTCTTCCTGAAACCCATTTTTCGTTGGAATTTTCACATTCAGCACGGCGAATCCTAAAAACAAACCAGGTGAATGTCGGTTCCCTTGTCTCCGGCGAGGAACAGTCGCATCATTCGGTCGATGTCGTTGCTGGGACGCAGACCGCCCGTCACCAGATGGCTACGGCTTCTTTCACTCCACCACTCCCTGATACAGTACCATTGAATTAAACAAATTCGAACCCACTTCATGATCTTCACAACGTAGTCAACATCTGCGTTTGTGCACGGAGTGACGAGAATGGAGGGATCACCCACGATGGCGCCTTGTTTAAGGGCCGACACAGACACTCTCTCGCCATCCGCTCCAACCTCTTCGTTAGTGGCAACTGCTTCAGCCTTATTGGTCTCCTTCACCTTTCGCACACTCAGGGCTGGAGCTTCGATCACAATCGGAGCCCTGACCTGCTCATTTCGGACGTACTTCTGCCTAGAAATGGAAGTCTCAAAGAAAGAGGCAGGAGTACCGAATCCTATCCAGTTTCTCCTTCTCCGAAGCGTTCAGATTGAGGACGGCGGAGGTTTTGAGCGGTTTGGCGACCGCTTTCGACGGCTTTGGACTGAAACAAAACATAAGGTGGAGAGGGGGTCACTTACATAACGGCGGCACCTTTGGAAGGCTGGGATTCCGTAGAAGACGCCGGCTTTTCGGTGACGAAGCGGCGGAGGCTGGCAAGGAATTCCTTGTCTTCCTGAAACAAAAACATAAAAGTTACGGTGGAGTCAGAAATTGTCAAGCATCGTCATTTGCGGTGCTAGGGCCGCCGCAATTTCAAGTTTTTGGCAAATTTCGTAAAATGAAGAGGACCTCCAAAATGAAAATGAACAACCTACATGAACAAGCTACCTTTGGGGTCCGTTGCGCGATCTACCACAATACAACTGATATGTACGGCGCGAGTCCCCCAAATAGGTTAATCGCGACCCCCTCTGCGGGAAAACACGTCCGCTGTTTTTCTATGATGAACAATCTCAAAGAGATCGTGTTTAAAATTTAAAAAAAAATGGCAAGGCCCTCTGGTCATTTTCGGGGTCCTCTGTCTTTAAAGAAGGCCTGCCGCAAATTTTTAAAAGTTTCAAAAATTGCGGGGTAACCCCCGCGGTGGGTTGCCCATCGATATGGGTGGAACTGTGAATGCACAGCTGAACGTGAGATTCTAGCGCCACCTACTCTATGTAAATGAGCCCCTATGTCGTTTGGGGGCATATCCTGAGTTCTTTTTGCGATAAGTAAGCATTGCGCCTAAGGCTGGACATGCAGTGCTGAGGGGGTTTGACCAGTGAGCCCCCCAAATAGTGCCTCGGACTCAACATAGCTCCCCCCGTTAATGGTTTACTACCATTTTGAACCAAACGCAGAAAACCCTAGGTACCGCAAGAACCTTACGTCCAGCTATGATTAGGATCTCTCTCTCTCTCTCCCAGCTATCGAATACGTAACCATAAGCAGTAAAAGATTTCGTATTCAGAAGCAGCCAAAACTCTCTAGCTCAGTTGTGTGAGTACAACGGGTAATACGTACTTTATACGGTTCCCAATGTTGAAAGGGTACCCAATTTTTCTTCAATTCAGAACTCGAATCGCTGTACGGAACGGTCACCCCTCCCGACGATTGGTCCGCCTTCTGATACAAGGCCTCACCTTTTTCTTCTTCTGTACAGTCTCATCGTCCGACTCGCTGTGTCTCTTGAGAGCCTCCTTCCTCATCTCCTCATCGTAGACTTCCTCCTCCTCCTCCGCACTCGAATCATCTCTCTCCGCAATCTAAATCCACATACCGTAGTCCACCCAACCAGACCTTTAAATCATTCAAAGCGGCCAACATCGTGTCTCCGACAATCTCCACAGAGTACGGACTGGGCGGCGCCTTCCTCGGCTTCACTTTCGACGGAGGCGTCCTTCCTTCCTCTGGAAGTTCCTCCACCAGTCGCTTCGGCTTCTCCACCACGTAATTCTTAGCTGCAATCGGAAGAGATCCAGAAGAAAATAAAGAACAGACCCATTCGCTTCGGGACCTCTCCAGTAATCCACAAAGGTTGCAGATCCAACTGAACCCGAATGGCCACTGATGCATCGAAGCAGCCATCTCCGCAGAATTTGCTCCGCTCTTTGCATGTCTCGTAGATCTAGGGAATGTACTTTAAGAGATAAAATAAGATAAAAACTGACTTTATTGCTCCTTCGGTCGATGTGGTACTTGTGCGTCTGTGAGTGCTCAACCCGTCTGGAACACGTCGGCAGGCCACAGATGTTGGCCAGGTAGCGTTCTTCCACCACTTCATCCCACGATGAACAGTCCAGGTACGGTAGCTGAAAACCCAGTAATTACGTGGTTCAGGATATATCCTTTACGCTACCCTAACCCTTACCCACTCTACCCTTACTCAGCTTTGACGAGCCAGTTTAACAAATTCATAGCTTTTCAAATAAGTTACGTTATCTAGGACAGACGAGATGTACACCATCTTCAGACAGCTGACGAAAAGACGGGACCATCGGCTCCTAAGAACATCGAAAACTGTCGCACCCAACAGGAAACGCTTCCTCGGCCACCTCCTGCGCCGGCCAGACGACTGGTTGACCAGCCGAGCCCTACGAATGCTACCGGGGCCAAGCTGGACATACAGGAGAGGGCGCGTACGCAAATCCAGGCTATATGCCACCAAGGTAGACATCGAACATACCTGCATGGAGCTCTCCAAGAGTCCCGACGAAATCACGAGAAGACCGTGGAGGAGCCCATAGTGGCTAGAGACTATTCTACAAAAAGCTGAACACAGATCAACCTGGTTCACACAAGTTGTCCAGACGACTAACAGCTAAGATGGTCTTCGACGTGTCGGGCTATACCACCTAGCGAAGCCGAATAAATAAGTATGTACCCATGACAGGTATAAACTTAGAAGCATGAGCCCCGCTTTGTTTACGATAAGAACTTTAAAACAGTATTCTAGTTCCCACGGGCGGAGACAAATTTTTGTCGGCCCGTACATCCCACACAGTCGAAGTGTGACCCCCACGATCACAGTTTAATTCCAATCGAATTTCTATTTTGCACAACAGTTATTCATTAATATTCAACTACAGCTACTAAAAAGTTATGCAGCTATACAACGTTTAAAAGGAAAAACACTAAATTACAGCGTTTCCTAAAAAGAGGCCGTTACGAGACCAATTTCGAAAAACCTCCTCTAAGCCGTGGAACTCCAATTTTGAGAGAGCATCGAGGGTGGGGGAAATTACCCAAATGTCGTTTTAAAGAAGTTCAAATGAAAATTCCAGTCATAAAATGTCTGACCATAGCTGCCAGCCGGCTGTCATCGGTGGTGTCCGTCAGCTTCTGTATCACATCGAAGACCCTCTTCTTCCATTTGCTCTCCTCCCTCGCCTTCACCTCCTCCTTCGTCATTTCTCCCTTCACATCCATTCTGAATCCAATTCTTATTCAGGTCTCCCCTCTCGACCTACAATATCCCAGGACCAAACCGGTCGGAATTCACAACGAAGATAAAACAAGCGTATTTATTATTCTCTCAACGGGGTAAAACAGTATCACTGTGTGAGATCAAAGGCGATCGGGAGGGACACAACCGTGCGGAAAGTGAGGGCAATCACACAATTCGATGCATTTATGTATTTACAGATGACAAGTCAATATACTACTCACAGGCGTGTTCCTGAACGAGGAAAGGGCGCAAAAACAGATTAGATTGCAGGGGAACCGTATTCGTTGTAGGACCCGCTTAGCGGTGGTGGCCGGCCAGGAAGTGGCAGATGTTGCTCAGGCGGTCGGAACAAGTCAGCTTCCACGGATCCGGAGATGTGAAGGGGTCGCTGGAGGAGGAACTGCTGGTCGTGTTCTGAGGCACACCGTGGCTGTGGTGGCCACGACGCATCGCCAGGATTCGATCGTTCGTAGTCACTCCGGCCGAGATCTGGAAAAAAGGTTATAGCCAAGTGCATGGTGAATAACAGTCTTGAATTTAAGAATGTCCTATTTTTAGGATTTGTACCAGCCCACAAACCGTTTTATGACAAATGTCATTTTTTTGTGCCATTCTACAAAAAATGCCCACCTGAAGGAGTTGCTGGATGAAGAGGCCAGTCATCATGCAGGCGTGCATAATGCTGAGGAAGAGGGTGATCATCAAGAAGGAGTAGTGCTCCAAAGTGTAGTCTAAACTGCCAATTTCAACAGCAAATATTGTAAAACCCACTCATCCCATGGTCTCTGATGGAATATGCGAAGAGACGCAGGCCAGCTCCAGTATAGACGGCCGACGTGGCTCCGACGCAGAAGACGAAGCAGAGGAAGGCGCGGAGGTTCTTCCGAGTGACGCACTGATGGAGCCACGGACAGTGGTGGTCAAAGTCCTTCACACATCTAAAATACGCCCCAATGCTACAGTACCCTGTGAAAATCACCTATCACATGTCGCACAGTGCTTGGATCCACTTGGCTTTTCCACCCAGCAGGTGAAACAGTAATTCGTCTTCGACGGCAGAGACTCGACTTCTTCGATAAAGTCGGAGGAGGACTCATTCGGGGTGATGACTCCCGGATCACCGAAGAAGACACTAAATTGAGGGAATAAATGGGAAGGGAAAGGCGCTCACGTGAAGAAGGAACCGTAGAGGGAGACCATGGCAGTGATGAAGACGATCTGCAGATACCAGGGGGCGAACCAGTGCACTCGCAGAGTCCTAAAAGAAGAAATAGGATGGGAGAGAACACAACAGAGGAAACAAAGGGGATTTAAATACATTTGGAATTCGAACTGTGACTTGTGCACTGTGAACAACATTTTTCTTCCCTAGTGGTGGTTTGGAGATACAAGATCGGAAGTACAGTCGTAATAAATGGCTTGATGTTAGATGTCTTATTGATAAGATCTTTTTATTTTCCTTTTTTGGTCATTTAATGCAATCGAGTGAACTACGGCCCTTACGATTAGTAGCAGGCCTGTATAAATACCAACTTATTTTGACTGATAAGAAACAAAATACGTGCAGCAATAGTGTCACGTCTTCAAACATTTGTTCTACCTAAGTCACATTGGCCTAACTAAATTCTATTTTCAATTTGTTTCGCTCGATGGGCGCTCCCAGCTCAACTATGAACTCCTGCCTCAAAAATTACAAGAATTCCACCAATTTGTGCCACGTTTGGAACGATCACAACTTCTGTTTAAATTGTTGTCTGTTGCCAGCCAGCACATCATATTGCCTTTCATTTCTCATCGCCAATGTAACTTTCCCCAAAGACGGTGTTCATAATCACCAATTGCTCGGCAAAAAATGATCGGGCAGAGAATAGAACCCGGCAGTTCGGCGAGTAATCCTTTTAATCCTCGATCCCACAGCCACGACTGTCAAAGCGAATTATAGCTCCCGGCCGAAAGATGTCCATTTCCACCCGATTCTTCCTCTTCTACCTCTTCATAAACTTTGCTGTAGCAGAAGAACAGGTACCATCGTCATTTGCAATTAAATGCGAATTACATTCAGGTAGTCAGTCAGGCATGTAACATGTGCATGGATATCGCCAGAAGAAGTCGGCAAAATGGCACAGGTACCATAAAAGTCCCAAAAAGATTTTAAGGTGATTCATTCAGAACCTGAATGGAGAACAAAGCAGCGAGTTCTAGAAGGCGCAAACCAATATCCAGAAACCGAAAACGAGCTATATATCAGTGAAACAAAGTAAGATATGAATTTGTTCACATATTCGTTTGTTTAGCTGTCATTGGAGAAAATACTACAACGACGCCAATTTCAACCCTGAAGCCACGCTGTTATCGACCTGTGCTGATACCGGTTTCTGTCCGATAGCGGTAAAACAAACACCTCTAATGAAGTTATTTGTATTTACAGTACCAGGTTGCAACTCCTTACCAGGCCGTGGATATAACCAACATAACTGAAGAGTACTACAGTGACTGTATCGACCCAAAGACGATTATCATTCACCATACCGTAGAGCCGACTGTACAGGACACCATCGATATATTGGTGTATCGCAACTTATCCGTCCAGTACATAGGTATTGGGCAGATTTATTTACGAAAATTCGTGTTAAAGTCGCTCAGAATGGAACAATCTACCAAATGGTTAGGGACTGGCACGGGGCTTACCACGCCGGTATCGGTAGTTGGAGGGGCGTGAGCGGCCTCAACAGAAACTCAGTTGGAATCGAGAACGTCAACGACGGAGCTTCTCCCTTCACAAAAGCACAGGTAAGTTGATTTAATAGCTGTTATGACATGGGTCTATGAGGAATCGGCCCTATTGCTGCCTGGGGGAATTGAGGGATTTCATGCGTGGGATTCGCAAAATATTATCCGGTGATGCATTACATTATGTTTACCAATTTGTTATCCATGTTGGTTCGGACAGAAAAGGAATATTCTTGGAAACGCAGCGAAGAACATCCCGAAGCTCCTTCCACCATACTTCGGATTTAGATCGACTCTCTCGTCCTCTTGGTGAAAACTTTGAAGAAACGATGGTTTATTTCGGACGGCAACATAATCGGACACATGGAGAATCAGTAAGTAATTCAAAAACCGTGTGAAATATTATCTAGACCTCATCAAAAAGACGACCCATCGGGGTACTTCCCCTGGGATTACCTCTATTCCAACCTAACTATCTACCCAGGTCTATTCAAAAGCAACCTAACGGATGCACAGAAGACACAAGTTCTCTTGAACAACTGCACGTGGGATGAATTCACTCTGAACAGGGTTCAGGACGGATTGCGAAGGTAAGTTCCGAAGGTTGCAGTGGATTTTCTGTGGCAGATATGGCTACACGACCCTTGCTATGCAACCAGGAAAGATGGACGAAAACACCATGTTCAACATTCAGTCCTTCAACCGCCACTTTTGCCCAGAAGTCTTCATGAAGGAGGTTAGATTCTATCCAATACCCGTAAATTTGTCATTTCAGCAACTTAACGAAACGAGCCAAACAAACATACAGAACCCAATGAACAGACAGTGGTACGGCATTTCGGACGAGCGACTACGGTACTTGTTGCCGCAGCTGTGATATTTAAATAAAGAAAACTTACAAAACTGACCACATGACCGTCATTGTCGAAGCCTCGGCGAGGCAGATTCCGACGGGAATGAGACTCGAGTCCCGCCCTCCGTGCATGTTGATTTTGATCGTCAGAGCCATCATAATCACGGCAAACAACAGCAGAGCAGAGGCGATTCCGAAGTGCAGGAATTCGAACAAAACGCCGAAACAGAGCAAGAAAGCGGCTGAAAAGAGACGATGGATTGTGAAAGGAGACGAAATCACCTGGGAAGAGAGCCTCCGCGGTACGCTTAACAGTCCGGGTTCTCAGGGCAGAGCAACAACGCTGAGACATGAGACCCTGATTCCTGGCGCCTTCCTCAAGGACTTCTGGAAATAAACAAAATTAGCTTGGCCAATTTCAATCCTCCGTCTCAGTCGGAAAAGCGACAAATAACCCGACTGTTTCACTTTATAAAAAATTTCCGACATTTTATTGTGACCATTTGTGAATGCATGCAAAAAACTCACTGATGATCCTCTCATTTCGGTTATTCCTAGCAATGTCGAGGGCCGTTTCCTGTTGTTTGTTCCTCAGAGAAACATCCGCTCCAGCATCAATCAACTCCCTAAAGCAGTCATTTTATAACCATAAAATCCTGTTGACCGACCGTATCGCAACCAGATTCCTCTCCTGCGCAGCCAGATGAAGGGCCGTGTTCTCCTGCAGATGTTCGGTTGCGTTGATGTTTCCCTTTTTCCTCAGAAACAGACGCATCGGGAAGATGGAAAACGAGCGGTAGGCGGACCACATGATGGGCGTCATTCCACTGTTATCCGTAATATCCACAGCGTACTCGAACTTTTCCAGGAGGTAGGCGACGAGGTTCAGATGGTGGCCCTGCACTGCCAGATGCACGGGCGAGTAGCCCTGACTGTCGCGCAGATTGCAGTGAGCCCCGGCCTAAATTCACAATATTGTGCAAAAAAGTAGACAAAAAAAAACCTTGATCAAAAGAACGCAGGAGGAGACACTGCCCACACGGGCGGCCCAGTGGAGGGGGCTCGACTGCAGCACTCCCCCCATGACGTTGGGATCGGCTCCAAGGGAGAGCAATCTGAAGGAAATTGAATAAAACCATTTGGGAATAAAAATAGTACCTCTGTACAATGGAAGTGCGGCTGTTGATGGAGGCCCAGTGCAGCAGACTGCAACCGTCGCCGTCGATTGAGGAGGCCGAGAGACCATTCTGGAACAAACAGATGAGAAGTGCCTTAACTTGGTTATTGTTATTTAATATTTGTTATTTACAAAGGCGTACATTAGGTACTTACGACATCTAAGCCACTCGGCGTTCGAATTGTTAACAATTTGCAATTGACTCCCAACCGATTTATTTCGGGACGAACCCCCTTAACTCACAGTTCAATTACAGCTGTGGGGCTCTTCATGCGACAACTAATTCGAAATCGCATTTAAAATATTAATGATAATTGAAGCAATAGAAACACAAGAAACATTGCGATGGTATCATACGACCAAAATCGAACCCATATCAAGTATTGTGTCGTTTTTTTTTTCATGAAAACAAAATTTAAAATATGCATGGTTTGGATTCAAAATGCCGACCGTTGGCGAAATTCCTTTGCATTTTCAAACTGGTACCTGTCAATTTCAGAATGACTACTTTTCGAAATGAACAATGCTTTGATGCCTCTTGCATTTTTATTTCAATTTACCAATTGGCCAAGTTCTCTGTATTACTTGGCCAAGTTCTCAGTGTAATTATTTTTGTTGCTATATGACAAGTCAAAATAAGAAGTTAGTTTGATCTGTTTGAAACAACATGTTTATCCGAAATTCGATGGAAAAGCGATATAAAACGTTCAAAATTAGTAAATTTTCGAACTAGTACTGCTGAATAAAGATGCTCATTGTTCCATGTAATAAGATGAAGGACTAACATCGAGAAGGTTGTCTAAGGTGGCAATGTCGCCCCTTTGGCAGGTGTCGACGGCCTGAGTCACAGAGTCCATGTCTCAGTGGCTGCTACCCTCAGTCTCTGCTGACTCACGCCCTCAGGAAACCTGTTCCTGCGCTGAAGAGTGATCGGAAGTGTAATTCAATAGGCGAGCGATCACCATAAATAACGAATTCTGCACAGACAGCAACAACCAAAAAGCGGAGAATTCGATTTCTTCATTATACACCACGCTACTATGGACAAAACCGGGCAAACAGCCCGAGAGCTACATACTAGAATTTGGGATCTAAAAACAATCAGAGAACCGGCTATACTCGAAGGGGAGGGGGGTTGCTTAGTAAGAGCGGACCTTGGGCGGCACCCAGTCGGTCTCGTTCTTATCAAGAGTGGTGTCGATCACCGGGCGGTAGTCGAGGGAAACCTTGCCGGTGGCGATGTCGGACCTGATGATCGAGTGCTTGCGCCAGTGATCCTGCAAATAATCGATAAATACGTCGGGGAGAGGAGCAACCTTGAATTCCTTCTTGGTCTGTCCCTCCAGAGGCTTGCTGTAGTCGAGCTCGTCGAGACGGTCGGGGAAGTCGTCACGGGCGTGGGCTCCGCGAGATTCCTGAATGAACAAGTAAACAAGTCCAAATACATTCAAAAGAAATAGCTCTTTCGATGGTAAGGTATGACAATCATCAAAGTGAATGTAATTTGAATCGATCAGGTAAAACCACCTGTCCTTTGTTAACGTGAATGACGTACACTGCGTTTCATTGGTAAGTAGGCTCACATATATTCTGCAAGAATAACATTCAGATTTTTTAATATTTAAAGCCAGTCTGTTCATTAAAAAAAATTTCGAATGCGAGACTGAACGTAAACAAGGATCAAGACAAATTGTCATGGGATTTCGAATTATTCCCGCGTCGATGTCTGCCAAAAAAAGTTTCCGTTCATGTCGCACTTTGACGAAAATGTACCTGAATGTAAAACGCGTGAAATGCGCACGTGCTTATAAAATTAGGCTATAAAAACACGTTGCCCTTAACGCGATTGGTCACAGAGGTACTCGCAAAAAATATTGCACCAACCGGGAATCGAACCCGGGACCTTCACAACTGCAGCCGGACACTCTACCACTGAGCTACTAGCGCCCCGCTCAACCAGCCGAGATGGCCCTCTCACATGGCCGCGGTCCGCGCCCACTGGCCGGCCGCCACAATAATAGACATATCTAGCTCTTTAACAGCTGCAAGAAACAGAGAATTAACCCTAACTGCAGTGTAGGTATCAAAACATTCTACTAGTTTGAACCCATCAGTCGCATCTGTTGCAGTCTCGATGAGGTCTATGTACAATGTAAAAAGTTGGTGGCAGGCAGTATACATGGCTTAGATTATGCAAATCTGCGTGGGTTTCGAAGAAAAAAATAACGAATGGAATATTGCGAACTTGCGATGTGAATTACCCTTATATTTAAATTATTTGGCGATTTTACACCAAATTTCCTAACCTTGCGGTTCTCGGCAGCGACAACGGTCTGGGTGGCGTTGATGAGGAGGTTCTGCAGTTCGAGGGTCTCGATGAGGTCACTGTTCCAGACAAGTCCCTTGTCGGCGACGAGGAGCCTATCCTGTTGGTTGTACAGCTGGCTGAGCTTCTCAACTCCGGCCTTAACAAAATCACCTTCAACCACAGTTATCACGAGAACCAGACCTGGAGAACGTCTCCCCTCCTGAACACGGCAGCGTGCTTCTGCATAGACTTTTGCATGTCCAGACGCAGCTCAGCAGTGGGTAGATCTCCCTTGTTGTAGCGGAGCTTGTCGAGGTTGGCGACGGAGGCCTCTCCGGCGTTCTTGGGCAGCTCTGGCACTCCGACTCCGGGCTTGGTGTTGTTCAGGATACTACAAAAATTAATTTAGTACGAGGTGTAAAATCCAGACTGACGTGATGGCGCATGAGCGTCCGAAGATGACCAGATCGAGAAGGGAGTTGGCTCCCAGGCGGTTGGCTCCGTGGACAGAGTGGGCAGCGCATTCTCCGGCGGCGTAGAGTCCAGGAACAACCTGGTCTCCCTTCTCCGAAGTGTAGCTGATGACCTGAAATATTTATTTTTTAGATAAAAAGCCCAATTGAATGAAATAAACGATAAAAAAAAGTGTCTATCTAAATATTAAACGTAGTGTGAATACACCAACCTCTCCCTTGTAGTTGGTGGGGACTCCTCCCATGTTGTAGTGGACGGTGGGGATGACTGGGATGGGCTCCTTGGTGACATCGACTCCGGCGAAGATCATAGCAGTCTCGGAGATTCCTAAAGTTGAACTGCAAACGGAGAAAATGAAGCGAACCGGGCAGTCTCTGTTGCAGCTGCTCGGCGGGCAGATGGTGAAGCTGGAGGTAGATGTGGTCCTTTTCGGGTCCGACTCCACGGCCTTCCATGATTTCGAGAGTCATAGAACGAGACACGACGTCGCGGGAAGCCAGATCCTTGGCCACAGGGGCGTAACGCTCCATGAAACGCTCTCCCTCAGAGTTGACGAGGAAACCTCCCTCTCCTGGAAATCACCGTGCAAAAATGATCATTAGTAAGCCTAACCTCGAGATCCCTCGGTGATCAGGCAACCGGCTCCGTAGATACCAGTGGGGTGGAACTGGACGAACTCCATGTCAGAGTTGTTGATTCCGGCACGAGCGGTAAGGGCAGTTCCTAGATCAACAGTGGTAAAACGACAAAATAAAGAAAGTACCGTCTCCGGTGCAGGTGTGAGCAGAGGTGCAGGAGAAGTAGGCACGGCCGTAGCCACCAGTGGCAAGCACGGTGTTCTTCGAGCGGAAACGGTGGATGGATCCATCTTCGAGGTTCATAGCGACAACTCCGACGCAGGCTCCGTTGTCCATGATGAGGTCGAGGGCAAAGTACTCGACAAAGTAGTTGCAGTTGTACTGGAGGGAAGCACCGTAGAGCGTGTGAAGGAGAGAGTGCCCGGTACGGTCAGCTACGCAGCAGGTCCTGAAGCGATCACTCGAATATTTGTAGGAGTTGGCATCTCTAACCTGTGGGCCTGGCCACCACGGCCAAAGTCGTTGGACTGTCCTCCGAAGGCACGCTGGTAGATCTTTCCCTCGGGAGTACGGGAGAAGGGCATTCCTATAAAACCCATGCATTAAGGAACAACTGGTGTTTTACCGTAGTTCTCCAGCTCGATGACAGCACGCTCGGCCTCCCTGGTCATGTAGTGGATCGCGTCCTGATCTCCGAGCCAATCGGATCCCTAAAATCTGCGAACTTTAAGAAAATATGGCGATGATAATAACAACAAAGAGACCACACCAACCTTGACGGTGTCATAGAAGTGCCACCTCCAGTCGTCCTTGTTCATGTTTCCGAGGGCGGCGTTGATTCCTCCCTGGGCGGCAACGGTGTGAGAACGAGTGGGGAACAGCTTGGTGATGACCGCCGTCTTCAGTCCTCCCTCCGAAAGACCCATAGCCGCGCGGAGACCAGCGCCACCTGAAGATACATTTAGACGCAAAAATAAGATTTTCAAAAGTCCGATTCGCCAAAAACTATAATTGTATTCCTATTTCGAACTTAACTACATTTTTGTTGCGAATTGACTTTAGATAAAGAATCCGACTAACCGGCTCCAACCACAACGGCATCGTAGGCATGGTCGACGACCTTGTACTCGGCGATGTTGCCGGTCTTCTCGCTCTGGGCAGAAGCCGAGAGGCTGAGACACCTCTGAGTTGCGAGTCTTCGAGCACCCTTGCTGGCAGCGGACAGCATAATCCCCTGAAACGCAAAAATACAATTTATTAGTTGTTCCAAAAAGTCGAATCAGAAAGGCGCTGCATAAAAACGTATTACTGTGAAATAATACAAAGTTTTAGCATGAAATTCGCCCAAAAATGAAACAAACACAACAAAACAACAGAAATCGTGCAAACTCAAAAAACGGACGGACGGGAACGGGGCCAGGGCACGCGAAATGCGCCAGCTGCCCGTCCGTGGCACATTTGCTGCCAGACGGCGGGTAAATTAGTGACAGCCGTGTTCGCACCTGCGCAATACAACTGTCGATAAGTTGTTTTAACAATTTGGTAAATGAAGAATAACAAGAACATGGCGTGAAAGAATACCCACTTATTGCCTAACTCACTCACTCACTATTTAAATCGCTCACTCAGTTTTTCCTTGTCTGCTCTCCCTCTCTCCCTCTCTCTCTCTCTCTCTCTCTCTCTCTCTCTCTCTCTCTCTCTCTCTCTCTGCCTGTCTATGTCTCTGTGTTTTTCTTTACCTCTGCCTCTGTATCTCAGTTTCTCTATTCACCCATTGTCTCACTCACTCACTCGCTCGCTCAGTCGTGTATGTCCTTCCCCCCCCCCCTCTCTCTCTCTCTCTCTCTCTCTCTCTCTCTCTCTCTCTCTCTCTCTCTCTCTCTCTCTGTTTCAATCTCAATCTCTCTCACCCACTCTCTCTCCTTTTACGATTCAATCTCCTCCTTTTACAATGTATGACTTCTATTTCTCTTGTCCCAACTAACCGACTCTTTCATTGGCTTTATTGTTCAACACTTCTTATAATGATCGTTTAATCGAATGTTTCTTCAGTTGGCATCTTCTTGTATCATGAAGTTCACGTAGTTCCTAAGAGTGATATGTCCCTTCCTGAATTTTTTTTTAAAATTTTTTCCTTTCCCTCTAAAGTCATTCACCTCTCCGGATCCACAATATCTAGAATTCTCTGAAATTCGGTGCCTGGTTCGTCAACTGCTTCGAGGGGAATCTCGAATCCAAGGGCTCGCATCATGTGTGTGAACTCGGAATAGTCCAAGATTCCGTTCTTCTCCTGAAACACAAAGATCGAATTGATAAAAGGTGTTGGTGACCTTGTCGTAGTGCATAAATGTCGAAGCGTACTCGTCAACAACCTCTGCAGTGGCACTGAATTCAGCCATGACTAACTCGTGCTGAAAATACGAAATGTGTAAGAAAAAACTGAAAAAGATCTCGAGTTGATAGAAACGAATAAATGAAGATGTATAGAGAGAGAGAGAGAGAGAGAGAGAGACAGAGACAGAGACAGAGACAGAGACAGAGACAGAGACAGAGACAGAGACAGAGACAGAGACAGAGACAGAGACAGAGACAGAGACAGAGACAGAGACAGAGACAGAGACAGAGACAGAGACAGAGACAGAGACAGAGACAGAGACAGAGACAGAGACAGAGACAGAGACAGAGACAGAGACAGAGACAGAGACAGAGACAGAGACAGAGACAGAGCCAGAGACAGAGACAGAGACAGAGACAGAGACAGAGACAGAGACAGAGACAGAGACAGAGACAGAGACAGAGACAGAGACAGAGACAGAGACAGAGACAGAGACAGAGACAGAGACAGAGACAGAGACAGAGACAGAGACAGAGACAGAGACAGAGACAGAGACAGAGACAGAGACAGAGACAGAGACAGAGACAGAGACAGAGACAGAGACAGAGACAGAGACAGAGACAGAGACAGAGACAGAGACAGAGACAGAGACAGAGACAGAGACAGAGACAGAGACAGAGACAGAGACAGAGACAGAGACAGAGCCAGAGACAGAGACAGAGACAGAGACAGAGACAGAGACAGAGACAGAGACAGAGACAGAGACAGAGACAGAGACAGAGACAGAGACAGAGACAGAGACAGAGACAGAGACAGAGACAGAGACAGAGACAGAGACAGAGACAGAGACAGAGCCAGAGACAGAGACAGAGACAGAGACAGAGACAGAGACAGAGACAGAGACAGAGACAGAGACAGAGACAGAGACAGAGACAGAGACAGAGACAGAGACAGAGACAGAGACAGAGACAGAGACAGAGACAGAGACAGAGACAGAGACAGAGACAGAGACAGAGACAGAGACAGAGACAGAGACAGAGACAGAGACAGAGACAGAGACAGAGACAGAGACAGAGACAGAGACAGAGACAGAGACAGAGACAGAGACAGAGACAGAGACAGAGACAGAGACAGAGACAGAGACAGAGACAGAGACAGAGACAGAGACAGAGACAGAGACAGAGACAGAGACAGAGACAGAGACAGAGACAGAGACAGAGACAGAGACAGAGACAGAGACAGAGACAGAGACAGAGACAGAGACAGAGACAGAGACAGAGACAGAGACAGAGACAGAGACAGAGACAGAGACAGAGACAGAGACAGAGACAGAGACAGAGACAGAGACAGAGACAGAGACAGAGACAGAGACAGAGACAGAGACAGAGACAGAGACAGAGACAGAGACAGAGACAGAGACAGAGACAGAGACAGAGACAGAGACAGAGACAGAGACAGAGACAGAGACAGAGACAGAGACAGAGACAGAGACAGAGACAGAGACAGAGACAGAGACAGAGACAGAGACAGAGACAGAGACAGAGACAGAGACAGAGACAGAGACAGAGACAGAGACAGAGACAGAGACAGAGACAGAGACAGAGACAGAGACAGAGACAGAGACAGAGACAGAGACAGAGACAGAGACAGAGACAGAGACAGAGACAGAGACAGAGACAGAGACAGAGACAGAGACAGAGACAGAGACAGAGACAGAGACAGAGACAGAGACAGAGACAGAGACAGAGACAGAGACAGAGACAGAGACAGAGACAGAGACAGAGACAGAGACAGAGACAGAGACAGAGACAGAGACAGAGACAGAGACAGAGACAGAGACAGAGACAGAGACAGAGACAGAGACAGAGACAGAGACAGAGACAGAGACAGAGACAGAGACAGAGACAGAGACAGAGACAGAGACAGAGACAGAGACAGAGACAGAGACAGAGACAGAGACAGAGACAGAGACAGAGACAGAGACAGAGACAGAGACAGAGACAGAGACAGAGACAGAGACAGAGACAGAGACAGAGACAGAGACAGAGACAGAGACAGAGACAGAGACAGAGACAGAGACAGAGACAGAGACAGAGACAGAGACAGAGACAGAGACAGAGACAGAGACAGAGACAGAGACAGAGACAGAGACAGAGACAGAGACAGAGACAGAGACAGAGACAGAGACAGAGACAGAGACAGAGACAGAGACAGAGACAGAGACAGAGACAGAGACAGAGACAGAGACAGAGACAGAGACAGAGACAGAGACAGAGACAGAGACAGAGACAGAGACAGAGACAGAGACAGAGACAGAGACAGAGACAGAGACAGAGACAGAGACAGAGACAGAGACAGAGACAGAGACAGAGACAGAGACAGAGACAGAGACAGAGACAGAGACAGAGACAGAGACAGAGACAGAGACAGAGACAGAGACAGAGACAGAGACAGAGACAGAGACAGAGACAGAGACAGAGACAGAGACAGAGACAGAGACAGAGACAGAGACAGAGACAGAGACAGAGACAGAGACAGAGACAGAGACAGAGACAGAGACAGAGACAGAGACAGAGACAGAGACAGAGACAGAGACAGAGACAGAGACAGAGACAGAGACAGAGACAGAGACAGAGACAGAGACAGAGACAGAGACAGAGACAGAGACAGAGACAGAGACAGAGACAGAGACAGAGACAGAGACAGAGACAGAGACAGAGACAGAGACAGAGACAGAGACAGAGACAGAGACAGAGACAGAGACAGAGACAGAGACAGAGACAGAGACAGAGACAGAGACAGAGACAGAGACAGAGACAGAGACAGAGACAGAGACAGAGACAGAGACAGAGACAGAGACAGAGACAGAGACAGAGACAGAGACAGAGACAGAGACAGAGACAGAGACAGAGACAGAGACAGAGACAGAGACAGAGACAGAGACAGAGACAGAGACAGAGACAGAGACAGAGACAGAGACAGAGACAGAGACAGAGACAGAGACAGAGACAGAGACAGAGACAGAGACAGAGACAGAGACAGAGACAGAGACAGAGACAGAGACAGAGACAGAGACAGAGACAGAGACAGAGACAGAGACAGAGACAGAGACAGAGACAGAGACAGAGACAGAGACAGAGACAGAGACAGAGACAGAGACAGAGACAGAGACAGAGACAGAGACAGAGACAGAGACAGAGACAGAGACAGAGACAGAGACAGAGACAGAGACAGAGACAGAGACAGAGACAGAGACAGAGACAGAGACAGAGACAGAGACAGAGACAGAGACAGAGACAGAGACAGAGACAGAGACAGAGACAGAGACAGAGACAGAGACAGAGACAGAGACAGAGACAGAGACAGAGACAGAGACAGAGACAGAGACAGAGACAGAGACAGAGACAGAGACAGAGACAGAGACAGAGACAGAGACAGAGACAGAGACAGAGACAGAGACAGAGACAGAGACAGAGACAGAGACAGAGACAGAGACAGAGACAGAGACAGAGACAGAGACAGAGACAGAGACAGAGACAGAGACAGAGACAGAGACAGAGACAGAGACAGAGACAGAGACAGAGACAGAGACAGAGACAGAGACAGAGACAGAGACAGAGACAGAGACAGAGACAGAGACAGAGACAGAGACAGAGACAGAGACAGAGACAGAGACAGAGACAGAGACAGAGACAGAGACAGAGACAGAGACAGAGACAGAGACAGAGACAGAGACAGAGACAGAGACAGAGACAGAGACAGAGACAGAGACAGAGACAGAGACAGAGACAGAGACAGAGACAGAGACAGAGACAGAGACAGAGAGACAGAGACAGAGACAGAGACAGAGAGACAGAGACAGAGACAGAGAGACAGAGAGAGGGACATTGAGAGAAATGCTGATTAACAGAAAGGCAAGAAGAAACAAATAGAGATACAGACAGAGAGGGAGAGGGGGATAGAAAGAGGGAGAGAGAGAGAGAGAGAGAGAGAGAGAGAGGCAGAGAGAGAGAGAGACAGAGAGAGGGACATTGAGAGAAATGCTGATTAACAGAAAGGCAAGAAGAAACAAATAGAAATACAGACAGAGAGGGAGAGGGAGCGAGAGAGAGGGGGATAGAAAGAGGGAGAGAGAGAGAGAGAGAGAGAGAGAGAGAGAGAGAGAGAGAGATTTTATCTGTTTGCTATGGGACGATAGGCCAAAAGTTGTGCTTGTTTTTTCGGTTCGTCGGTGAACGTTCACACTCCCGTTGTGTAATGAAATCAATGAGACAGAAGAGAGAGATCAAAAACGCACTGAGACAATTTACACAGAATAATAGTTTAGTAGTAAGACATACTAAACCGTTTACAAACATACTAATACGTTTACCGATACAATTTTCTGGGTCCTTTGTCTTTTTAAAGAACGATTTGAGTCTATCAAAGAGCAATGGAAAATTTTCAACGAATTGGTGAATCGACTCAAAATTAGGGCAAACTGGGTCAGTTCAGGGGAAAGCTGGCGCTGGCAAAAAGAAAATGATTCACAAATGAACGAAGCCGAAACAGAATACGGCAGCAGCGAGAGTGTTTAAAAACTCTGGATAATGTTTTTGAAACCAGGAGGAAAAAAATTAAAGTGTCAAATATATAAGAAACTGGTTTATTTTGTGATCGCAGAGCGAGAAAAAAAAGAACCAAAACAGACGGGAAACCAGTGGCCGTCGGGCGACAGTCGGCTGTCACAAGACGATCCATGACGGGCGAAGGTCGCTAAACAAGCGCAGTTGTTTTTAAGGAGAAAGTATTTCTGGTTTGGATGAATGACGCAACGCGTGCAACACGCACGTGCACGGAAACACGTGCACAAGTAAAGGTAGAAGAAGGTCCGGAAATTAATCCTTTTGCAGAGTAGATGACACTGATTACGATTATTCAGGAGGAGGTACAGTAGGATGAAGAGAGGCTGATTAGAGGGATTAACCGGAGAACCAAGGAGGCCAAGTCTAATTTTAACTAGGTAGAAGCGGACTAGAAACTTTGCCAAAAGACGATTTCCAAAGAAAAACCAAAACGTGTGTGTGTGTGTGTGTGTGTGTGTGTGTGTGTGTGTTTGTGTTGTGCGTTGGTAGGAGGAAAGCTGAAGGTGCGTGCGCCAGCATGTCATTGTTAATTCTAGGCCTCAAGGCATGTGTTAATCTCGTTGAAATCCTCGCCAGACTTGTTTTTAGCTACAATATGAGAAACATGAGCATTGGTTTGCAAACCGTCTGGATGTAGATTGGATGTAGAATGGAAGGATTGGGAGTAAAAGAGCGGGTATGTTTTCATGTAAATTAAAAAAAAAACTAACACTTTCGGTTTGATTTTGGTAAAACCTCAACTGTGTCTTTGCAATGAAAATTTCTTGAAGGATATCCGATCGTTGAAGGATTTTGACGTAGGGTCCCGTTGCGATTGAGCGTGGTGTAGATTTCAGACAGCACAAGAGACAACGCGTTGAATGACGAGAACCGGAGAAAATAGCCCAAAATGTTGCGGTTTCTCTGTTTTTTTTAGTTTAAAACTATTGTCTCCAAAGAAAATCTCAAAATCCTTTTCTACAAGTTTTACAATTCTTAGATCCTAGAGCACACCCCATCAAAATGCATCGGGGAATCGCATCGGAAGTCGTAGCCGCCTGCTCACTGAAAACAACGCTCTCTGGCCATTTAGATAAAAAAGATTCGGGATTAATGAAAAAAGATTTCAGACGGAATGAGAGAAAAGGGCGGAAGAAATGCAATCCTTCCACAGTTGTCTTTGGGAAGAACAATCGCACCTGTTCATGTCATATAACAAATGTCACGGATCACATGCGGGCGTCCCCCGAACTTTGGCCAACTTATTTCAAAATTCAGCTGAAAACCATAATAATTGGTTAAAACTTTAAAAAGGAGTTTTGTCACAATTGGGTGCTTGTTTATGCCCATTGGCTGATGGTATAAACATTTCTCTTGCGGACAATTGTGTTTGGAAACATGAAACAAAGAAGAATTCATGTGATCTGGTTTCCAGGAAAGAATGAAAATATTATAGTTTTTGCGTTTAAATACATTTTGTTAATTTATGTTATTGAAATCGTAAGAGGACAACTGCGGGGCTAACACGTCGTTTGAAAATAGGCTACGATTCTCTCAAAGGACAATCAAGGAGTTCCCCACATCGAAAGGGCACTCCCCAGAGAGAAATACGATAATATAAAAATATTTTCCTTTCTGAATTGCTCTGCAAGGTTGGAAGCCGTTTTAGAAGCCGTTTTCACAGAATTCATAAAAATCGAATTTACTTTCATTGAAAACGAGAAGTACTCGTAGGGCTAACTATAAGGGTAGAAAATGTTTTTGAAAAAGCGCCGCAAACGATGAAAAACGATTTCTTATTCAAACCAGTAATTCGACAATTGATCAGAGTTCCAATGAAAAAGTTAGTTAAAGAATAGGCAAATCGGGAGTTCCTTGTTCATTTTTTTCTTATGTACTGCCTTTCGAGCATTTACAAAGTTAGGCAAAAAAACCAAAAATGAAATGTGCGTTTTTCACACTTAAGGGAAAATTTGATAAAAGGGTTATCACGAAGTTGTACGTCCGCCTGTCTATCTATTGTGTGGGTATTTCAGTCTTTGTCTCTTTAGCCTTTGTCGCATTGTTCCCATATAATGCACAGGCCATTCCGCTGAAAATCAAAATGTTATGCATTTGTTATTACGTTTATGTGAAAAGTTTTGGAAAACTACCATAACAAATGAAACGGCCTGAAGCTCAGAATTCGAGAGATGAGCGTTGTATTAAGAGAAATGTAAAGTCGATTTTCTTAAACACTTGACCTACGAAAAATCAAAATATTCCACAAACCAGAATTCGGAGTAAGCCATGAAAGTTAAATGAAGAGGATATTTTAAGATCGGGGATATTGCTGGGTAAAAGGTTATTTTAAGAGGGCGTATTGCCGGTTTCAAATTACTGCTGAACACGAGCCTAATTCTTTTTTTGTTGCCTACTTCGTTTCCGGTTAGACTAAAAACGACAATTTGCGTGTTTGAGAGATACTATTGCAATAAATCACATAAAAAAAATCGCCTTAAGGCTATGCGTCCGCCTGACGTTTGGCTTGGCCTTTGTCTCTTTAGTATTTCTTATGCGCATTGCTCCCACTAGCCTTTCTACTGGAGTTCGTTATATTATGCTTTTGACACTTTTTACAATTCATTTCAAAATAGAGCAAAGTGAAATACAAGACATTTGAAGTTCCAAGACTTCGAAGGGTTTCCTTTCGGTCCATCTTGCAAAACATCTCTAAAGCTAAGACTCGAATAGTAAAATAACTGTTTAAAAAACTAATCAAGTCTCTACCCCAGATTGAGATAAACTTCTGGAAAACAGAGTTTCAGAACGAAATTCATGGAATTTTCGGAAAGGTAGGAGAAAATAGAGACAAGTACATCTGGAGATGCTATCGATCAATTTTCGAATCGCGGTAACCCTGACTTTTCTCGATCTGTTCTTCTTGCTGTTGGAATTCGCAGTTAACTAGCGTTCTCGCCTGAGCGACTAGTCCCCGGGAGATTAATCGGATGGCTGCCGAGCGAGTGCAGCAAATGGCCAGCGAAGGCGTCAAAAAAGGGCTGCCCGAGGGTGTTTCTGCCATTCGCAATTCGCTTCGTCTGATCCCAAAGGAAGAGGCCAGACGGAGAAAAAAGAGAGAGGGTCTGCAGTGTAATTAACGGCCTGAGGGGAACTCTGATCGACGTGTATGACGTAACTATTACAATAAAGATACGTGGAAGCTCAAGATCTTTGAAAAGGACGCATAAACCTGGTTTCCTTATCAATCAGGGAAAGTTTAACCGTTGTCCAGAACATTCAGTGCGAGGTTGTTTTTAACGAGTTTTCAGGAGGAGGAAGGGTTTTTTTTTATTTAACTGAGAGAAGAAGAAACCGAAGAAGGTGAGATCGAGTGAGAGGAGCAACTGAAATGGAGTGAGAGGTAGGAGTCATTTTAAAGCCTTCTAGCACTCCATTCCAGACAGGAACTAGGAACTTTCCTGCGTCTCGCGCGGCCGTGCGGTCGGTCCCTTCGCCGCTCTCCCAACCGGGCCTGGATTGCCCGTCCTCAATCCGGAGTGGAGCCCCGTGAGGACGTTAGCTCCAACCAAATGGATCACAGAAGTCGTCTTCAGTACCCCGACCGTCCCAGGAACAAGAGAAGAAGCTGCTTCCCCCCAAGGAGAGCTGTACCAGCAATTTGGCCAGTAGGAATTTGAAGCTGAATCAATGGAGAATGTGATATACCAAGTCAACGTCGTGGGATTGAATTCGACAACTGTGATTCATTCTGGCGGTTCAGGGAACAGCCCTAGAGTATAAATCATTTGAATTGAATTGAAGCACTCCATTTGAACGGCTCTTTAGAGCTAACTATAAGAATTCTTTAGTTGCCTAAGAGTGTTCTTAATTACCGCCGGTGATTAAAGCCGCTGTTTAATAAACAGTTTTGAACAATTAAAATAAAAAATTGTTCGAAACTCCTTACTAAACAGTGGCTCTAATCGCCGACGCCAATTAAAGACACTCTTGGGCGACGGATGGTCCTTTTGCAGCTCATAAGAGGCGTTCATCCATTTTTCAAAGAAATTGCGATCAAACCCTTCAGACGTCTGCGAGAGCAAAGGCTGCAAAAACTGATTGCCTATGCCTCAATTGGCACAAATAGGCGGCACTTGTGCCCCGAAGGGATATGCACTGAAGTCTAATAGGAACACGTAGGCGAATCTCTCTCTCTCTCTCTCTCTCTCGTGTGTGTGTGTGTGTGTGTGTGTGTGTGTGTCTGTCTGTCTGTGTGTGTGGGTGTGTGCTTGTGAGGAAGTAAAGACAGAGAGCGAAGGTCAAAACGAATTAGAAGAATCCCTTTTGAAACGCCCTGTCCTCTAGAGAGGAGAGCAAAGGATTAACATGACGGACGTGCCACAAGGAAACTCTTTTTCTCCCGAGTTGCTCAGATTGCGCAAATCGGAGAATGAGTTTGGGCCGAAGGGCAGCCTAGGTCTAGTAATTGAATCACAAAGGGTGGAAAAACAAAAGAGTGCAAAGGATCTTTAAAGCAAGGAGAGGAAGGAAGAAATAGGGGAATCGATGGAGAAACATCCACCGCGTTTTGGGAGTGACAAATAACTGCCACCCGTTCCGCCGATCCCGAATAACATAGAACGATGAGGAAAAACAGATAAGTGCATAAAACAGCGTGTGGCTGGCAAACTTCGTGTATTGTTTTTTCTATCGCCATAACAATATGTTTAATTTTTGTACACAGGAACTTCGATTCTTTCTCGTTCGAGAAATTCCAAAACCAAATCAAATTCAGCCGCTGTTCCCGAAACGGCGATTTCATCCGGTTTCTTGCAAAAAGTCAGAAGACCTAGGAAAATGAAAAATGTTTTTTTCTAACAAACATACCGTTTCGACAAAAGTCATCGATTAGTTGAAGATCACAAGGACCTCTAGTTTTGAGAAAATCTGCTGAGCCCTTCCCAACCAGGTGGAGGATAGTACGCGGTTGCTCGTATGCTCTAAATATCGCTGGGTTAGGTCACCTTGTAAATGAAACTAACCGTGGCTTTTTGTAATACCCTCTGGGTCCACCCACTCTCAACTTTAACGAATTGCACAATTCTGGCGGCCAGTAGTAGCCCGTTAGGGGATCTTCGTGAATATCTTCAATCCTAGCTTTTTCAGCTGTTGCTAAATAAATGCTGAGTAACTAAATGTCAATTTAATAACCGCAAAAAGTTCTTTCAATTAGACCGCGAATTACGTGGTGAGACATGGGAACAGTGCTGATTTGAACTACTTCGTTAAAGTTACTGGTGATGGTTCTTCTAACCACACACTGAAATAGTGAATGAACACACACACACACACTTCCATACTGTATGAAAACTCTTACTGTAGGGACAAATTCTTCAACAGCGATTCAATCCTCCCATAAGAAACAATAATATTTTCTTCTTCTCGATGGCAAGTCCATGGTGTTTCCAAAGAGACCTGATGTCGAAAAGTGTGTGGAATCTTTACAAAAAAAGGTACAACCGAAATCACACCTGTGTAGGGTTTTGGCAAGAATGTTATATCTTAAACATGCACAGTTTTGAAATACAATTGTCTTACCTGGATGAATTGCTCTGAAAAATTCCATCAGTCCAATTGTACTGATTCGCGGCAAGTTAGAGTCGGGTGGTGGTACTTCGCTAACAAGGAGTATACTCCTCGCCCAGCGAGCATTCCGAAGCGGCTGACAATTTTTCTCTGCGTCTTCCAATTACATGACCTATTTCGCTAATTAGATGCGCAGGTTGTTCAAAAATGACCCTTTTTGTAGCAATGCTCGTTGGGCAGCGACTATATATTGGAGGGATTTCTGAGATGTGGAAGATACACCACAACATAGTCAAGTTCTTCTACGCTAGAGGCGAAAATGAAGACGGGTTCGGAATAATTGCACTGGCTAGAATATCGTCGAATATCGTAGAAAATGTGACATCTCAATGTGTTTAGACGCGGAATCTCCTCTTTCAGTTGTGTGTGTGTGTGTGTGTGTGTGTGTGTGTGTGTGTGTCTGTGTGTGTGTGTGTGTGTGTTTGTGTGCTACTTACGTGGGTACTCGGGATTTCGGCTGCTAAAAATAGCGAAAGACGAGTCACTTTTCACAATGATTCCAGGCGGACCGACATGTATTGTTCCTTCTGTTGCCTTTGTAGCATCAAGATAATCCAGCAGCCAATTACCAAAACTGGCAACCACTTGGTGACATTTGTCAAGAAAATTGTTGTAATCCAGTTTCTCCAGATCATCAATAAAAACAACCTGAAGGAGTAAAAAGAAAAAGCGAACGGCATACCTGTTTGATGTCTTTTTCATCCATCAGGTTAATCACGGCTTTTCTCGTTCCGGCCAGGAAAACAGTTTTGAACAGGAGCTTTCTCATATTTAGACGGCCACCATTTGGGAGGCCTCGGATTTCTATCGGTTCTGGAGAAGGCAGAGTAAGAAATTGTGCTATTGGGTTAAAAAATCATATCCCCTACCTTCCATTCCAGCGTCGATTTCTTTGGAGACAAATAAATCGAAGCGACGAAATTTGTGGTGAACTACTCGGTAGAGCCCTGTTTCTCCAGTTGTCGGTTGCTCCATCTAAGAAATCACTTAGGTTTAAGTAGTTTTTTTCAACGAGCCTTATCGAAAGGGTTGTTCAGGACAATCATATCTTCAGAAACCTTGAAAATATCTTCCTGTAGACAGCCAGAAATCGGCTGTAGATCAGGCTTTGTTTCTATGAAGATTTTAGATCCCGTCTTTCGAAAAACGAGTGTTTTATTAGAGTCTGTGATAACATTCAGCACTGGAAAAATGAGAGAAGCAGCGGCCGAACAGCGAAGGATTATCTGCAATTTATATTTTATTACCAATTTTAGCAAGATTACCGAAGGTTTTCCGTTTTCATGGACAAGTCCTTTCATTTTCAGATAGTTTTCGAGGGGTTTTTGTTTTGTTGAAATAAAGGCCTGAAAAAGGTGTTTTGGCTCGTTCTGTTGCGTGAAATTTATGTTTTTGGGTGCATCGATGTTTTGCGTGCTTTCTACCCAATTCCCAAAATCCGTCCGTTAACTCCAGATTATTAGTTGGAGACGCAAAAACCGACAGAATGGACAATTCTTTGCTGAAGTGACTCACTTGCTTATGCTCCGGATGTTCCGCCTGAAAATCCCAGTAAGTTCTGTCACAATTGACAGCTCTTCCATTATTGATGGCTTCAATTTTGTCTAAATCGAGTTTTCTCTCGAATTCCTCCAATCGAGAATCGATAATTGGCTGTAGATCAAAGCCTTTTTGCAAGTAGCAACCGACAATTTCACATCCCCTATGTATTTAAATTGCTTGTAAAACAAACAGAAAACTCACTCGTAGTCCATCAGAATCCGAAAATATTGTTCGGCGGACAGACTCAAATGATTTTATTTTCTATTTGCCCTTTCGATTTGACGCCCATAAAGATAAGAAAAGCACAAAAAGAAACAATATTTTGCGGTTCACGATATTTCATGATTTCAAGAAACGCGCGATCAACCACGAAAACGGGCTGGGCTTGCTCTGCAAAATTTCATCCCAGTCTGACTGGGCCACCAAATTCGATATATTTAACCGTAACCGGGAATGTTTTTTAAGACGCCGTCTCTGTAAGACCCGAGCAGCCTTCATAAGGCCAGTGTCATGGAAAAAATCGAAATTTCTGAAAACTCGTGTAGGACCTTCCTAAGACCCAAATATGAAGTCCTGAAACTTTTGGGCTCATATGATTTTTTATTCCCGGGCTACGGTAGTTTAAAGTTGGGTAGGGTGAGAAATCAAAATGCACCACAAAGGTGACTTATATATGTTTTCTGACGGCAAATGTAATTTCAAAAACATCTGTAACAAAATAATTTTCAAAATCGCAGCAAATAAAAAAGTTATCGTCGAAAAATGCAAAATTTTGAAGTTTTTTCAAGTTCTCCGAAAATTTTTTAATTGGTGTAAGAAAATAACAATTATATTTCAATTTTAGACATCATTTGGCACAACTTTTCTTTTAACACCAAAAAAATCCGTAGGTACTCATGTTCTCAAAAATGCGTTTGAAAAAGTATCACTTTTTTTGGTTCGGCATGTTCAAGACCAGATTTTGCTTGAACGTGATTCGCAGGCACCAGAAACGCGTAATCATTGATTATGAAGTTGGTGAAACGTAGGCAAAACAAAATATCAGAGGGTGGATTCGAACCCGGGTCGCGAGATTTGTAAGTGTGGACGTTGCCTCTGTGCCAACGTGGGCGCGCTTTGTAATTAACTTGCAGACAGCACGAGATCGACAGCGACACATTTTCGGAGAACTTGAAAAAACTTCAAAATTTTGCATTTTTCGACGATAACTTTTTTATTTGCTACGATTTTGGAAATTATTTGGTTACAGATGTTTTTGAAATTACAATTTCCGTCAGAAAACATATATAAGTCACCTTTTTGGTGCATTTTGATTTTTCACCCTACCCAACTTTAAACTACCGTAGCCCGGGAATAAAAAATCATATGAGCCCAAAAGTTTCAGGACTTCATATTTGGGTCTTAGGAAGGTCCTACACGAGTTTTCAGAAATTTCGATTTTTTCAATGTCACTGGTCTGCTCGAGTCTTACAGAAATAGCGTCTTAAAAATCTTTTCAACAATTTTGCAATGAAAATGTTTGCTTGTTTGTGCAGAAACAGGGTGTTTTTTTCAGTTGCTATCGAACAACAGAAGAACAACAAAATTTATTTCCATGTTCACGATTTATTGTTTTTGTTTGTTTTTAAGACCGATGGCAACTGATTACATCCCGTTTTTTGAACTAAGCAAATAAAATTTCAATTGCGGAATTGTTGCAAACACAAAATATTTCAAACACCAAATCACAAAACCGATTCATCCAAACAATCATAGTGAGGATGTACGCTTCACAATTGCAGACTTTGTCTGTCAAATGTGAATGTCCTCACTATCAGATCCTCCAGCTGAAGAAAGATCGATGGCGATTAGACAGTCTAAGAATTTAGTGCTCAAACAACGTTAACAAACATAATTGCGATAATTTATTTCCTTCAATAATTCGATCGACTTCATTTGGCGTTAACCCGTGTAAACGACTCGTCCATATTCATCGGAGTCAGCAACGGAGCTTCCTCCTGAATCACGGCGGGTTTCTCCTGTTTCTCCTCGGAAGCTTGGGTGTTGGAAGGGTTTCCCCTGAGGTATCCTTTCTGCTGATAGTTGACCAAAAACATAATTCCAGAAGCGATTAGAACAATGGCCATGATGGCAATGACGCTTCCAATCAGAGCTTTTGAAGTGGCTGAAAAAGATTTGAAAGGTTAGTTGAATCATAAGAAATCACCATTTAGGCTATTTGGAATGACTGACAAGGTGCGCATACCGATGAGAGAATTGGCGAGGGCCTTGTACTTTTGGACAGATAAATGATCCTTAAGAACACAAGACTTTTGAAAAATTGATGCACAGAAATAGGCCAACATTTCTTTCTGTCTCTGTATGCCTCTCTCCCTCCCCTCTCTCTCTCTCTCTCTCTCTCTCTCTCTCTCTCTCTCTCTCTCTAATACCCACCATGGCTAATTCCGGAGTATTGCATCTGTCCTCCTTACAAACACACGTAATCATATTAATGCGATTCGGATGAACATCATTTTCCTTTTCGGCTTTCGACAAAGGATAAGATTTAGAAGTCATGTTACAACCCTAAATCCAGATATGACATTTCATATCAAAAATATTCTACCAATTTGCCTTTAAAATTTAAGGAGTACATGTGTACAACAGCGACTTCTGCGATGACCGAGTCGTATAGAATGTGGAGAGCGCAGACGGCGTCTGTCACACTGGCAGGTGAGAACTACACAATTTGTGAGTTTTCTCAATAAAATTCATAACTCACGTAGATGTCTTTAGTGAAGGCTTCGAACAAGCTCACGTGCCTCGTGTCATAGCAGGTCAATGACGAGACCAGGGGAATCCATCTGGAAACGAATCTGACAAAGGATGGGGGCTTACATGGAAAGAAAAACGAACGACCGCAGACGCATCAGAAACGACACTGATGAATATGCCAATTTATAGCAAAACCTGTCTGTATTTTAATTTAATCATATAACTTTTATGTTTTGGTTTTATGTTATTTCATTTATTCAAATGAAGTTGTGCTTCTAGATGAAAAACAGGAGCTATGAGAGAATGAGAGAAACAATCAGTTGGTGAGGATAAAGGTTTAGCGCAAGCGTGTTATTAGAGAGAAAGAGAGAGAGAGAGAGAGAGAGAGAGAGAGAGAGACAGAGACAGAGAGAGAGGAGAGAGAGACGGAGAGAGAGAAAGAGAGAGAGAGAGAGAGAGAGAGAGAGAGAGAGAGAGAGCTGTGGAAGAGTTATGGATTCCCTGCTACCGAAACTGCCAGTTTATATAAAATAAGTAACTGTTAGTTAAAACAAACTTGATTTAGTGTTATTCCTCAAAATTCATTGTCAATGTTGGGAGAAAAAACCCTTCTCCGATGCCGTTCATGCAAAACCAATTATCTTTTTCTAGAGCGCATTTGTGAGTGAAGGTTGACCAAATATTTTGGTGTTACGATACATTTTTGTAGTATATCTTCGTTGCCTGTTTACAAAACATTGCCATATCTTGGATCACATAAACAACTCCCTGTAACAAATATATGGATGTCTCACACAGAAACGAGCCAAACATTCATCAATAGAGGCTCTTTTCAAATATAAATCCATTACAGCATGGTGATATTGTCGAAACTCTGTGATATTGATCCAGCACAGGGATTCGAACGTTGAAGTTTTCTGGGTCTTGTCGTTGAAAGCCATGGGTAAAAAAGATTTAGCGAATGAATAGAATTTCCCAGCTGTCTTGTTTAACAGATTCATCTGCCGCTGTCGAGCTGAAATCTGGAGCACGAACGCCACGGCACAGAAAGTTTGGCAAAAAGTGAACCCCTTCCACTCAAACTCTCCCATTCGACCAATTACCACAAAACTGCGAAACAAACAATTCATTGAAACGACTGAATAAATATAGCCAAAGCTTATTTATGGACGATGAGCAGGACAGACTGGGTTGGGTGGTTCACAAGGGGACAACGGGTGTACCGGACAAACGTTATGGGGGCTTAAATATTAAGGGTCTTAGCACTAGGGGAAGAGTAACTAAGGCACAGAGAGAACACTGGAATATTAGCTCTGTCGAATCTATATATGTGGGAATTCCCGGCGCAAGCTCATTGCGAAATGTTAAAGGACCGAGTGGGGGAGTAGCTACGGGATAACAACACGTACCGGGAGAACGTAATATGCCGAAAAAGCCAAACGAACCGCCTTCAAGTGAATCTCACAGCAACGACCTGAAATGGAGCATGATTATTGAGAAAGGGGGGGGGGGGTTGACGAGGTAATTTTCAACAAAATATTATCGGTACTCAATGTCTCCCCTGCCGGAGAAAGGGGCAAAACAGCCTCGGCCGTGGGAAAGCAAACAGGAGTGGGCGGCCATGAAACACGAGAGCAGAGAACAAAAAAGAGAGATCCTATCAGCCAAGGCCAATTTCCCTCATTCACTTACTCACTTAGCGTCGTGGCGTCTCAGGGAAGCGGGATCCGGCCCCGGCGAGGGCGGCCACCGTCGACGGCGCGGCCGAAGGTTCGTCCGCTCGGGCGCGCATGGCGCCGTCCTCTTCGGCCTCCTGCTTCACATCGGCCAGAACCCTGAAAAGGCGAGAGTAGACAGAGAGAGAGAGAGAGAGAGAGAGAGAGAGAGAGAGAGAGAGAGAGAGAGAGAGAGAGAGAGAGAGACGCACCGTGCAAATTTCATCCACTCGTCGTTTTTGACGGAATGCAGCACCTCGTGGACATCGAACACATGCAGGGATCCCTTGTTGTCGCCAATGGAGATCTGGCGACCTGAATACGATAGGATTAGTGTGCTTGCGCAGCAAATACACTGTTTGCCGAGTAGCGGCCAGTGATGAAAGTGGAATCGAATGAATAGCATAACAATAACACAAATTTACCGAAATTATATGCATAGTTCTCCTGAGCCGGGCCGACTTCAAAAATCCTCGGCCCGGCACGCTTCGTCCAGTCTACTCGGACCTAGTCAAACTGTCACCCATGCGTCCAAGGTTCGAACCGGGTCAGGATACTTTGCTTACAATTAGTTTTAATGTGTAATAGAAGTATTATAAAAGTGTTTGCGGGGTTATAAAATTTTAACGTAAGCTAAAACAAGTTTAAAAAACCGGGCTGACACGTTTCTCGGCCCGGCCCGCTCCTTCTCGTGAGAAGTATGATTTAAGCACACTAAAATACGCGAATTTAGCACATAATTGTTACATTTTAATCGCAAATTGTGAAACCTTACCGTTATCAGACCAGGACAACTTCTTGAGCATTCCCTCGCCCTTGAGCACATCGAGCGTCAGAATGGGGTTCTCGATGTTTTCGTTCAAATTCCACAGCATCAGCTAGAATAAATTCCCCAAATAACAAAATGCGCAAAACGTACGAATCCCTGGGCGTCGATGGAGGCAAAGACGGCCGGATGAACAGGCGACCATTTCACGTCGAAAACGAAGTCTTGGTGGGCTTCGAACACGATCAGCAACTGCGGATCCTGCCAATTTTTGGGTGATTGGGTAAATTCGACCGTAACAACCTTAACACTCCACAATTTGATCGTCCAGTCGGAGCTGGAGGCGAGGAAGATGTGCGAGAAATCGATGTTGGAAACGGCACGGTGGAATTCCACGGATAGGACCGGTGCGTTGTGGCGTTCAACTGAAAATGGCACATTTAGTTAAGTAACGGGCCGGCCCGGGAGTCATATATTTCCTGATCGGAAAAGGACAATTTACGATTTTTCGCCAAAACCGCATACCTTCACGGATTTCCCTGCGGAACACAAGCTTTGTTAAAAGACAGAAATATGTTAATCACATCTCCAAAGATGCCAATGAAAACGGGAACCGATAAAACCACAAGGCGAACAAAACGGTTCCAGGAAAAGACGCAAAACCATTTAAAAAAAACCTAACCTTGGTACTCGCAGGTGGCGACGAGGCTGGAACTGCCGACGGTGTTCCTAGTAATGTAGTAGACTTTTCCGTCCTCGCCTCCGGCAACGAAACTATTGACATCGGAAGGAGGGAAGGAGACGCACATGGTAGAGACCTTAAAGGACTGTATTTGAGAAAAAAAAGAAAAAAAAACCTGTCTGGAGGACTTGTTGAGGAGATCTCGGCCACAAACAGGCGTGGCCAGGTTGTCCACATTCCAACTGCACATGCGACCCTCCGTACTCACAGAAATCTGCAATTTTAGATTTTTGGAATGAAAACAAATAGGAAGTGCACATATAAAAACATCAACCGGGTTTGTCGGTTGAGGGGGTCGCGCCGAGCCGAATTTCATATTTGGGGACCCGTGCCACACGTCTGATATGTATTGTTAGGGGTCGTGCAAAACGGACCGCACCGGTAGCTTGTTCATGTAAGGAAGTGCACAATATTAAAACAAAACATACCAGATTGTGAGCATTCTGTGTGCCCACCACGTTGAGGGCGAAGATGGGCTGAGTATGGGTGATGGAGGAGAGAGGACTCTGAATGAGAGGATTAGAGAGAATGAGAGAGAAACGTACCCTATTGGCAGGCATCTTCTTATTAACAATGCGATCGTCCCACACGCAGATCTGGCCGGAATAGCAGCCGGCGAGGATGAGGTGCTGGTGAAAGCGGGCGAAGGATATGCAGGTGATACGGGAAGTACACGTGAAGGCATATCTGAAATGAGAAAAATAATACAAGAATTTACAGCTCTTGTGGTACCTACGTTATAGGTGGGCGGGGCTTCCCCCGGAGTGAAGGGGGTTTAGGAAATTCGGTTGTGGGAAAGGGATTTTTGGTCCGAGAAGCGGAAATTTTTCGGTTCGGCAGTGACTGTGCAATGAATTGACCCGATGAAACAAACCATCGGAATTTGAAATCGGCCAGGGATCCGGACAGGATCGGCGTGATGTTTTGCCCACCTGTGAGCTTACGTAACATCCGAAGCACAATTTGGGGGGCTTACGCATCGAGACCCCCAAACGCTCCTTGCCCAGCCATGGCTCAAACTCAATATTTTTTTAGTTTTGAAAAATAGAAAATGAGAGAGCAATCGATGAACCCCTTTATCGCTCCGCCCCTATTCAACAACTTAAAACATGGGTGCGAAGCTTACGATAAAGGGCATCGCTCTCATTTAGTTTTGGCACAAACCCCATAATTCGACGTGTTTACCCTTAATTATCGGGACCAAAGTTAGAGTAACCCACGTTAACGTGTCGCTTTCCAAAATGCGTTTTGCAAAAATAGTCCTAAAACTCGATATCATCTGTAGTTTCCGTAAAACTGAGACACTTTTTAGCGGATTCCAAGAAACAGAAAGAGCCAATAATTTTGCACAAAGTAAAACTAGCACTGGAGAGTTTGGACATGCTCCATTTTGGTGCAAGAAATCGTAAATTTCTCAACCTACTCACTCAGGAGAGGGGGTTTTAAACTTGGTGTTCCAAACGCAGATGACTCCGGGCGACTTGTGCGGCTGGTCCTTGTCCTGATCGTAGGCCACGGCCACCAATTCCTTGTGCTGATGGGCGTAGTCGATTCCCACCACGATTCTGCAACACAACCAGTCCTTTAAACCATACATGGGCAAGCTCCCCAATATGGGGCGGTAGGGGCGTCGCAATTTTAAGTTTTCGGCAGTTTTTCTTAGAAAAGGAGACCCGTCGCAAATTTTCGACGCTTTCAACAATTGAAGGGGGCCTCGCAAAATTGACCCCCGCGGTAGGTTGCCCAGGTATGCTTTAAACCCCTCCCTTTATCACCCAACCTGTTCTCAGTCCATCGGTTGTCGAAGAAGCGGGTGTAGGGCACGAGGAGGTCTCCCATATCCACAGTAGGGGTCTCTTCCTGGCTGTAGTTCGTAAAAATGTTCACCTAAACTTAAATAATATTACATTTAAAAACTGTCAACCTCTTCGGCGAGGGCCCTCTCCATGACCTTGGCGGCATAGCTAAAGAACGCCTGGAAAAAGAAAAAGTCAGCTGGCTGGCAGAAAGAAAACCTGGAAATCTGTCCTGGATGTGATCTGATTCTTCTCCTCTTCCGTCAGATCCCTCGGTTTCTCGGGCTTCGGCTCTTCTTGAATAGTCGTATCGGCCTAAAACCGTTTCAAAAAGAAATACAGTAATACGAACCTCTTCGTGTTTGGGCTTGGAAAAGTAGCCGGGGAGGATGCTGGCAAGGTCCTCGGCCGTCATCGGAGACTCCAGGTCGTGCGAATGGGTCCTGCCTGGAAATGAGTGAATTAGTCCGCGGACGAAATCGACAAAGTACCGCGGAAGGGGCCGTCCATGCCCATCATATCGTCGTCGAAGTCAAACTCCTGACTGCCCATGCTGAACTCGCGGACGCTGTTGCGGTCATCGTCCGTCTGGATGGCCTTGGAGTACTGCGCCTGAAGGAAAAGAGTTAGAGAGAGAGATAGATAGATAGATAGATAGATAGATAGATAGATAGATAGATAGATAGATAGATAGAGAGAACTAACCGCATCTTTAACGGGAATGGCAACGGTGGAAACGGCGGTCATCTCGAGGCCAAGGCTCCTGGAGGCCGGCGCAGGCAACGGAGTCGGTTCCGAGTAGCTCTGCAACTCATCATGCTAACCAAAGTGTAGATTCGCTCAGAAGAGATTCAAGTCCCCCAGGATTTCCTGGGGGTACTTCCTACACTTTTAGCAATAAAAAATAAATCACTTCATAATTGTACTTCTAAGTGGATTGAAAAAGAATATATCCCACTTAATGATTTTTCAAGCTAGTTCGGAACAATCGAACGTATTTGCCTGCTTTTTGCTTAAAAACACTGTGCAGTTAGTTCTAGCTGGGTATCCCACAAATTGCACGGAAAGCTGGAGAACCCGGGAACATTGACACGAAGTGCCCATTTAGAACAGACTTGTTTCGACATAGACCATGCGCTAAGGACGACCTGTTTTAATTAAAGGACTAATGTCATGCTAAAGCACGTACATATCACTTTAATTATCAGTTATTCAACAATGAACGAGTAATCGAAACACTGACCCGAAAAGCACATCTGTTCGTTTAAATGTAACCCATAGATACAGAAATATTAAAGTAAATGAATCGATTATCGTGTAAATCTAAACAAGTTCAACTGTTTTGTAAAATCCTGCTCACATTGTTGAGGCCATTGGTGCGAGCCGGCGACGTTCCAGAAGAGGCGTCGATGCCGAGGTTCGACAGCAATTCGTTCATTTCCGCAGGAGTTGCAGTCTGACGGGGACCTGCAGAAAAGTACTTGGATGCTCATCAATACATGAATTTCTCATGAAAACATTCTAAAAATCGAATAAAACTGACTGATCCCATTGACAGCGGGGTTGTTGGAGTTGTTGATCAACTGCTGCGTGCGTGCCTCTTCTTTCATCCGTCGTTCGGCCTTCAATTGTGCCAACCTCTGGAAAATACAATTTAAATTTTAAAAAGCCCGACCGATTCCCAAATCTTGCCCCAATCAATCATTCCCAACTCACCTCCCTTTTCCTCAGCAGTTCCGGATTCTCCATGGTTCTGCGAAGGCCCTAAAATACATAAACTATCAAATATAAAAAAAAATAATTATGACTTCCGGTCTGAGTCAGAGAAAAAGATTAATCACGGGAGAATTAACGGCCGATTTGGCGGGTGTTTCAAAACCTGGTGGATGTGTTTTCCGATTACGATAGGTCAAGTGACGGCCTCGCAACTACCGTTTCCCAAAAATTCACCTCATTTCAAACAAAACTTACAGCAAATAATGCAAAGTAAACTTATAAATAACACAATTTCACAAAATAGGTGAATTTGGAAAAGAAGCGCGGCTCATTATTTGGAAAGATGTTATCAGCACTGCAAAGACCGATGTTTATCAACAACAGCGCGATAACGGGACGTTGAGAGAAACTTACAGCAAATAATGCAAAGTAAACTTATAAATAACACAATTTCACAAAATAGGTGAATTTGGAAAAGAAGCGCGGCTCATTATTTGGAAAAATGTTATCAGCACTGCAAAGACCGATGTTTATCAACAACAGCGCGATAACGGGACGTTGAGAGAAGGCGGAGATTAAAGAAAATCCTCATTTAAATGTATTTTAAGGACAAAAATAAAATAAAACGACCCCCGAAAACTCATGCGAGGGTGTTATAAGTGCGCGCTTGTTCAAACTAATTCGTTGCGGGACCTGCTACAATAAAACAAGCAACCCACATTCCACATTTCAATGTTAAGAGGAACATTTGCCGAGCAAATTTAAAAAAAGGATTATAAAACAAATTAACTTTATCTATTAATAGAAGCAAATACGCCGTAAACAAATGGAGAGCGGTGGCCACACGTTTACACGGTCGATCAACAAACACTTTAGCACCCTGCCGAGATGTTCACATTCGAATGATATCGGGGAGAATGCAGTCTTTAAACAATGACAGTGACTTCGAGAATCTTTGTGGATCAAGTCGAACTGTATATTTACATTCAGCACAATTACCCCCAGATTCTATGCACACTTCTTCAAATTTCTTCGTTGAAGACTACTTTACATATAGTTTCCAGGGCTGGTAAATTTGAGGGCCCGGGCCGAGCCCGATTTTTCAGGAAGCGGGCCGGCCCGGTCTTGGAAAACCAATACAAAGATGGGAAATTCAAGGGCCAGCCCGGCCCAACTTTTCACCGAGCGGGCCGGCCCGGGCTATTCGTCCACAGCGGGCACACACACGGTTTACCGTTTTGCGTCAACACCCGTGCATCAAAGCGTTTCGAAATTCCGGAGCTAGCTAGCCGAAAAAAAAAACAAAACACCAAAATAAAGCCAGCCCGTTGGCAAGATCACAATAGTCCGCCAGGTCTATCCTGAATTCTGCGACGCCCGTCGTGACATTCCCATAGGTAGTTAAAATAGCATGACGGCAGGAAACTAGGCCGTCGTATTGTGCGAACACATGGTTTTGGCAAACTGCCAGCTGCTTTCGGCAATGAACCGAATTTGATTTCCCCACTGCCAGTTCTTCGCTTTTTGTTGCGAATGCGTGTTCTTCTCCAACTGCTCTCCTCTATTTCAATGATAAAATGGAGGACAACATTCATTGGGATATATTACACTCAGGCAAACGTGGATCGGGAATGAGGGACCACAAGGGAGGGGTGGGGATACACAATCCGGGGAACTGCCGGCTTATTTGGCGGTCATCATGGCAACGAACTCTGAAAAGAACAGTCTTTAACATCTAAAACGAGTTGACTGACCCTCGTAGTTGATCTGCCCGTCTCCGTCGATGTCGGCTTCGCGGATCATCTCGTCAACCTCCTCGTTGGTCAACTTCTCGCCCAGGTTGGTCATGACGTTGCGGAGCTCGGCGGTCGAGATGAAGCCGTTGCCGTCCTTGTCGAACACCTGAATAAGTGATATGATCAAAGGTATATAAGGAGAACGAACCCTGAAGGCGTCGCGGAGCTCCTCCCCACTGTCCGCCGTGTCCTTCATCCTACGGGCCATCATCGTCAGGAACTCGGGGAAATCGATGGTTCCGTTGCCTGAAAGAAAAAAAAAACTAATCTTACTGCAAACGACAGTCATCCCTTAATTTAGCGTAACAATTTCAATTAATAAACTGAATCCATCTTCCAAATTATCAAATCTAGATCAGCTACTTCCAAATCCAACGGTTACGACTCTTCTATAGTTCACAGATTTTTCGCGTATGAACCGAAATAGAACAACTTGCAACCTAAGGGTTTTTCTGGCTAGGAAGCGGATGATAAACAATTAAAAGGTACATACCATCCGCGTCAACCTCGTTGATCATAACCTGGAGATCGGCTTCGCTGGGGTTCTGACCAAGGGAGCGCACGGCGGTGCCCAGCTCCTTGGTGCTGATCCTGCCATTGTTGTCCTTGTCGAAGAAGGAGAAGACCTCCTTGAATTCTGGAAAACAGAAACTTGAACTATTCCAAAGTTTGGGTGAATTTGCCAGCCAAATTTTGACTAAAACGCAAAAGAAACGATTGACGACCAACCGAAGATTTGGTCCTCGGTGAGCTCGTCAGCCATTTCTGGTTGGTGGAGTGGAATGCGCTCTGAAATAAAAGATGAGCAACTTCAATCAAAGAAATGCAGAAAACCAATACAAAAACATAGGATAATATTTTTGCGGAAGACACCCCTTTCCGACAAAAAACGGGACATATGACTAACTATTCTACTATAACCTCTTCTAGTGGCGTGAAAACCCGAATTTCGCAAAGTTCAAAAGTAATGGAGAGGCGACAGACGCGTCGAATCTTAGGGTTCCCCCTTACAGACAAAACCACCGCTAACTAACAAAATCTGTTATTTTATGGTATTAAATTTTTAACTATAAGAACGTTAAGGAATAAAAACACGCCGGAGCTCGTCCTCCGGAGGAACACAGAATGCCGTACAAAACAACGCCACGAGCGACGACTGAAGAAATTGACCAACGACAGTAACGAACCTTACGATGTAAACACCGTACGTTACGTACGTAGGAAGTGAAACTTGCCTGTTTTACTTGATATTCACATTGGTCACAGTGAAAAGACAGAAATCGCTGGAAGTTTTATATCTAGCATTGAATACGAAGCAATATTTTGTTAAAAAATAAAAACATCTTTCGAATTCCGGCGCCAAATGGGGATTCGTCCTGTGTCGTGACATGCAATGATCGGGGCAATGCGCCTTGACAATTTCCCCCTTTTTTCCTTCGTCAATTACCCCTTTTTCTCATGGCTCACTTTATTTCGTCTCTCTCTCTCTCTATCTTTCACATAAAACCAACAAAATAGTAACCTTCATTGAAGAGATATCCACATGAGATCGCTAAAGATGGCAAGAAGAACGCCCAGCGTCTCATAGAAGCGGACAGAGGAAAGGCAACTAGTCGGGCATCCGAAGACTAACAACAACTATTTCCCACAAAATCAGTCGAAAGAATGTCGCATGAGCGAGAGACTGAGAGAGGCAAGAGAAGCAGAGAAAGGCCTTCAGAAGGAAATCAATCACCGCCCGGTTGACACTTCAACGCTCTTCATTTGCTCCGTCACTTCTTCAGTGGCAATGTCGCTTGATGAAGACGACTGCTGGGAGCCCGTCGAACCACTGGTCGGGTACTCGTCGAATTCACCCAGCATAGCCTGGAAAATTCAAATTCACATTGCATAAACACACACACACACACACACAACACACACACACACACACACACACACACGCACACACACACACACACACACACACACACACACACACACACACACACACACACACACAATTCAGACTCTCTTACCTTCAAACCGAGGATTTCTCCCCTGACTACCAAAAGCTGAGGCAAACTGCGGAAATCTTCGAGAACCTCGTAATTTCGGCAGCCGTGAACAATGACCTAAACAATGTGTATTCATCAATATAACTTTGAACTTACCTTTTTGAGAACCTTGTGGTTCGCCAATTCCACAACCGTTCCTCTATTGATCTTCTCCAAATCCAATTCGCGGAGATAAATAAACTAAAATGCAATTATTTGGAGCAATTTTGAAAACAAACTTGTAACTTGGGCATACTTCTGGCCATGTAGCTGAACATGGAGTCAGGAAGGAAAGAGTAGTCCACTGGTTTGTCAACGAGACACACTCGCTCCACGCGCTGTTCGAACTTGTTCAGAATGGCCATCAGGGGGTTCTGAAATTGAAATACTACTGAATTTGTATGTTTTACGCAATATAATCCTTCTCTCTTTCTGTTCCGTTTCCATCTCCCATGAGAGTCATTTCCCAATCTCATAACTTTCAGTTTTAGTTATTTCCCCACGGATTCTGTCTTCAGACGTAATTTATGTGACCTAGCACTAACGACGGATATTTCAGACGCCTGCCACAAAAGCCCTCCTGGGAAATCTCGAGAACATCAAAGTGGTCTGGAATCTGATCTCCCTTATCTCAGAAAATGCAATGGCCTCCCCCTCCCCCAGCTGTGTTATGAGATCGCCTGCTGCCGATGGTCGTAAACCGAAATTACACCAGTCGGAGCTGCGAAAAGCCGCCAATTTGTTGAAAACGAGCCACGGAACGCGATTCGAGAGATATGCAAAACTAAAGGCTGGCCCTGGATAAATCACAACATGGTTTCCATGCAATTAAATTCCGTATGAGCTGCTGACATTGGTTTTCAAATGGCAGTTTTTCCTTTCAATTTTACGCGGCGGCGGTAAGTGAGAGAAAGTGGTGCTTTTATATCTTGGAAACGAGCCATATTGAAAAGTTCATTGAAAAGCTATCCAGTGACTACACTTCCAGTGACTGGCTCTTCTCTTCCATGGCCCTGGGTTGTTTACTGAGACGCAAGGGACGCTTCATCAAAAACGACCAAAACAACGCTGATCAGCTGTACTAGCCACATGAATACACTTCGTTTCGAAGGAAACTTTCACTCAAAGTTCGAAAACGGTCCCAGAGGTCACAAAACAAAACAAGGAAGCATTAGAATTCTCCAAAGAAGTGGAAATGTGCAAAACTATATGAAACACACAGCGTTTTATAGGTTAACTTCAGGTTTTTCTTGTGATAATGTTCTTTCTTTGAATGAACGGAGATCATAAATGGGCTTCAACCTGACTTTGACGGCTCGGGGGTCCCGCCAAGAAGAATTTTTATACGAAGAGGGGGGGGGGGGGGGGGTTCGCTAGGTTATTTTTAAAGCGGGGGTCTCGCCACGAACCAACAAGCCACAAAAGTCTACCCATGTATGATGGAGATCTGACATATGTCATTCTATTTAGCCCAAAATGTCCTTTATTTTGGCGAAATGATTTTTATATAGCCCCAAACGTCCAAATGTCCCCAAACAAAAATCGGTGAGAAAAAGCCGCTTTTTCTCTGCGTCCCCGCTTTTTGGGCGCTATTTCCCCTGCGTATCGCACGATGCTGCATTAATGCCGTTTTTAGCAGGATTCCAATTTGGCTACAGCTATATTTGGAATTTTTGTGTTCAAAGAGGGAATCTGTTCCAAAGATGGTGCTGAATCAGATGAATTATGTCATATTAGCTCTCGAACTGCCTAACAGTCTAAAATGCGCATTTACCTTAGTGAATTTTATTTACGAAAAGTCATATTTTAAACTACGACCTCTCCTCAGAACGCCCTGTTCCGTTGTTTACCCCGTTTAGTCGAGTTGTGGCGCCGTTTAATGAATGGAATGCACCGGATGTGGCTGCCAGAGGCCATTTCGGACTAAGTACAGCCACGGACGTTTCCAGCACAAAGACCGGGGCTAGATTACCTCGTGTTCGTCGAAATGACAGGAGCAGCAGTAGATGTAGGCCACCTGGCGGTTCCAGAAGATAGGTCCGTCGAAGCTGATGTTCACTGTCATTTTTTCATGGCCTTAACTGGGTTAATTAGAGAGTTCGGGTATTACAAATACCCGAGCAGTGGTTTTTACGGAAGATTATGTAGACCCACACGGGCTTTGTCTCTGATTTGGTGGCATCCATCGCGAGATCTCTCCAGTTCTTATTCACCCGTTCTAGTCTGAATTATGAAAATCTTAAATGGCAAAGAACGGTTCAGCGAGGGAGAATTAAAAAGAGAGAGAGAGAGAGAGAGAGAGAGAGAGGAAGAGACAGAAATTGTGTGCTACAGTAATGGAGTAGCATGTGCCTCTGTGCGTAAGTAAATTATCCGGTTCCACTCGCAATCTGTGGCCCTCCCCGGGGAGAAAAGCACTCGGCCCAGTAATCCACTTTCCGAACACACAATACGCTCGTATCCCCGCGATCACACAGCCAAACACGGAAATCTGGCAAATGCACGCACACACGTTCACACGCTCTCACAAACACACGAGGTCGATGGGGAGACGTCTGGAGGGTGGGAGAGAAGAAACAGAATCCGCCTATCATCCACCGCCTTTGTGGGATTTGTAATCCAACGCCTTCCGGAGTCTCAGAGCAGGGAATCATTGGGGTCCGATACGTTACGAAGGGGCTTACGAAACAGAAATATTGGAATTATTGCTAGGAGGAAAGCAGAACAATGTGTCGTTTACTTAACACCTCATCATTCAGCGTGTTCTCTATCTTTTGCGCTCTCGGATAGATCGGGAATCATCGCGAAGGGACCCACTGCTACCAAATATTTACCGTGTATTACACTTTAGAAACAAGTAACAACACTCTTTTACACGAGACCCGAAAGGAATTTCAAGTTATACAAAGAAAAGGGAAGAGAAAAAGGAGAAGCTACCGTTTCTCAAAAGAATCTGGGTTGTTTTCGAGTCCAAGGACGAGTAGCCAGTGAAAGGGGCGGGATCGGATAAATGGGCGGTAAACAAGGCGATCTAGGCAAAATCTCGGAAGAAAAAGGGTTTTTTTAACCGCTTACTTAAAATTTAGTATTCTATTTTCAGACCGAAAGAGCTCAACCTGTTTTCATGTTGCAAAAAGATGAATGTAGGCGACTAGGCGGCATTAGAGGTTCCAGAAATACATTATTTCTGGCGGAGATGGGCTCAAAACAATGGCTTTGACGCTATTGCCTCCTAAAAACATGATGACTTGAAAAATATGTACTGAAATTTTCTTTTCTTTTATATCGGTTTTGCTTTTGAAACTCACATACACCCCAAAAGAAAATATGGAGGTGTGAGCGCGTTTTTTGGTCGTCCAGTGGTCGCTCCTTATGTATTGACTTCATTTTTGGCTACGTTGACGACACACGGAAACGAGCTGCGATTTGAAGACAGGAGGGTGAATGTAGAAGAAGATAAACACAGGGAAAGGTTTTTTAATGTGTTTTGAGACACACATACACATACACACACGCACAGAGAGAGAGAGAGAGAGAGAGAGAGAGAGAGAGAGAGATGCCTTACAAAAGGATGAAATAGATTTGAAGCTAAGAACTCTGTTGTTGACCCAGACGCTGGCCTTTGTTGGCCGAACACCAAGCGTCTGTTAAGTTCATCACATTCTTAAAATCTGCACGGGGAATTTCCCTTTGAGACCTTTTGCAGGATCCAAAAGTCTTTTTCTAGCCAATGGTGATGCCCAAATTGCCATGTGTGCCATTTTTCTCTGCGTCTCTTCATTCAGTATGCTCTCTCGTTCGCGCGCATGTATAGATCCCGGAGGGTTTCAAAGCCAAAACTTTCATGACTTTTGATTATTTTTGATTGATATTGGAAGCAACATTTCCAGTATTTTAGTGTTTAGTTGTGTCATTTCTAGAAAAATAATTGCAAATAATTTCTTTGGTTAAAAGGTGATTTTTGAGTGTGTTGCGAGGGAGGAACCAGTGCGAGACGAGCAGTGAAAGGACAAAAACGCCGCGATTTGCGCCGTTTCCCCAGAGAGTGAGGGTGACTGACGAGTTGGGGGAAGAGCACACCGCCCGTTACATGAATCATAAGGCTTACGGTAGAGGGAACACTAAGGGAAAAATACGCGACGACACACAGAGATATGAAAATCAGGTTACAAATTTGTCTCTCGTAACTCAAAGGGGAAATCTGCGCCATAAGTAGAGAGAACGAATCAAAACAAGAAGATGCCTTTAGAAGACTTAAGGAGAAAATGAAAACAACAAGCTCTCATCGTTCTTCAAAGTATGTTGAATGTGAGAAAACAAAAGGACTACGCTAAGACCTATTGAAAGGGTGTGAAGTGTGTAAGACAAAAGACCGAGCCCTTGGAAGAAGCGTCTGATGGATACGACCGATGGGGATTCCTCTCTTCGGCCTTTTAAGTGACTAACCAGGAAGTTCCAAAAAAGATATGTTTCTTTCCGGAAAACTACTAGTATGTGTCGTGTTTGGCCAGCTGTCGTGTCCATTGAGCATGCATTCATCGCCCGTTGACGCGTTTTGCATAAGTGCCCCTTTGAAACCCAAAACCAGGCCTTGAAATAGCTGACAGACACATCATTACGACTTGAGAAAACGCGAACAAAGGGATTTTCGCAACAACAACCGGTGTATACCAAAAATGGCAGACCTGATGGTTTGTCATTGCAACGAAAAGTAAACGTCTGGCTTCGTAAGTGAGAAAGTGTCTAGCAGGGGATTAGGGGGGAAAGTCCGAAAAAGTTCCATAAACAATCGCCGCGGGGCACTAATGCGGAACGAGGTAGCCAGTAGTACGAAATCTGCGCTGAGGCCGGAAGAAAAGAAAAGGACGGCGACTGGAATAGGCCTGAGGGCATATTTTGGGAGAAGGCTTTACGATTAAGTGCAACGCATTCCCTCTCCTACCTTCTATCGCTCTATCTCTCTATCTGTCTCTATCACACAGACACACACACACACACACACACACACACACACACACACACACACACACACACAGATTTCTCCAGAAGCCGTTAACAAATGCTATTTTCTAAAGTATTGTTTAAAGTAACGAAAACACACACACACACACACACACGGTAGCGTTTTATTATAAGGGATTATTATTTCAAAAGAGCTGTAGAGACAAATGTTGCCTCAGAGAAATTCGCCACCATTGGTTTGTGTTGGTGTTTTCCCAAATAAGCTCTAAAAACTTCTACAAATACAAATAGTGAAAGAATCGCTGTGATTTGTTTGTGTTTTTGCTTCGGACTACTTCTTTCGGGGGTGGTTGTTTACTGAGGAACATGCATTAGTCATGGCCCTGCCGTTGACAAATGACTTTCTTATGAACCGACGCCTCACTTCCCAGGTTCGCAAACTTTAAGATGCAGTTTTAACAGGTTTAACGGAGTGTATTATAAAAGTACATATTGTTTTTTGTTTCGTAATTCCTTCGAAAATTTTCAGATAGAACTGAATATAAAAACGAATATGTTCCTATGCATTTGGGCCAGTTGGCTCAACAAAACGTATAAATAGAAACATGGCAAGACAGAAGAAAAAAAGCAGAATTCTTAGGTAAATTGCGTGAAAGTCTAAAAAGTACCTTGTCCTGTCCTCCAGTGCCAGGTGAGAGAGTACCCGCAGTGCAGCTCCCCTCGGCAGATGGGCCAAGGGGTCCGTTGGCTCCGCCCACGTCTCTCTGCCCTCCGCCTTTCTCAACACTCTCTCTGCGATCGAACTCTGCATCCTCTCCTTCTTATCCACTATTTCCTCCCGACTGTCTCTGCGTCTCCTCGTCGAAGACTCGTTCTCGCCGGCTGTCCGCTGCCAAAACTTTCGGCCACTCTTGCCAGCCGACGGACTTTGATTGGCCTTTCGAAGAGTCGCCGGCGACGCCTAAAACACGCAGATCTCATTTGCAACGAACACTAAATCGGGTGAGCGAGTGGGAATTGCAAAGGACGAAAGGGTTCAAAATACAGAACAGACCAAGATTCTGGCTTTTCATGGAAAATTCGGAGAAGAGTCCAAATTATAAAATATGTTGCTTATTAAAACGTTATTTTCTTTGAAAATGTAACTGTTTCCGTTAGTGAAACGACCATTGGCATGATTGAAATTTATTTTGCTAACTGTTTCCAAAATACCTTGAAAAGCGAATAGAACATGGCAAGACAGAAGATATGGTGTCAAAGTGAATGTGAGGAAAAAAAAAACGCGTTGGTCAGTATCGTATACAAACTTTTGTTTCGAGAAATTCAGAAAGGGAAGCTGTTCCCCCGGTTGTGCTGAACCGAATAAATTGTGTTGCACTCGCAGCTTACCTCACTAAAAGTAAAAAATTATAATGTAAAAATTTACGAATAGGACGTTACATATGTATTCAGTAAACTAAAGAACATAAGAGCGCAATACGAAACGATTCTTCCATTCGCAGTGCCTTCTTTTGTTCTAACTCATTGAAAGCGACTATTGTTATTTTAAAATTTAACGCACTATTTGAATTATTTCAAGTTGAATAATGAATTGTCTGTCTTGGTTGAACTATAGCATTTTGAGATGAAAATTCAGCAATGACACTCATGGAATGATTTCTTTACCTTCAGGCTTCCAATAGTTCAATCTCACTTACTGCTAAAAATTTATATACCACTGACATATCATTTGCCTTTGACTCCCCTCTTCATTTCAAAAATATAAGCCTTTGCGGGGAGACAAAATTATAATGTTTTAGAGATTTTTGGTTGAAGCCTGAGGGCACCCACAAAATGTCAGAAACTTTAAGGCAAATTTACAGAAAGGTTTGTCTGTGTGAACTACGTGTTATTCATTTTGGCGGGAACAGGTCATTAATGTTTTTAAGGTTGACTAGAGTTAACTTGAAGTTGAAAGACAACCAAAGTCCCTTTCGTCTTTGACCTCTTCTAGCGTTTCTGGAAATCTCCAGATGACGTAAAGTGTCATGTTCAAGTGCATCTGACTAGACAAAGAGCATAAACATCCGAAATAGGCGTGGGAACAAGGAAATGTTCTTATTTTGGCCTTAAGAGCCTTTTTCTAAAGACAACGCAATGACAACGTTGCGAAAGGGCTATGAAGACTAGCCATATGAAATGACAAAGTTTGAGAGAAGCCTGGGAAGAAACTTGATAGCGATGCGAGCGGAAATTGTACAGTGAAATATGCACGGCAGGAGGCCAAGAGTCACGTAAAGAGTGGTTTAACACTTTTCTTTAAGGGGTTGACGTCGTTTTGTGACGTTTTCAATCAAAGGAGTGGGTTAGAACAAAGGAGGCACTTTCAATGGAAAAGAACCTTTGGTGCTCTCTTTGATTCTCTTTTTATGACTTTGGTGTCGCTGAGAATTGTTTCAAAGCGGGATTAGTTTGAGAAACCGTTTCGATGTGCACCACCAAACGAAACACTTACTGACCCAAAATTAGTTATCAAAAGGTTGAGATTCCTTGTTCATATGTACATATCTCTAAGCTTTGTACATTTCTGTAAGCTTTTGTTTGATAATGCTAAACTCGAAAAGAGTTTTAGAGATTGTATTAAACTATGCCATCGATTCAGCACTATCTTTCAAACATATTTTTCTTTTTCAAAGTAAAATAAAAGTAAAAAAAAACACAGCGAAATTTTCGTGCAAAAGGTATGAGTTCGACCAGAGAATGCATTTTTCTATGCATCGACAAAGATGAACTCCAAAGAGTTGTCAAAGACAGAGTTTGTATTTCGACTTGAAAATTGAATAGTTTCTGGTCAGTAAATTGAAAAAATCCTAATTTTTAAATGCCCAAACTCTCCGTTTCGATGGTCTATCGGAACAGGAAATGTTTCAAACCAATGCTTTACTGTCTGGGGGGATTACGAAAAAAAAGAGAATCCGTTCCAAGACGTTTTGAACATATAATATCGCAAAGAGTTTACGATTTGAAATGGCAATTTATACTTGTGAGCATAGCTGAACAGGGAGTGTGGGGGGTTTGATATGTAAGCCCCCCAAATGGTGCCTCCGAGGCAATGTAAGCCCCTTTAACTTTTTATCACCATTTTCAACCAAACGTAGGTACAGGTAGCACATTTCGTCCGCCTACACTTGTGAGACTCTGGGTATGAATTTATATTCAGTTTGAAGGAAAAAACGATATTGCATCGCGTCATAAGCGGTAGAAGGGCAGATGATGTGGGCTGGGAAAGAGAGATATCTGTCTACGACCCCCTCAACACTTGAGCATCCGGTTACAGGACAGCCTTAAACTGCTAATAGTTAGAAACTAAAACACCAGCGCTTATAACCGCAAACATATATAAAAAAAAGGCGTGCAAAGTGTTTATTGTTGTTTATGGACGATTAGTATATTTCCATGTAGCTGCTGCCCAGTTGGAAGTAAGATAAGTCTTAAAGGCAGAGGCCCAGGAAAATGAAAAAGGACCTGTCCATGATGTAACGTAGGCGAGAGAGTGTCATTTTCAATGGTGAAATGCAGAGAGTTTTACGATTAGCATGGACAGGTCCCCCTCTTCATTTTACGTGGGCCTCTGCCTTTAAATGTTCCAGTCATATTCAGCCGTTATGAAATATCC
>OZ059906.1:15040972-15205972 GCA_964057215.1 Oscheius myriophilus
CAAAGCTGATCAGAAAAAATTTAACCAAATTAGAACAAAATGTTCCATAAATGTCGTTCCCATTTGTGATAATCGGCAGAACTGCGCCGGACGTTTTCAGGTCCAGTGGATGGGCTGTTTCAGTTCGTTTGAGCGTGAAATGGGGCAGCGGAAAATGCGCTGAAAGCCCTGCGAGAGAAGCAAAAATGAAAAAAAATCGCTGATAGGACCATCCGGCGATCGTTTTTAATATATAATTCATCATTAAAGATTTTGGCAATGGGTCTAGCCGCGAACACCCGCTGGATTCCTGGGCGCATAAATTAGTGACGAGCAAAAAGATACGAACATAGATACGAACAAAAAGACCCAAAGTAGCGAATTTCCGCAATGGCTCGGGTGATAGAGAATCCTAATGAGAGACTCTTCCTTGGAACCCATTCGACCAGATTTACGTCAAATCCTTTAAGCTTCAAAATGAACATTGTCCGTTGGGAACCATACTATAGCCAGCTGTTGGTTTTCCACCAGCTGATGATTCCTGAAAACACAAACACAGTGTCCTATATATGGTGAGATCTCCGCAGTTTGAGCATTCGCAGCCATGTTCTGCTTTGGTCTGTCTCTCCTCCTTCTCCACTTCACTTTCTCTGAGGGAAGTATCGCCTCCATCTCAGTTGGCCCTTGCAGAAATGGAACATGCGAGGTTTGAAAACAAAATAAGACAAAAAATGGCAAAACAATCGTTTAAGACTGGTCACTTTTGCTCCGAAGAGCACCTCTGCATACCGATACCCGATCCTACTACAGTAAGACAGTTGTAATCTCATATCTCTTCTTTGCAGGCGTATGGTCCCTGCATCAATGGACTATGTCACACCTCGCAAGCCTTCTGTTTTGAGAACCAATGTTTTCCATTCTAGGTAGAAAAATAAAATATTTATTTTTTATTATTATTGTGAAACATACATGGGTGGAGAAAATAACATGCAGGTTTCTTGGAAGACATTAGGGCTTGGTTCATGGCCCAGTTTCAAGCTGAAATTTCACAAATGAAAAACTACAAAGGCCAAAGCACTAAGGTACACACACACACAAACAAACATACACCCACTCGCACATACACACACAAACACACATGAATATACACGCACACACACACGCATACATACACACGTATACACACGCGCACGCACACACACACACACACACTTTTAGGTTTTTGATTTTTAAAGTTTGTTTTCGTGGCATCTGGGTTTTTTCTAGAAAAACTTGACTCTTACCGTATCTTATACATACAAAGTTTTTCACAGGCGCAACATCTCCATCGTAGAGGTAACCCCAAGTTCCACTGTTTGTTCAGATGACAGTGAGCTTCTAAGAAATTGAGAGTTCTTCTGAAATTTAAATAGTAGTCATACCTCAGGGTCATATGTTGTGGCGTCTTCTCCTTCAAACTGCAGCAAAGCTAACGAACCCGCAGGGCATTTGATCTAAGCCTACTCGAAATTAAAACCAAAGCTCGTGTATCTTACTTGTTTGCATTTTGCTTCACATTTGTTACAAAAACTTTCCATGACTACATCCTGGGCGGGAATAGTCACACATTCAAATTCCGTGCTTGGACATTGATAACTGTCGTTGTAAAATTTATCCGTTTTGCAGGTGGAACAGACTGAAAATGTTATATTTAGTTTATTTCAACTATATTTAGCTCATCGAAAAGAATTTCGTTTATGATCCAGTTTCTGGGAACATCGATCTTTCCCAGACATGACACGGTCCTAGAAAAAAAGTCCGTTGCCCGCGAAGCCACTCAATTTTGGCTTTGAATCTTCTAAGGACCGGCTTTTGATTTTTGCCATTCGGAAGGCTTTTTGGTCGATATTCATTTTATGAACTGGGCTACGGTAGACCCTACATTTTAAAAAAAAGACATTCGAAATAATGTAATCCCGTGTCAAATTCCATCCACATTTTAAATTGTATACTCGGAAAACTTCGGAAACTTGATAATTTGTTGCTTTTGATTATTCAATTTGCTGTCTTTGGTCGAAAAAAGCAAAAAAGACAAAGTACAAAAAAACGGGAAATTACAACAATTGACTTTGAATCATATTTTGAATCCATAATAATTTTTCTCAACTGTGAAGGTAGTTACCGTACTCCGTGGGTCGATTACAGTACTTCAGACCCATAAATCTATAATAGACTTTTCAAATTACTTTAATATTAGGGAGTTCTAGATAGTTTGCATACAAAATCTGCCCGATTAGACAACTTTGAAAGTTTTCTGTCCAAAGACATTTCGAGAATCTCAGACAGATCATGACACAGTTCACAAAAGTCTATTCCCAAGGGATGGTTTCGACTTTCGGGCAATCTTGAAAAAACGACATGTATTTAACCAAAAAGGATTTGAAACATTGGAGTGAACAAATATATAATATGCGAAAGAGCAGTGTAAGATAGGAGTGCGCAGACAGTTGTCTAAGATCGTTGCAGGACCAAAGAACAACCTAGTCCTTTAAAATCTGTGAAAATCCTTTTTGACTCGCGTCTTATAGTGACAAAATGACAACGCCTAAATATCAATTTTGCGGGCATTCTTTGTAACAAAACATGTTTTGTCTCTTTTCTAACTTAAAGGAATTGCTGTTGTTGTGGTTGTTGTCGTCGTTGTTGTTGTTGATGTTGTTGTAGAAATTCCTGGGAGACTTGTTCCATCTGTCTAAAATAAAACAAAACTTGTCAAAAATGTTAAAAAACTAGCCATGACTGTTCTCATGCAACCGAAGGCTGTCTTCATCCAGAGTGCAAAGAGAGCAGCACTGAAAGGCAACATGTCGACTATGTGAATAATATCTACAGTAGACGGACAACCGGGTCAGACAGAAGAAAAAGGAATTGGACGGCTGACAAATGAAGACATGGCGGGCGGGCGACGGCGGGATGGGTGGCTGCGATGTCTGGTTTTGGAAAGGTGGAAATCAAAATGTAGAGGTTTTACCAGATAAATATGGGCAAAAATGTACTATGGGATTTCACATAAAAAGAACAAAAACATTTTAAAAAAAAATAAATGGAAAACAGAAAGAAGTGCACTTTAAGCTTTCGATTTCAGCACTACACTCTCTCACTGTCTCTGACTCTGTCTTACTCTCTCTCTCTCTCTCTCTCTCTCTCTCTCTCTCTGTATCTCTTGGTTTTTATTTATCTCTCTCACACTATCTGCCTGCCTGCCTCTGCCTCCCATGCCTACCACTCTCTACTTCACTCTTTCGCTATCATTGTGTTTTATCTCTCTCTATCTAATATCTCTATACTGTCTGCCTCTCGTGCTGCCTCTCTTATTCTCTGACTCTTTCTTTCTCTGTTTCTCCCTCCCGTCTCTTACTCTATGACTTGCGTGAAATTGGAACCCGGCCAAAAACAGCATTAGTGCAGCATTCGTGCGGTAAACAGGCGAAAATAGCATGCAAAAAGCGAAGATGCAGAGAAAAAGCGGTTTTTTTCTCGCCGATTTCTGTTTGGCGACGGTTATATCTGTTTTGTGTATATCTCTATCTGTACATCTCTCACCGCCAATTTCCGCTCTTTCTTTCTTTTCGTTTAGAAAACGAGTGTTCACTTTTTTCCCTTTGTTACCAAATTCATCACCAGGAATGATTGTAATGATTAATCACATTATACACGATGCATCTGGGATTCTTGGATTACGTGTAAATAAACAGAAAAAAATCGCTCATGCTTAATTACTCAACTTCGATTTGATAAACAAGTCCAACTAATGATAAGATGACGTTATTATTTGAAGTAAGCACTCTACAAAAACTTCCATTTCTTAAATTCAAACTCCGGAAATGTCCATAAATAATACATTCAGGTTCGACTGTTGTTGTCACCTATCCGTCAATCGCATAGGCCGCCGTTGCCACCCCTCAATTGACCCCTCGACAGCCTGAATGACTACTCTATCGGTCCGCGCGTTCTTTGCTCTTTATTTACGTGTTCTGGGTGAAACATGGAACCGCCCTCTGCGTCTCTGCTGGCGGAACGAGCGCCCAACAGACCTCCATCGCCCCTCCTAAACAACAGACATGCTGGTGCGGAATGTCGCCCTGGTCAAGGTAATTGATTTATTTAAAACTATATTGGAAACTGTTTGAAAAGTAGAAAATTTAGAGGAACTTTGGTTTAAAATGATACAATGAGAAATAATCACGTAGTTCCTGGTTCTTTGGGCCTTACTGGAACATTTCAAACAACCTTATTCCAACCCGAAATCTTATACCCTAATCCTTCTGTGTGTTAAGGCGTTCTTCGTCAGATAAGATGTTTATTGACGCTATTCCACCCTGTACTATCGCTTGTGCTCTACATTCTAGCTAGACTTTTAGTAGTTTCATTCGAGAAAGATGTTTCTTTTAATTTTCTACGTTGTATTTTTATTCAACAACTGTATTCTTATTGGTTCCTCTCTTTGAAAACGTTTTGATAAAAAATGAGAAAGGTGGCGGAGTTTTGCTCTTGCGACAACAAAATGCAAAGAATGGCAAAGGATGATATAGTGAATTATAAAAAATATAGGTTCTCAATGTTTAAGGAAATCTCGTGGAACAGGGAAAACGAATTGGGCCAATCGGCGGCCGTTTAGGGAAGATCACCTCACAAAATGCAATTGGCGATTTGCCAAAAACCCCGACTTTGTGGAAACAGGGATTTGTAATTTGCCGAAACAATGGAAAAATACCAAGGTTTGGCAAACTCTAGTTATATTTTTCAAGTTAACTGAGTAACCAATTAGAAAGGCCGTCTTTAGGTTACGTAATTTAAGGTTACACAAGCAGTGATAACGTTAGGTTCTTAAACACATTGCTTTTAAAGCGCAAAGGAAGATAAGGTGCAAAATGTTCCATCGTTCTCTCTCTCTCTCTCTCTCTCTCTCTCTCTCTCACTCTCTCTGTCTGTCTATCTTTTTTTCACCCTATATTTTTCTCTATTCCTCTCCTGATCTCGCCTCCTATTCGTCTTACTTTCTCCAAACACATTTCTTGTTTTTGCTTCTTATCCTTAGATTTCCTCCTTTCTCTCTTTTCTTCTGATCTTCGCTAATTCCCCCTTTTTCTCCCAAAGTCCAAAGGTAGTCCCCTTGTCATTCATTTTAAAAACAAGCGCGATGTGTTCGTACTGTGAACCGGTCGATCGCGTGTGTCTGTGATAAGGCTACATCGTTTTCTTCCGTTTCTCCGCCTGGCATTCGCCTTGCCTCTCTATTTTATTAATTAAGTCTCGTAAGCAACACTTAATCATCGATGGCAGTTCCGCGATAAGGGCAAGACGAAAAAAGCGAAAGTGTTGCCTTTTATCGATAGTGCGTGACCTTACCGTTCGGCCGACAAGGAAAGCGAATTCATCCCACAAATCACAAAAATGGTTTCAAAGTTTCTTCTGGTTTATTTTTTTAAAATTGTTTCTAATATTACGATTTGGTTAGTTATTACAGGCTCTAAGTATGACATTTCTCACCTATACAATTCAACCTATTTTGGGAATTACAAATTTCGGTCTTAAAAATATCGTAGTTTTAAAATATATGCTAAATTTGGGTGAAATTTTGAAATAATCAGTTTTGGATTCAGCCTACCATGGGCCGTACCTTGCTAGCTGCTGCTGCCACGTCGCATCTCGCCGTACCTGTACAGCCGAAAAGTGTGTAAAACACACATCGTACAAATCAATTTTTTTAGATTACTCCACTGTTAAGGACTACGCCAAACTTCCTAAACTGCCTGTTCCCGATCCTGGAAACACCCTCACCCATTTCTTGGATTTTGCCCAGCCCCTGCAGTCAAAGGCCGATTTCAAACACACTGAAAAAGTAGGTACAACCTTATTTCTCTAAATTGTGGGCGCATTTACAGACTGTGGCTGAATTTGTCCGCAATGAACTGCCTCAACTGCAAAAACTTCTGAAAGAAAGGGGGAGCAAGCTTAACAACTGGGTAAAACAAGTCTGCAAAGCTTGACTAATTGAATATTTAGCTGACTCCATGGTGGCTGGATGTGGCCTATCTGGCAGCCAGAACTCCTCTGCCCGTCGTTACTTCTCCCGGAGTACTATTTCCTCATTTTCCGTATTCTGGTGTGGAAGGCCAAGTCGAATACGCAGCCAAAATTACTCTATCTGCTCTGAAGTTCTACCAGATTATCCTTAAGTAGGTTTTATGAGCAGACAAAGAGAGACATACAATAAAGAGCTAGAGGGAGAAGACAGAGAGAGAGAGAGAGAGAGAGAGAGAGAGAGAGAGAGAGTGAGAGACCTTACAAATGCCCTCCAATTTTCAGCAACTACCTGCCCCAAGACATGGCAGGAAAGGTACCATTTGACATGAGTCAGTACAAATTCCTCTTTGGAACTACCAGAGTCCCCAGAAAAGGTTAGTTGTCCTAATTTCATCTAAAACCCTTAATAGGAGTGGATGAAGTCGTCTACGGTTGCCAAAAGGAGAATCGCTCTCGCCATATTGCCGTGACCCACAAAGATCATGTGAGCTCTGCCACAATTCCAGTAAATTACTGAAGTTTAGATTTTCCGTGTGCCTGTTCTCGACAAAAAGGAGCAGCCTCTGTCTTTGGATCAACTGATCTCTCAATTCACCAAAGTCTTGTCTCAGAGTGAGACTAGGAATCCAGATTCTGTTGGAATTGTGTCTTCTGACAATAGGGACATCTGGGCGGAGACCTACGAAAACCTAAAGAGTTGGTTCTTTTTTTCTTTTGAGAAATGTCGGTTTGCGAAGAAGAACACAAATGTTTACTTTCGTTTTGATCTTTACCCTGTTGTTCGCGAAGAAGCACGCAATGGGATAATAACTTCGAGTTTTGGGCTATAATGTTTCTTGCTTTCGGCGGCGCCTTTTTGCAGCTGCCAGCTCATCGGAAGACCAAAGATCTTTGCAGGGAACCCTAGGAACGCGGCCAATTTGACGGCAATTGAGGACGCTTTGTTCGTTGTTTGTCTAGATGAGGCCGTGGATCCACAGACGGGGTACAGCGAAAAAGATGAACAGGGGAGACAGGTGGGTTACGGTATATTAGGGATAGGGAGGCATTGAGAACGAGGGATTGATGGGTTACGAACCTTTTTGCTTCAGTGTCTACATGGATCTGGCTCCAAGAACAACTCGTGCAACAGGTGGTTCGACAAGACTATTCAGGTGGGCTTTCTTTCTCTCTCTCTCTCTCTCTCTCTCTTTCTCTCTCTCTCTCTCTTTCTCTCTTTCTCTCTCTCTCTCTCTCTCTCTCTCTCTCTTTCTCTCTCTCTCTCTCTCCATATCTATGTAATTCTCCCACCAGCTCTCAATGTAAACTGTGATTCGTTTAGTTTGTGGTTGCTCCCAACGGCTACAGTGGAATGACCTACGAGCACACTCCGGCCGAAGGTCCCCCGGTAGCTGCCCTGATGGACTTTGTTTGTGATCAGATGTAGCCTCATTTCTGTTTCTAACTAACCATTTCGTTAAGTGAGAGCAAGGGTGCCTTGTCAGTGCCCAGTGCGAGTGCCGTTGAAGCCGTCGAGCGACTGGATTTCATTTTAGGAGACGCTGATAGGACACGAATTGAAAAAAGCTCAAAGAAAATGGACGAGTGAGTTTTCTGGCCAGTGAGAGAGGAGTTAAGAGAGGGAGGGAGACCCTTACAGATATAAAGAAAGAGACTGAGACAATGTTTTTCAGAATCGCCAACGACGTTGAACTTGTCGCCTATACGTTCAAGCGTTTCGGAAAGAACTTCCCGAAATCCGCCAAGATCTCTCCGGATTCCTTCATTCAGATGGCCTTCCAATTGGCATTCTACAGAATCCACAAAACTTGTTTGTAATCAAATCTCCAAAGTTTCATCTGGTTTTCAGTGCCTCCAACTTATGAAACAGCAACTCTCAGGAAGTTCGACGAAGGCCGCACAGAGAATATTCGCTCACCAAACACCAAAGCTGAGGCTTTCGTCAAAAAAGTAGGTTTTATCCGACTTTTTTTGTTGTTGAATTCGAAATCCGTAACGAATGTATTTTCAGATGTCGCAAGGTGCCGTCCCCATGGCTGAGCTCTACGAAGCTTTGAAGGCAGCCGCCGATTCTCACAAAAAGTATACGGTAAGAATAAGATTTTGTGAATTTGAGCGATATACAACGTGATTCACTGTACCTGCATCACAGAAGCTAATTTCATGACAACCGCTGCGCAATATTTGCTTGTTAAAAACCCTCCGTCATAAACAGACTTCTGAAAGCTGTGTTCAGGTGAACTGCATGAACGGGGCTGGAATAGACCGCCACTTGATGGCCTGGCGTCTCATTGCTTCTGAGAATAACATCGACATTCCGTCCATCTTCAAGTTGCCTGTCTACGAACAACTGACACACTTCCAAGTCTCGACTAGCCAGGTAATCCACTTCAAACTTAAAAATGATATCTTTTGATTTAGGTTCCCACCAAACACTTTATCCAGATGTGTTTCGGCCCATCGGCTCCCGATTGCTACGGAATCTGCTATAACCCTCAGGAAAAGGAACTTCATTTCACCATCACCACATTCAGACATCACGGATCAACCAGTTCAAAGAGGTTTGTTTCAGAGAAACGTTGCTGAAGTTGAAATCTACAGATTCGCAAAGGAGCTGGAGAGAGCCCTTCACGACATGAGCTCTGTTTGCACGAAGGCGTTGAAGGAACAAGCCAAGCTGTGATTCTCAAAGACATTGGCCATTTCGCTTATTGCTATTACCATTGTATATAAAATGCCGATTTGCCTTGCTTTGTGAGTAGGTAAACAAGAAATAAACACTTATGCATGAATGTTTTTGAACTGAGAGCGGAAGAACATATACACTGAGATCGTAATGGAAAAGTGAACACCTTAAGAACATTAAGAACATAAGGCCTTAAAGGGAAATTTGAATTTTGAACGGGTACTATACCAACAATTACATAATCCATCTTTAGGAAACAGAATCTTTAGGAAACAAATTCATTTCCTTGAAATTGACAATCTCGCCTATGAAAGATGAAGTTGAAAGTGATTCACGCAGTGAGCACGTGTTTCCACGTAAACTTCATCCCCTTGTACAGCCCACTTGTGGTCGGTCGTGTGTTTCATTCCTCTGTTAACTTTTACTTTTCAGGTGTCTGTACCGTCCCTAGGACCTGGATAACATGCTCGGAAGCGCCCAAAGCGCCACTGCTCCCACTCCTCGGCAGTTGGACACCAGTACGCTGGTAAAGATAGAGGACGTCAAGACCCCCGATCGTGCCGCCTCCAGCGCCGATCGAAGCAGCGTGCTGAGCACCTCGCCGCTGAACCACCCGCCGACCAAGATCCGGCCTGCTCCCAGGTTGAAGGAATCGCCTCCTGGAGAGCCCCGGCACAAGACCGCCGAAGACAACAAGACCCCTCGCAAGAGGAGGAGCGACCTGGACTTGTCCGCTGACGCCAGTTCGCCGAAGACCGCCCGTATGGCCACCGACACCGGCCGTTCCGCCGAGAATTCTCCTCCGACCACTCGGAGGTCCAGCCGTGTGAGCCGCATCTCCCTCCGCTCCCTCGACTCTGCTCCCGAGACCTACCGTACCCTGGCCGATATTGACATCGATGTAAGTCATTCTCTCATCTCTGTTCTCTCATCTGTTATCACTCTCCCTTTCTATATCTCTCTTTCCTCTTAGTTGATGCATTCTCTTCAGGTTGCTCTGGAGAGATACCCGCAGTCGATGAGAAACGGACTCCGTGCCCTGTTCGACTTCCGCCTCCATGGGGATATTCGCCGCTGGTACGGAATGGCTATGCGAGAGGCCCTCAACGTGCACCGTCGCGATCGTCGAGCCTTCATTTCGATGGCCCAGACTCTCTGCCGTACGCCCGACCGCCTCGTTCCCCCGACTGTTCTGTTTGGTCGCCGTTTCGCCGACCCGGGAGTTCGCGCCGTGCTGCCCTACATCCCTCGCATGGACCCCGTTGGTTTTTAAGAACTTCTTCTAACCAAGAAACTTCAGACAGAGTCCGACACCGCCTCCGAGAGGACGTCTAATGACTCGAACCCGACGCTCGACTGGAATCGGTCCCTCCACGTCTCCCCTTACTTCCTGCCGAGGAGGGAGAGGTCTCGCTCGCCTCACACCCATCCGTCCGACGCCTCCGGAGGACTCGTCTCCAACTTGAATTCGTCGGTTATGAGTCGCCTCCGACTTCGCGACAGTGAAGTTGTCCGCCTGAGAGGCCATTCGTTCTACGGAGCGACCACCAACGTAAGTAATCTGAAACTCTCATCTCTCTCTCTCTCTCTCTCTCTCTCTCTCTCTCTCTCGCTCTATTTCTCTTTCTCTCTCTTATATTCATATGTTATTTTTCAGACCACCTCCTCTAACGGAGCCACCTTCAACCCTTTCGGCGCCGCCAACAGCCGTTCTGGTGACTCCTCCAACAGCAACCAGAGTTTCCTGGCCTTCGTCCACCAGCAAATGGACAACCGCGAGAGGCAGTGAGGAACCTACCTCAACAAGAGTTTAACAGAAATTTAGGTCCTTCGTCGAAGACAGTCCTCCCAGGACCCGGGCCACGTCTCCCTCCTGGAATCCGTTTGCGGCGAACTCCAACAATTCTTCCAACAACAATGACAGCTTCCTCGCCTTTGTGCACCAGGAGATGGAGAACCGGGAGAGGCAGAACTCTATTGGAAACACGCCTCCCATGCCTCAGGCCAACCGTCCGCCGTCTGTCAGCCCCAGGGCTCCCAACAGGATCCCGCTGGCCACCTACAACTCCACCGAGTCGTCCCTGACGAACCCGAGCTTCTACGAACTCATTGACGAGGATCTGGCCCTGAGACAGTGAGTGATTTCAAAAACGGGAGTGTATCTCCTTTTTAGGTCTCCCATGGCAGACAGCCCTCCTTGGACCACGGCCTCCCACACTCCTACTGCGAACACTGGCGCCACCCTCTCCTTGGCCTCTGTCTCTGGCTTCTCCCGCCTTGCCGACATTTCCTTGGCCAGCTCCCCGCCTCCTGAGAGCCCTAGGGCCAGCCGTGCTGTCACCAGCCGTTCTTCCCGCAGCCCCAGCCGTTCCGCCAGTCCCTTGGCCACTGCCAGATCCGCCCGGTCGCCTACTCCTCTGGCCACGGCCCGCTCTCCCTCCCCTCCCCCGGTACAATGACTCTTTAAGCGTAACTTTATGCTAATTTTACAGACCCCCTCCCTTGCCTCCATCGAGCAGCGGATCGGCACCGCTCTGGAGCGCCTGGTCACCATTGGCACTGTACCTAAGGACGCCCTCGACATGGTCCTCGCACTTAGAAGGGGGAGAAGCAGCACCCGGACCCTTCTGAAGAAGGAGCTGCAGGGAGAGGACGTCACGGCGAAGCACGAGACCCTGTGGGCGAGGGTTCAGCCCGTGATCAACGACGTTAACGCCCTCAAATAAGGACAAGAAAGAAGAAAAGAAGAAAAAAAGGAAAAGAAGAAAAGGACTGGGTTATTGGTGGGTTTCTTCAAACAACGTGGTAGGGTATGGGGAGTCTTCTGAAGCAGAGGTGGGGCTTCTCTGTCTCAGCTGACAATCTATCGCTATTAGTCGGTTTGCAAGGGTTGAGCGTACGGAAACGGGATTGTCTTTGGTAGCATGTTCTCATATCTTTCGGATAACATTTTGCCATTTTTCAGCGGTTTAGATTTATTGGGAAACCTCATGGAAACTTCAATTGGCTTTGACAGCGAAAAGTTGATGAGAAATGTCCTCAACGGGGTTTAGGATAGGTTGGGGCGCAGCTTAACATAAAAAGTAGTTTAAGAGCGTAAAGAAGAACGCAAGCGCTAGAATTCAGTTTTAAGGGAATTTTGATTGACGAGGACGAAAAACAGCCGATAGAAGCGCGCGTCACTACAAAAATCAAGTACTCTAGAACTAAGGGGTAAGGTAATCCAAAAAGGGGGATAAGCAACTTAAAAACGGGGATCAAACTACAACATAAGTTGGTAGAGATGGCAACTGAGTCACGTAGGGGGCTTAACTTACTAATAACGATAAGGGCATAGTAGCGGATATAGGTTTAGGTTTTATAAATTTAGGTAAAGCTAAGACTAAGGCCTTAGCGTTGACAAGAAATAGGCGTAGATGTAGGTAGGCACGCTCATTGAAACCGCAGGCATAAGGCGTTGGCGTAGTTTAACAATAAACATGAACAACAGAGCAACATTTGCATGAGTTTAGACAAAAGTAGGCGTTTAGGAAGCTTAGGTAAGACTGAGGCACATTATTAGGCTGAGAATAGGCGTAGATGTAGGTACTGGCTCATTTGCAACCGCATGCGTAAGGCGTAAGGGTAGTCAATTTAAGTTTCCATAAAAAGGCGTCCCCATAAGTTTAAATCAATGGAAAATGGCAATTTGTTATTCGAAAGGTGTGGGGGCATGTTGCCAATGGCAGTTCCGTTTTCGTGCGTTTCATCCTTTGTAAATCGGCTGGTAGTGGTATTTTGTCATCTCAGACATTGAGGCCCCCCTTTGGCTCAGACGGATCCCCATAGTCTAGCACACAATGTCTGGAGAACCCCATGAATAATCCACCATGAGATGGCCTGTCCCCCAAATTCAACCGTGCTCCTCCCGTGTTCCTGGAGCAATGTCCATTCGTCCGGCCCTCTCTCTCCACATCATCGCCATGGTAGGGAGGGGTTTTGCGCGGGGTCTTTGCTTTCGCAGCCTTTATCTTAGCCAGAAAATCGCATGCATTTCGTTTGAGGCTCCTAGTGTTGGGTTGGGGATGGCCACAGGTCCTTCTGAAGACTAGAATTGGGGTTCATTGCATCTAGGGTTCCCTCCGCAATGTAAGGCAATCATTCTCGCAGAATGAACAAGAACGAAACGAAAGTGAAGCCCGCTGGAGGTCCTGCCCTATTCGCAGGGAAGACAATACCGGGGTCCACGGCAACATGTTGACCGTCTAATTGTCACTCCGTATAAGAGGGCCCCCTTGTAATTACCGAATGTCGAAATCTGAGGTAACTAGAGGGGGGTTTCCATTGCTCTGTCTCTGGATTAAAGTCTCTTGGAATGAGTTGAGTTCTTTTTGCGGTTGGAAGGCTAAATGCGCGTTGGACTTTAACTTTTTTCGTCGTGCGGGAAGGTGGTTACGAAAATCCAACAAAGGGACTCTTTAGAACTGCTGCGGAGTTCTGGGAAGGGTTTTGGGTGCGGAGTGAATCTCCCGTGCAAAGCGTCGCCCCCGTGGAGGTGAAGTGGAAAGAATGCTGGAGGATGGGGATTTAGCCAGGGATAGGGGAAGAGGGAACTTTTGCTAACTAAGGAACGGCGATCTCATAGCTGTCCCGATACAAATGTGCTCATAATGTACTATTATGTGGAATCATAAATATTCCATTTCCCAAGGATTTCTCTATTATTACCTTAACGTTTAGCCTTGTTTCTTGCATGTCTTTTCGGTTAATAACACTGTTAGCTTGGGGTTCCTTAGGGGGTTTCCCCACCATTAGCCACCACTAGCGTCTTTTGTACCAGTTCTGCGTCTTGTGTCTTAGGCTACGAATTCACAGCCCCTAAAGTATTATCTTCTTAAGACCCTTTCTTTGTATGCTAGCATGAACATAGACATTTTTAAGCTTGAGTAAGGAAAATGCGGTGGGCCACCGTTAAGGGATAGGAAAGCGTAGAAATAAGGTAGTACGTCCGTTAGGCTGCGTGGCGTGAACAGTCCAGCCATTTCTTCTCGCGCCGCTCTCATTTCGCTCTCATCTGTTTTGCTGTGCGGTCTTCTGAAGCATCTCTTCCTCCGATGTCTACTTAACTTCTGCTGTGAACTTCCACCACTTCTCCGCCGACCACTTAGAAATAAACTCGAGAAAGAAGAATCAATCTACTCATGGATGCTCGACTACTCGATGTGATGTGCTGATGGCTGATGATGTGTGCTCTCTGACGTCTTCTCCGGCGACTGGGATTGTGGGGCGGGGCCGACCGAGGTTGGACTGGCCGGACTGACTGGTTGAGTCGCAAGACTTGACTGGACTAACTGGCTGGATCGACGGAGGACGGCCTGGGCGGACTGACTGGACTGACCCCGCGGCTGAGCCGGACCGTCTGACTGGACTGGCCTCACGGCTGGACCGGATGGGTGGACTGGCACGGCTAAACATGGCTGGACCGGCCGGACTGACTGGAAAGGTCGCAAGACTTGACCGGACTAACTGGCTGGACTGGCTGGGGACGGACCGGATGGACTGCCCGGACCTACTGCGGCCGGACCGATCGGACTGACTGGACCGGCTTCACGGCTGGACCGGATGGACTGATTGGACTGGCTGCGGAAGGGCCTGCCGGACTGGCTGAGGCTGAATCGGACGGACTGGTCGGACTGGCTTAACGGCTGGACTGACCGGACTGACTGGATCGGCTGAGGCTGGACTGGGCACTTCGGTGCACCCCCGAACTCGGATGCTGGGGTGGACTCTGGATGAATGATGTCCTTCTCTACGATGAAAAAATCGACGAAAGAAATGGAAAAATATGAATAGCGAAACAAGAAAGTCAAGAAAGAACATCTGAAAGATACTCAGCGAAAAAAGAAGGCGAAATCGACAAAAGAATTCGAAGAAGTAGGAACCTACGTTGGATAAAGAAGGAGTATTGCAAATGAAAAGGATTATGTGAAAGTGAAAAGTCAGGAAACTCAAAAAATGGAAGAAGAATACGGAGACCAGAAACAAAGAAGTAACAATTGGAAAGAGCAAAATCAAGCAAAGAGAAAAATCGAGGAAGAAAGCCAACATTAACGGATAAAAGGAGCAAAACTACAAAAGAAAAAAGGACCGTTTAAGCCGACGTCACTCCTTGCTGGGGAATTTAGGTGAGTTGACCGTATCGAGGAATCCATTAGCGATAGATGCGAGTTAAAACTAAAGGGGCTTATCTTATTGTAGCTTGCGGTCGCTTTAGGGATCTTTATAATAGCTTTAGGGAAAGGTTGGGCCTTGAAAGCCATGAAAAATACGATTTTGGAAACTGAAACCGCTAGCCTAAGACAAAGGGATAAGCTAGTGGTTTAAGTGGGTAGCGTAATTTAACATTCACATTTTTGTTTCGGACTTAGTAAAGCATGCAAGCGATATTTTCTTTAATGGTGGAATAAGCTTGACGAGGATGGAAAGTTGGCAAGAAGGATGCGCCGTTTCAAAAACCAATGGTTTCATAACTAGCACTAGTTTTTAGTTAGGTAATCGAATCGTCGCTATACCTTCTAAATGCCACCATAAGGCGAAGTATCAGATATGCTTAATTGTTAGGTGACACAACTTGTTATATTTATGTAAAGTTGGTTTAAACATGGCGCGTATAGACGGAGGCATAGATAATCCGGCCTTGGATTAGTTAGGTAGCTTTCAGTGGGCGGAGCATAAAAAGGCATAATGAGATTGAGTTTTATATATATGTGTACGCGTCTACAATGGCAAGCATAAAGCTTAGTTTTAAGAGTAGACATATGCATGATGTAGACGAACGAAGACGTGTAGACGAGTGTAGGACCCGCAGGCAACTTACAGCTCAGACGCTGCAGTAGGCTGAGAATGGGCGTAGTAGGCAACGGTTATACCATATAAAAAATACAAAAACGAGTGAAACAAGTAACAATTGTTTCCGTCAGATTGCAGAAGAAATGAGAAAAATAGGCCAAATCTGTATTGAATTTTATCAATTTTCAAACTCTTTTTGTTTCAGGACGAAGACGAAGAATTGCTTTAGAAGACGAAAAATTTTCCGTAGGACGCCGAACAAAACTGTCCGCAATCAGTCGACTCCTATTTGTGATCTCATTTTTCTTTTTTGCTTGTTTAGATGACTTCTGGCAGGTCGGGCCGGATTGATTAAAGTGTATAGGGTGGCCCGACCTGGCAGCCTGTTCGTGTTTTGTGTGGGTGTGTGTGTGTGTGTGTGTGTGTGTGTGTGTGTGTGTGTGCTTTATAGTCTCCGCCAATTTTACTTCTTGGCCGATTCTCAAATGTAACCCTGGCGCAGTATTGCGTACGTATCCTAAAACACAGGATTTCCGTACGCAAATTCGCGTCTGGTGTCATTTGCACAGAGCTAAGAGCGAAATTGGGCGAAGTAGCAATGGCGACGACTATAGTGTGTTTACACGTTCAAGAACCCATGTCTTCAGAAAATTGTTTAACGATAAATGCTCTTGCCCAGATAATGTAACAAAAATATGCTGCACCTTCATAAAAAACGGGGACAGTGACCTTAGGTCCCCTCGGGCCCGAAGCGTATTTACTTCGGCCTCATGTAAGCACGAAGTAAAGGTCGGGGCGGAACCACTCCAACACTTTCACCCTTAGCTGTTTCTACTAGTTTGCGTGAAATAAGGAAATTCTCTCTTGGATTGGGATGAGCTGTAGAAAACCTTTATCAACCATCAGCTAATGAGAGATCTTTGCGCTGTCTGCCACCGCTGACTTCCGTTGGTTCCAGTCCTCATATCCCACCTCGTCGTTCCAAAACGGCGCCGCCATAGCCAGTCCTCAGCGCTTTTTGTGGGTGGGCAGTGGTCATCGCCTGCGTTTATAAGTGATGACATAATGTGATCGCCAGCATTCTTCCTTCTGCCATTCTTATCTTGTCTCCTCTACTCTTCTATCATTTTCCTATTATTCTTTATAATTGTAGAATGGTCTTCTGTTCTGCATCTGTGCTTCTTCAACTGAGTCTTCTATTGGGTAACAAAGCAAGGGCTTGTTTACGAACTGTGGTGGGTTGATATAAATGATGAAAAATGGTTAAATTTCAGCAAACTCCACCAGGAACCCGGATTCCCCGTAAGTTACAAAGCTGTTTTTACTAACCCGATTTTGACGAGAAGTAAGTTCCGAAATTGCAGCTTGCGGACAATGTGTTTCCAACTCTTACTACCCCACGGATCATTGTGCGAATCCTGGCGGATGTATAGTGATACCTCCCGACCAAGTGACAAAGGACATAATTACTCCTGCAGGATGCAAGACTGTCAGTAGTTGAACAAACAAGCTCATCCCACATTTTTAGACCACCGTGACGTGCCCTCCTGATTCCTTGGTTCATTTACAACTCAAAGGAATAGCTATGGAAACTACGTGGGATGCTTTTATGATGGTATAGAAGTATCAGTGTTGGAAATAATGTCAATTTAAGTCCTCTGGAGGATTCGACAAGTTTCTTTGCGACGACTTTGGGAAATGGTACGCAATCTTCACTGACGCCAACGGTGAACTGGATCGCTTTTATTGCTACAGACTAGGTAAAAATAGGAAGAACAACCAGAAATAACAAGAAGCAACAATATTATAGTCTGTTTCCAAGCGACGGTGTTCTATTTTCGGGCAATCTTGACAAATGACACATATTTAACCAAAAAGGATTTGAAACATTGAAAAGAACCAAAATGAAATAGGCGAAAGATCACTGTGAAGGCGGAGTGCGTAGACATTTATCTAAGATCGTTGCAGGACCAAAGGTACCTAGTCCTTTAAATTTTTTGAAAATCCTTGCCCATTCGTTGGAAATGGAGTATATAAACACCTCATGTCGTCCTTTGAATCTAAAACTGCCCCTTTCTTTACAGTGGGTCCTATTTCTTTTTCAGGTTGTGCCAGCTGTCCTGACATCCCGATTTCAACAGTCTGTCCACAAGGCAAGACTTGCGACAACCCCATCACCATGTACATGTAAGTCTGAGTTTAACGGAGCCATCAACTTAATGTTTAGGCCAGCAATTCCTGGACAGGGTGATGAATGCCGCAAAGTTATCATCATGTGTCCACCGGGCACAAACAGCGTTTTCTTTGAGTTCAACACTGGTGATAGTGTATGTCTTCTTTTCTTTACAAAAGTAACCAAACAATTGCAGCGTTCATACCCCGTTGGCGATCTAGCAGGCCTCAACATAAACTGTAATAGAGAGGCCAGTTGGAGCCTGACCGAAGCGGCAAATCAGCGACAAATCGTTTCAATGAGATGTACCAACTAGATTATGGAAAAGAATTTTTATTAATTAAAAAATTATTTATTACTTTGTTTTCTAAGAATAGGCGAGTTGCTCGTCGAATCGAAACTCATGTGGAGTATTCACGTAGAAATGATAGTACAGGAAAACAACACAACCGAAGGTCAGGGGAAGGGCGACACGGGCGAAACGATCAACCATCGAAATGGAGTTCTCGCGAACACCGAAGGGATCTGTGCTTCTGCTCTGAAAGTAAGACTGTGTCTCCCTTCCCTCCCTCCGTCCCTCCCCCTCTCTCTCTCTCTCTCTCTCTCTCTCTCTCTCTCTTTAAAGAGTGAATCCCACATTATTAACCATCCAGTAGTACATCCTCCAACCGACATTTTCTCTATGAAACTCCTCCTTCTCATCTAAATCCGTCGATGGCTGTGGAGTCACCGGTTTTCTGAATCTACGATCTCTTAATGCCATATTTTTTACTTACTTATCTTCCGTCATCCTCTTCCTTCGATGATACATAGAATGTCTTCCTCCATCCCGTCGACTCTAAATTTCAAAAGTTCATTGCCTATGTACATTTTTACAAAAGTTGTCTGCTGACCGCTGATTTTTCTTACTGTAGTTCCCTGAGGAATTCTACGATTACCTCGACTACTGAAATAGCATTTGAAAAGGGTGTGAATTTTTAAAACCTGAGAAATGCGTTTTTCGGGATGGATTTGATGATACGGCGTAGTTTTTCTCTTTCGGCTTCTTGAATTTCCGGATCACCGGTGTTGAATTTTGTGAAATAATGAACCACTGTGAATTCGACCATGCAGATAAATAAGGTTGAGTAACAGATCCAAATGTAAACATCGAGGGCGGTGGGAATATCAACCTGAACAATATTTAGTAAGGTAAAGAGAAAGAGAGAGAGAGAGAGAGAGAGAGAGAGAGAGAGAGTAGGTGAGGAAGAGAACAACAGAGGCAAAAATTCACCTTTGGTGCGTCCTTCTTGCTATCATTTGATATGAGGACCATTGTAAGAACCGAAGTTACTCCTAAACCTCCACAACTCTTCTGTATCCGTGTGTTCTTACCCATCCCCATCCTATCTCCCGTTCCTTCTCGGTTTGTCCAGAATGCAACCCAACAAAGCAGAACAATCAAAGTGCAAGGAACGTAAAAGTTCATAAGGAAGTATCCAAAGTGACGGTCAAAGTAGAATCTTGCTTCCAATACAGAATATTCTCCTGAATGGGGTTGCTTTAATCAGTTTTTTTTTGTTTTGTTTCAAACGGTCTCTGGTGACGTTGACGGCGTCGAATACTTGGAATCCAGTGAGGGAGAATTGTGGCAGATCGGATATTCCCTTGTGGTCCAGCTAAAGTCTTTTCAATGCATTGTTAAGAGAGAGGCGAAAGGTCATATACACACAGAAAAGGAGACACACACGCACCAAACACACACACACACACACACACACACACACACACACACACACACACACACACACACACACACCTGAACTCCTTTATCTCCATCCATGTCTTTCCAAGAGTACGACAGTTCCTTCGCATTGTAGGCATAGGAACCAATCAACAATCTACAGGCCTGTCTATCCAGAGGATATCTATTCATAGCCATGGAACAACGTCCTAAAGCACCAAATGGTCAAATTAAAGAAAAACCAACCCTGTACGGTGAGTCGACTGGAATACAGAACAGTTCCATCCGGATACAGCCGTACAAGTCGGTTGCTGTTTGTCATGGTGTGGATGTAGGAACGGGCTCCATTCAGAAAATACTGAAAACAGCATTTCAAAAGTGTAATTCAAGCTTTCAAAAATGGCCCGGAGGCTGTTATTTCCGGGCGCAGCCATGCGTAGTCCCCCAGGCGTCAGTCATGCCGCCAAGGAGCCTTGACAAATCGCCAACCCAAGACTCGTTTGAATTCAGCAAATTACAGGTATGATTTCAGATGAAGGTAAGTTTTTAGTTTTTTTAGAAACAACTAATTCAAGCAACTGTTGACAATGAGTTTCTCTCAAGGAAACTTGAAAACACGACAAGTGATCTGAACGATGTGGTTGCGTATTTGAAACAAACAATTGAGGAGAAGGATGAAGACGTGAGGAATGAAATAAATGGGTGAAAAAATTGTTTAAGGTGGCTAGATTGGAGGAGGTTGTGGCCCAACAAGAGCAAAGGAGAGACACCTCTCTTCGAAAGGAACAGGAACAACACGCGGAGAGGACGAGGCAGATGGAAGCGGAGACGAACGGACTGAGGACTCAGATTGCTATGATCAGTGAGGAAAACCCTTCGTTTTCTCATTCATTGCCTTTTTTCGAGTCAAAGGATTCCTGGTGTGATCTTCATGGTTCAATCGATTGAGAACAAGTTCTTAGGAAGAAGTTATCTTATTAAAAACCAAAATTCCTTTGCAATAAATACAAGCAGTACGATTCAAAGAATATTTATGAATTTGGCACTAACAGTTTTCGAAACAAATAATTAGAAAGATCGTGTTTTGGTCTTGAGAAATGAAAATTTCTTGCGCCGAAAGACTAGCTGAAGAGTGAAAGATGCAATGTTACTGATGAAAAATGACACAGCACGCGTTTGTTTGTAGTTTATTGAAACTGCGCTTGTGTTCATCTTAATAATAAAGAATCTTAATAAAGAAAATCTGTTTCTATAAACCAATAAAACGAGTTTCAAGTTTAGCGGAAAGTGCCGTATTCATGATTAGTTAATCAAATAATTTAGGCACTCAACTTGGTAACCAACAACGAATGTACATGGAGTTGCAGGAAATGCAACAGGAAATGAAGAAAAAGAAAGAAGTAGTTGAGAAACAGGTTCGTTTTTTTTCAAATGAAACAGTTAGGTATCTCATTTGTTCAGAAAATAACGATCGATCAAAAAGAAAACAGCGAGAGGGCTGTGAAAATAGTCACCACAGAGACGTGAGTGATAGAAGAAATGGAAAGTTCTGTTTCTTTTAGAGTACGTCAGGAGATGGCTGAAGATCTCAAAAAGGAGATTGAGAACACGAAGGCTCGACTGCACTTGGAGAGGGACGCCCAGCTGCTAACGAATCAGAAAGTGGGATTTTAATTAATTTTTAAGTTTCTTGGTAGATCAGAGGTCTTCTGAAAACCAAGAATATGAATTTTATAAAATTTAGAAATCGTTTTTCAGATAATTGAACATTTGGAAAAAGAATTGGAACAAGAGAAGGCAAAGCGAATAGAAGCCGAGGAAATTCAAGAAGAAAAGGAAAGAGAATTGACAGAAGAGAGAAGAGAACGGGTGAATGCTGAAGCTGAAAGAGACAATACGAAGAGACTTTTTGAAAAGTGGGTTGAGGAAAGTTACGCGTCGTTTTCAGGAGAAAATACAGCGTTGGGTCCCGCGGCGATAAACCGTGATCTACCCAAGCGCCTAGGGAATTAGACCTCAAAAGCTGCGAATTGCCCTTCTGAATTCAACTATGACGTTGTGAAGGCATAAACTTCTTTTTAGGTCAGGAGTGAGGACAGAAAAATCTCTAAAAGAATTAAAACGGAGATATCAAGACGCCGAAAATCGGCGATTAAAGTTAATCCAAGAAAAAGCTGATAGCACAAATAACTTGAATCAACGGGTATAGAAAAATTGTGATTTCGCACTACAATAATTATCAGATCAAAGAACTGCAAGACCTTCTACGAAATGCCACCGAAAGATGTGACAAAATGGAGAAAATTCTAGTGAAAGAGCAGGTTTGTCAAAGAACGTGAACAAAAGATACTTGATTACAGAAGACTAGAGCTGCGACTTTAGAAGCTCACGCAACTCAGAATAAGAAAATTGGAGAGTTGAAAAAGTTTTTGAGGGTGTGCTTGTCAGGAGACCCAGCCGCGGACCAAGTTTTGGGGGAGAGTAGAACTGCCGTTTTTGCACAACTGTCACTCATTGTTGGACAAATTCCGACGGTGAAATGAAGAATTTTAAGTAGTGATTAGAAAGAAAAGGGAGAAAGAGAAAAAGAGAAATTGACAGAGAGGAGGGAGATATACCGAGAAATAGAGAGAGACGCAGAGACGCAGAGACGCAGTCCCTGAGACAGAGGCAAGTAAAGGGATATAGGTAGAGCGAAAGTTTAAGAGAGAGAGAGAGAGAGAGAGGGGGGGGGAGGGAGAGAAAGAGAGAAATAGACAGAGAGGAGTGAGATAGACCGAGAGACAGAGACAGAGACGCAGATACGCAGAGACTTAGAGGCACATACACTGACTGGGAGAGAGAGAGAGAGAGTCCCCCTGCTTACGGTGTCTGGTTTCCATATTCTGTCCAGCATAGCCATGCTCAAAGACAATCGATGGCTAGATCCGTTAAATCGAAGCCGAGGATCTGTCCACGTTTGACGGAAATAGCAGTTAAAGGAGTAGGTCTAAAACGTTTCTTCCAACCTTTTCAAAAGAAACCTACATCTGTGAGTTCTGAAACTGGTCCCATCGTTCTCACAAGTAGATCTATGTAAACCCTGGTCGGTCGGTCAGCTACATAATAAGTACACTCCCTCAACACATACTCCTCTCTCACTCACTGTTAAAACCAGGCCTGAAATGGCGATTGTAGTTCTCCAATACACTGTTTAATAGAAAAGTGACATTCTTTGCCTTGTCAGTGGTCCTGAATCCGTTCACATTATATGACTATTTCTCTTACCTCTTCACTCGTCTGGTTGCGTTCTCAGCCGAAGGCGGTCGAAATTTTGCATTGATTATTTGAAAAGGCAGATTTGCCAAAGCAGTGGTTACAATAACTAGGAAAAGGGGATATGCTACCATTGCATATATTTGTTGCTTATTTTAGGTGGTGTGTGCACGAACCCGGCAATACTTCCCCCGGGAGCACTGATTCTTGTCTAGTTTGATGTGTTGAAAGGGCCATCCACGCCTATTCTCCAGGGCATTTCGTGTCGAAATGACACTTTCTTACGCGAATGCAATATGAAATACAAAGGAAAACCCTTTTTTTTAAACTTCCCAATTTTCCTCAGGAAAAACCATATGTGACATACGTGTGGCCCTACAAAAAACAGATGCGATTTGGTTAAAGGTTCGAAAATTCAATTTTCCAAGAGCGGGCCGAGTAAATAACCCAGATGCACATTGAAAGCCGCCTGAAACATGGTACTACTGATTGTAGACAAGGCAGTCGACAACAAATTATGGATCCAAAGGGGCACGCATGGCTACAAACGTCTCTTGAATGGAAATGCAGATCCCTTAAGCCATAAAACCACCGGACCTTCCGCTTGTACGGGAAGGTACCAGATATTGTCTAACCAGAACTCGAATACAACAAAAAACAGATGCGATCGTGTCAAAAAAGCATGACGAATGACCGATGAAGACACGTTGACCTCTGTTGTGATACCTGAAACAAGATATTACCATGTTCAAGTTATGTAAATGATTCAAAAATTAGCATAATGAAGTAGGAGGATAAGAAACGCAGTGAATAGGACACGGCTCATAAGCAGCCAACGTCTCCCCCTCAAATGTGCAAAAGTGGCTCAGTTGCAGGTGGTCAGCTCAGCGAGTGACACCAGGGTTCAATCCCCGTCGGTGTCAATAAGCCGAGCAACCAAAGAGTGAAAGGGGAAAGGAAACAGGAGGTCATTAGGATAGGTATTTTAACTTTTATATACCAGACATAAAAAACAAGCCGCCTACTTCCACATTGGCCAAATTTCGACAAAATTTTTAACGCAGAGGGTACCTTGGCCAAGTTTCGATAAAAAACTGAACGCAGGGTGTACCTTGGGCGAGATTCACAAAAAAAAGACAATTCTCTCCAAGGTCACATCAGCTATTGGGACAAATCAGAGCTTTAGGTGGCAAAAGTTTAAAAAACCACGATAAAACCAACCTTATCCTCCACAACACACAGACATAGGCGGAATCGGCCATTTTCAGATTATTTGTTTTCTCAGCTTCCGTTTCTTGAGCGAATGAAGTTAACTAGTGTGAAGCTTCTTCGGTTTCCCAGTTCAGTTGTTCCTTCGCTTCCTAAAAATGCCGAAACAGAAGAGCATAGAGGAAGAAAACGAGGAAAAAACGACAGTGTGAGTGAGGGAATGTGCCGGAACGGAAGATGCCTGTGGAACCGACGTCAACGACTTTTGTGCGGGAGCCTTAACAAAATATCTGCGTACGGTTTTCTCTGCGTTCTATTTGCGCGGCCTACAATCGTACCACTTAACCACTCTGTGATCACTTAAAAAGAGCGAGCAATATATAGTCAATATCCGCGATAATCTAAATAGTTATGGCTTATAAAATTACGCAAGTGTTGAAGGTGCGCGAGAGAGAGATGCACTTACACATACGCACGCGCACGCCTACACTTGCACACGTCACCGCACTCACAGAAGCACTAATTGCACAACTCACTCACTCACATAGTAAAGATATTAATAGTTATATTTCTGGATCGGTAGAGAATCCCATCGGGAGCCTTGCTTCTTAGGTTGATCATCTTTGAAACTGTAGCGTAGACGACGAGTTTTTGAGACGAGACGAGTGATGAGAAGAGTTTCGAGAGCGTAGACGAGTTCGACAACGCAGATTCACAGTTTGGCTCACACGCGCACACATTCACACAGAACGCCGGTTCGCATTTCCACAATTGGGATTACAGGAGCTTTTTTGGGCTCCTGCCAGTCGGTGACTCCGTCCAGTGGTCAGGATTTTCTTGTATTACCAAAGACATGCTTGGTCCCCTCCCACCAGACGACTAGGAAAATCCTACAGTGGCCACGGAACCGATTACCCCAGGGACGCATGTTTATCAGTCTCACCGAAGTGAAACCGCCCGGGGATTTTGAACCGACTTGAGACAGATAGAGAAGCACTTAGCGGGCAGCATAAGAGAAGACTATAAATTCAGTAGAACTTACGAAAATGGGCAGTTTTTATGGGCATTGAAGCCAGATGTGAGGTTTTAGCATTGGTCAACTCTACGCATTAAATTCTGATCAGAACTCAATTAAATAGTAATTAAATAATAAATACTTATGTACCTAATAATTACTAGTAATAAATCATTAAATTAACTTGTAATTAGGTCGGCAATAGAGGATGAAAGAGAGAAAAGAATAGATATGGGAGAGGCAAATAAAAACCCAGCTGCTGATCCAAATAAGGTGAAGGAACGAATAACAAGCCAGCAACATGTAAAAGAGTCGTTGATTGCCGAATGGATCACGTTCACTTCGTTTCCAATGTCTGGCGGTAGAAGACGGTTTACACTAATCTGAAATAAGAAAAATTAGCAAAAATAGAAAGAAAATAAAAACGCGGACGGCAAGGAAACAGAAAACATACCTTGTAATTTGACTGATCCTGTGTTTCATTGAAAATTCAGCTTTTTTTTTTAAAATATTTCTTGAGGAACACAGCCGATTACGAAGAGAAATGAGGTAGAAATGACAATAATCAACCGATGAGGAGTAGGAAATGATTACAACGCATGCAAATTACCCACTCAAGTGGAAGAGAACCACACTAATTTTCTAAAAGGCCACGCGGAACCACACGAATTTTCTGGTGGGCTACGCGGAACCACACGAATTTTCTGGTGAACCACGCGGAACCACACGAAATTTCTGGTGAGCCACGCGGAACCACACGAATTTTCTGGTGAGCCACGCGGAACCACACGAATTTTCTGGTGGGCCACGCAGAACCACACGAATTTTCTGGTGGGCCACGCGGAACCACACGAATTTTCTGGTGAGCCACGCGGAACCACACGAATTTTCTGGTGGGCCACGCGGAACCACACGAAATTTCTGGTGAGCCACGCGGAACCACACGAAATTTCTGGTGAGCCACGCGGAACCACACGAATTTTCTGGTGGGCCACGCGGAACCACACTAATTTTCTGGTGGGTCACGCGGAACCACATTAATTTTCTGGTGGGCCACGCGGAACCACACTAATTTTCCGGTGAGCCACGCGGAACCTCACTAATTTTCCGGTGAGCCACGCGGAACCACACTAATTTTCTGGTGAGCCACGCGGCACCACACTAATTTTCTGGTGAGCCACGCGGAACCACACTAATTTTCCGGTGAGCCACGCGGAACCACACGAGATTTCTGGTGAGCCACGTGGAACCACACGAAATTTCTGGTGAGCCACGCGGAACCACACTAATTTTCTGGTGGGCCACGCGGAACCACACGAATTTTCTAATGGGCCACGCGGAACCAAACTAATTTTCTGGTGAGCCACGCGGAACCACACTAATTTTCCGGTAAGCCACGCGGAACCACACTATTTTTCTGGTGGGCTACGACCAAGCATGGCAAAATTTGGGGCCGGGCCGGGCCGGGCCGTGAAAAATTTTGAAGCGGGCCGGCCCGGGCCGGCCCGTTGCCATGCTTGGCTACGACTGTGACTCCGAAACGCGGAATTTCGCGTGTTCCGCTTGAAAGCAAGCCTTATGTGGTGCGTACAGTATTTTCGCCTCCACGCGATTCTCCTGTTCATTTATTTTGATTCCATTCAACTCTGAATTCACACTTATTTTGTTTTCCTTCACTTTTACTAATTTTAGAAAATGGTTGTTGGTTACGAAGAGACGCCGGAATCGTCGGTTCGTCGGCGAAGGTACGTAGTGATGTTGTGTGAAACGGTCCCTTGCCATTCCATTTCTTGCATGCAAGACTTGATTCCAATTGACCAAGTTCCTTCTTCCTGGCATGCCGGTTTTTTCCTATAAAATAGACCATGTTTTCTATTTTTCGTTTAAGGTTCGCTTTTCTCGATGAGAAGCCTACTCAGGATTACGGATCGTCCGCCGAGTACTGCCAAACCGTTCGAAACTGGGTGGCCCACTACAAGTATGTGTCGGACCTCCAGCAACAGGCTCACATGGCTTTTCAGGTAATTTCCTTTTTCTCTTTTATAATTTTTAATTAATTGGATACTTCAGGCCACTGCGCAGGTAGCCTCAGCTGGGAATATGCATCATCTTCAGGCATTTGTGGGTTACGGACCGTCTCATCTGTCAATCTTGATTTCAGGCTCAAGCGGGTACAACCTTAATTCAAGCGCCACGTGGGAGAACATTGGTCTCTGGGCAGTACAGGTAGGACTCTACAAATGGTGGTGCTATGTGGGTTGGGGGGGGGGCAGACCCAAAAATTTTTCCGGGGCCTTATTTTTTCATAGAAACGTGCTCAAATAGGTTTTCGAATATGGAGAATTCAAAAATACATATATTAAATTTTAAAAAAATAATTTAAAAAATTTAAAAAAAAAATTAAGTTTTGTAAAAAAAAATTTTTTTTCTTCCGAATTTTTTACCTTTTAAAAATTTTTTTTCTTATTTACTGTTTGCATTATTTTTCTTTCAACAGTTGAGATAAGGTTGACTCTTCGCATTGAATACTGTGAGTATTAATGGTGTACTCCTTTAGCGCTCAACTAAGTCGGTCTCTGTCAACATTTCGTCGGCCAGTCATCTTGTTGCTTTTGCTTTTTACCAGACATAGTCAGGATACAGAAGAGAGATGACCGAAGAGACAGAGACAGGTAGTCTCCATAGAACTCGATATTTTGCGTTTCAGTCAATCAGTTGATTTCTAATGGGTTTCCATATATTTGAACAAAAAACAGGCACTGTAGGTTCAATACTGATCTTCACTTATCCGGTCTCTCTGAGGGTTGTGCCTGACACGTCGTAGACCAAGGAAGAACAGAATCCCGGTCCGAGATTCCCGGAAAAGTTTATAGCCTCTCCGGCTTTACAGCGGACGGTTGAAGGCCACGTCCGAGCATTCCGCACAGCTGGGAAATCGTGGAGGATGAATTTGCCCTGTCAATAAGACAGGAGTACGGTCATCGCCTTTCCACTCCAGCGAAAGGCAAGTCAACGCCATTCAACAGATCTAGGGAGAAAGGAGCGTTTGGGGTTCGATACGTAATCGACCCCCCCCCCCAAATGGTGCTTCGGGCCGGCTACGAAAGGGGCAACGAGTGCGGATGCTGAGGAAGCCACTCCACCATGGATCAGATCTTGATCCTCCGACGTAAGCTGACTAGACCCGCCGTGCCAACGAAAAAAGAGAGTGAAGGTTGACAGCGAAGATATTGAATTGATGGAACAGTTGTGCTACCTGGGAAGTATCATCACCGTCACTGGGGATTTGACAGCTTACGTTTTCCAGCGTTGTCGCAAGTCGCCATCGCCACCCTCAAAACATGCCTGTGGAACAGGGCTTCGACGTTAAGATCACAGTCATCTGGCCAATTCTCCTCTACAGCTCCGAGCCCTGGGCCCTCATCCTGACCCTTGATGTCTACTAGACGACAACATAAACTGGCAGATGACGAGTGCAAGGGCCCACGCCTGCAGAGACCAACTGATGTGGTCGCGACAAAAAGAACAAGAGTACTCGACCATCTGCTCAGAAGACCAATCGGTATACTGGCATATAAGGCCATCTGCATGATATCGGATACAAACTGGAAGAAGAAAAAGCATGCATTCTCGAGGAAAGGACATGGGCAGTTAGAATCTGACAAACGATATTCTAAGAAGTTCTTTCTAAGAAGGCACAACCCTCAGAGAGACCGGATAAGTGAAGATCAGTATTGAACCTACAGTGCCTGTTTTTTGTTCAAATATATGGAAACCCATTAGAAATCAACTGATTGACTGAAACGCAAAATATCGAGTTCTATGGAGACTACCTGTCTCTGTCTCTTCGGTCATCTCTCTTCTGTATCCTGACTATGTCTGGTAAAAAGCAAAAGCAACAAGATGACTGGCCGACGAAATGTTGACAGAGACGGACTTAGTTGAGCGCTAAAGGAGTACACCATTAATACTCACAGTATTCAATGCGAAGAGTCAACCTTATCTCAACTGTTGAAAGAAAAATAATGCAAACAGTAAATAAGAAAAAAAATTTTTAAAAGGTAAAAAATTCGGAAGAAAAAAAATTTTTTTTTACAAAACTTTTTTTTAATTTTTAAAATTATTTTTTTTAAAATTTAATATATGTATTTTTGAATTCTCCATATTCGAAAACCTATTTGAGCACGTTTCTATGAAAAAATAAGGCCCCGGAAAAATTTTTGGGTCTGCCCCCCCCAACCCACATAGCACCCAAATGGTTCTACAAATTCCTGTTCAGACCGGCATCTTTCGTGCGTCGCATTTTCGCAGAATTGATCGACTTTGCCATTCTTTTCTTCATAAAGCTCTTCATTCTCTATCTGTTTATCGAGTTGGAATTTCTGTAAGTACGTAAATTTAAAAGTAACAATTGTTTGTTGCAGGGATTTAACGCAATACGAAAAACTGTTGGGGAACCAGGCCGACCTGCAGACGCTCATAGACGTCACGCAGGACCTCTTTCCCCTGGAAATCATGGGGAAATTCTTAGCTAGCTTGCTGGAAGTAAGTCGTTTTCGTTATTGACGTAAATTCAAATGGCCGATTATGGTGGCGTCAGATGACTCGTTTCCAGCTGCGCATTTGCCTTTTTGTTTATTTTAAACGGTTTTAGTGTGCTTGTATCAGTGTTGGAATCTTCCGTTTCCCGCCAGGAGCTACGCCAGGAAAGGTAGACTTTATTTTCGAAATTAGAGGATCTGGGATGTTCCAGATGTTGATGTCGATCCGGGTGATTTCTGCGAAGAGTGTTGTTTCGAATCCTCACATTCCAGGACAAGTTATAGTCACAGGGCTCGACAGAGTTCCTCTCCCAAAGTAAGCCCTGGTTTTCTATTTACTTTATTCGCAGCCCACACGAGCATTTTGAGTTTTCTAGCAAATACAGCCTTAAAATTCATGATTCATTGTCTACAACAATTATCTTGCCACCTGGTTGTCAATTGCTCCTGGTTTGAGCTTTAAGAGTCACATTAGGTTCAAAGTAAATATGTTAACGTTACGAGGTTACATTATTCGAAGACCGGTAATCCAAGTACCGTGACCGACAACCCAACTTTTTTCCTACATCTAGACCACCTATTTTCAGCGCATTGATCCGGTCGATGTTCAAGAACCTGTTCATCAACTCCTTCCTTCCGCTCAGCTTCATCGCCTTCGCTTTCAACCATAACCGCGCCGTCTACGACGTGATGGCCCAGACAATCGTCGTCGATGCCTAAACAAGCCACAAAGTTTTCTATTTATTTTGTAAATATTGTTTAATTCTATGGGTTGTCGTTGTAATAATGTAAATATTTTATAAAGATGATTGTCTAATTTTATGTTATCAAAAAAAATATAAGCGGCCTTGTGTATGAATGTGGTTCCGCGTGGCCCACCAGAAAATTAGTGTGGTTCCGCGTGGCTCACCAGAAATTTCGTGTGGTTCCGCGTGGCCCACCAGAAAATTCGGTTGGTTCCGCGTGGCCCACCAGAAAATTAGTGTGGTTCCGCGTGGCTCACCAGAAATTTCGTGTGGTTCCGCGTGGCTCACTAGAAAATTCGGGTGGTTCCGCGTGGCCCACCAGAAAATTAGTTTGGTTCCGCGTGGCCCATTAGAAAATTCGTGTGGTTCCGCGTGGCCCACCAGAAAATTAGTGTGGTTCCGCGTGGCTCACCGGAAAATTAGTGTGGTTCCGCGTGGCTCACCAGAAAATTAGTTTGGTTCCGCGTGGCCCATTAGAAAATTCGTGTGGTTCCGCGTGGCCCACCAGAAAATTAGTGTGGTTCCGCGTGGCTCACCAGAAATTTCGTGTGGTTCCGCGTGGCTCACTAGAAAATTCGGGTGGTTCCGCGTGGCCCACCAGAAAATTAGTGTGGTTCCGCGTGGCTCACCAGAAATTTCGTGTGGTTCCGCGTGGCTCACTAGAAAATTCGGGTGGTTCCGCGTGGCCCACCAGAGTCGTCGATGCCTAAACAAGCCACAAAGTTTTCTATTTATTTTGTAAATATTGTTTAATTCTATGGGTTGTCGTTGTAATAATGTAAATATTTTATAAAGATGATTGTCTAATTTTATGTTATCAAAAAAAATATAAGCGGCCTTGTGTATGAATGTGGTTCCGCGTGGCCCACCAGAAAATTAGTGTGGTTCCGCGTGGCTCACCAGAAATTTCGTGTGGTTCCGCGTGGCTCACTAGAAAATTCGGTTGGTTCCGCGTGGCCCACCAGAAAATTAGTGTGGTTCCGCGTGGCTCACCAGAAATTTCGTGTGGTTCCGCGTGGCTCACTAGAAAATTCGGGTGGTTCCGCGTGGCCCACCAGAAAATTAGTTTGGTTCCGCGTGGCCCACCAGAAAATTAGTGTGGTTCCGCGTGGCTCACCAGAAATTTCGCGTGGTTCCGCGTGGCTCACCAGAAATCTCGTGTGGTTCCGCGTGGCCCACCAGAAAATTCGTGTGGTTCTGCGTGGCCCACCAGAAAATTCGTGTGGTTCCGCGTGGCTCACCAGAAAATTTGTGTGGTTCCGCGTGGCCCACCAGAAAATTTGTGTGGTTCCGCGTGGCCCACCAGAAAATTCGTGTGGTTCTGCGTGGCTCACCAGAAAATTCGTGTGGTTCCGCGTGGCTCACCAGAAATTTCGTGTGGTTCCGCGTGGCCCACCAGAAAATTAGTGTGGTTCCGCGTGGCTCACCGGAAAATTAGTGTGGTTCCGCGTGGCTCACCAGAAAATTAGTTTGGTTCCGCGTGGCCCATTAGAAAATTCGTGTGGTTCCGCGTGGCCCACCAGAAAATTAGTGTGGTTCCGCGTGGCTCACCAGAAATTTCGCGTGGTTCCGCGTGGCTCACCAGAAATCTCGTGTGGTTCCGCGTGGCTCACCGGAAAATTAGTGTGGTTCCGCGTGGCTCACCAGAAAATTAGTGTGGTGCCGCGTGGCTCACCAGAAAATTCGTGTGGTTCCGCGTGGCCCACCAGAAAATTCGTGTGGTTCTGCGTGGCCCACCAGAAAATTCGTGTGGTTCCGCGTGGCTCACCAGAAAATTTGTGTGGTTCCGCGTGGCCCACCAGAAAATTCGTGTGGTTCTGCGTGGCTCACCAGAAAATTCGTGTGGTTCCGCGTGGCTCACCAGAAATTTCGTGTGGTTCCGCGTGGCCTTTTAGAAAATTAGTGTGGTTCTCTTCCACTTGAGTGGGTAATTTGCATGCGTTGTAATCATTTCCTACTCCTCATCGGTTGATTATTGTCATTTCTTCCTCATTTCTCTTCGTAATCGGCTGTGTTCCTCAAGAAATATTTTAAAAAAAGCTGAATTTTCAATGAGTCACAGGATCAGTCAAATTACAAGGTATGTTTTCTGTTTCCTTGCCGTCCGCGTTTTTATTTTCTTTCTATTTTTGCTAATTTTTCTTATTTCAGATTAGTGTAAACCGTCTTCTACCGCCAGACATTGGAAACGAAGTGAACGTGATGCATTCGACAATCAACGACTCTTTTACATGTTGCTGGCTTGTTATTCGTTCCTTCACCTTATTTGGATCAGCAGCTGGGTTTTTATTTGCCTCTCCCATATCTATTCTTTTCTCTCTTTCATCCTCTATTGCCGACCTAATTACAAGTTAATTTAAAACGCCGTCTCTGAGATACTCGATAAGCTATAGGTCGTAAAAATCCAAAGTGGTTAGATCGGGCTCATTTTTTGTGTATGAGCTATCTAGGATCATTAAACATTAAAAAGGACCGTGAAAACCAATTATCGATTTTTGGGTCGGGGTACTGTAATTGGCCCCCGGGTACTGTAACTACCTTCAGAATTGAGAAAACCTAAGATGTTAGGTATGGAATCGATTGCAAATTGTACGCTGACAAAGATTGTAATTAGCAAAAACTTTGATTTCTTAACTTTTAAAACAGTTATGACCTGAAACTTGATTGAAAAACCACAAAATTAAACTTTTCTACCGCGAATCAAAAAAGGGTGTCGCAGTTTTTTGATATGTTGTTAAGCAATTTTTTTAGTACAAACTACATTCTTTCCAGTATTTTAGTCGATTCCGAACTTATCGAAAAACCCCAAAGAAGCGCGCGCGCCTCCCAATGCGGCGCCCTTCCGCGGACCCACTGTCGCTGATTTCCGCAACCAATGTCGCACATGAGGTCAAAACGTCTCAAAATGATGTATTAGATATGTTAATTTTTTTTAAACACATTTTTAAACGAAATAAAATTTTTAACAAAAACTTTTCTATTAAAAAGACAAAACTAACGACAAAAGTTACAAAAAACACCTTTTTAAGACTTTAATGAAGGGAATATTATTCAGCAATTTTTTCCATCTATAAAGTTAATTTTATTTATTTTTAGCCTTTAAAACCAATTTTAAACGGAATATTTCGCTAAAGCGCGCGCATTCTCACGAGAAAGCGGCTGACAAAGCCTCCGCCTGCGTTGAAACAGTGAAATGCGGCAGCCGCTATTTCGATGTTTCAGACGAAAAAACGCGCGCTTCAGGAAAAAATTCCGTTTAAAATTGGTTTTGAAGGCTAAAAAAAAATAAAATTAACTTTATAGATGTGAAAAATTGCTGAGAAATATTCCCTTCATTAAAGTCTTAAAAAGGTGATTTTTGCAACTTTTATAGTTAGTTTTGTCTTTTTAGTAGAAAAGTTTTGTTAAAAATTCTATTTCGTTTAAAAATGTGTTTTAAACACGTTAACACATCTAATACAGCTTTGTAAAACGTTTTGACGTCATATGCGACGTTATGTGCTGAAATCATCGACAGTGGGTCCGCGGAAGGGCGCCGCATTGGGAGGCGCACGCGCTTCTTTGGGGTTTTTCGATAAGTTCGGAATCGATTAAAATTCTGGAAAAAATGTATTTTGTACTAAAAGAATTGCTTAACAACATATCAAAAAACTGCGATACCCTTTTTTGATTCGCGGTAGAAAAGTTTAATTTTGTGGTTTTTCAATCAAGTTTCAGGTCATAACTGTTTTAAAAGTTAAGAAATCAAAGTTTTTGCTAATTACAATCTTTGTCAGCGTACAATTTGCAATCGATTCCATACCTAACATCTTAGGTTTTCTCAATTCTGAAGGTAGTTACAGTACCCGGGGGCCAATTACAGTACCCCGACCCAAAAATCGATAATTGGTTTTCACGGTCCTATTTAATGTTTAATGATCCTAGATAGCTCATACACAAAAAATGAGCCCGATCTAACCACTTTGGATTTTTACGACCAAGACTAAATTGACAGGTGTCGATTTTTTCAGACATCGCGTCTTAATGATTTATTACTAGTAATTATTAGGTACATAAGTATTTATTATTTAATTACTATTTTATTGAGTTCTGATCAGAATTTAATGCGTAGAGTTGACCAATGCTAAAACCTCACATCTGGCTTCAATGCCCATAAAAACTGCCCATTTTCGTAAGTTCTACTGAATTTATAGTCTTCTCTTATGCTGCCCGCTAAGTGCTTCTCTATCTGTCTCAAGTCGGTTCAAAATTCCCGGGCGGTTTCACTTCGGTGAGACTGATAAACATGCGTCCCTGGGGTAATCGGTTCCGTGGCCACTGTAGGATTTTCCTAGTCGTCTGGTGGGAGGGGACCAAGCATGTCTTTGGTAATACAAGAAAATCCTGACCACTGGACGGAGTCACCGACTGGCAGGAGCCCAAAAAAGCTCCTGTAATCCCAATTGTGGAAATGCGAACCGGCGTTCTGTGTGAATGTGTGCGCGTGTGAGCCAAACTGTGAATCTGCGTTGTCGAACTCGTCTACGCTCTCGAAACTCTTCTCATCACTCGTCTCGTCTCAAAAACTCGTCGTCTACGCTACAGTTTCAAAGATGATCAACCTAAGAAGCAAGGCTCCCGATGGGATTCTCTACCGATCCAGAAATATAACTATTAATATCTTTACTATGTGAGTGAGTGAGTTGTGCAATTAGTGCTTCTGTGAGTGCGGTGACGTGTGCAAGTGTAGGCGTGCGCGTGCGTATGTGTAAGTGCATCTCTCTCTCGCGCACCTTCAACACTTGCGTAATTTTATAAGCCATAACTATTTAGATTATCGCGGATATTGACTATATATTGCTCGCTCTTTTTAAGTGATCACAGAGTGGTTAAGTGGTACGATTGTAGGCCGCGCAAATAGAACGCAGAGAAAACCGTACGCAGATATTTTGTTAAGGCTCCCGCACAAAAGTCGTTGACGTCGGTTCCACAGGCATCTTCCGTTCCGGCACATTCCCTCACTCACACTGTCGTTTTTTCCTCGTTTTCTTCCTCTATGCTCTTCTGTTTCGGCATTTTTAGGAAGCGAAGGAACAACTGAACTGGGAAACCGAAGAAGCTTCACACTAGTTAACTTCATTCGCTCAAGAAACGGAAGCTGAGAAAACAAATAATCTGAAAATGGCCGATTCCGCCTATGTCTGTGTGTTGTGGAGGATAAGGTTGGTTTTATCGTGGTTTTTTAAACTTTTGCCACCTAAAGCTCTGATTTGTCCCAATAGCTGATGTGACCTTGGAGAGAATTGTCTTTTTTTTTGTGAATCTCGCCCAAGGTACACCCTGCGTTCAGTTTTTTATCGAAACTTGGCCAAGGTACCCTCTGCGTTAAAAATTTTGTCGAAATTTGGCCAATGTGGAAGTAGGCGGCTTGTTTTTTATGTCTGGTATATAAAAGTTAAAATACCTATCCTAATGACCTCCTGTTTCCTTTCCCCTTTCACTCTTTGGTTGCTCGGCTTATTGACACCGACGGGGATTGAACCCTGGTGTCACTCGCTGAGCTGACCACCTGCAACTGAGCCACTTTTGCACATTTGAGGGGGAGACGTTGGCTGCTTATGAGCCGTGTCCTATTCACTGCGTTTCTTATCCTCCTACTTCATTATGCTAATTTTTGAATCATTTACATAACTTGAACATGCTAATATCTTGTTTCAGGTATCACAACAGAGGTCAACGTGTCTTCATCGGTCATTCGTCATGCTTTTTTGACACGATCGCATCTGTTTTTTGTTGTATTCGAGTTCTGGTTAGACAATATCTGGTACCTTCCCGTACAAGCGGAAGGTCCGGTGGTTTTATGGCTTAAGGGATCTGCATTTCCATTCAAGAGACGTTTGTAGCCATGCGTGCCCCTTTGGATCCATAATTTGTTGTCGACTGCCTTGTCTACAATCAGTAGTACCATGTTTCAGGCGGCTTTCAATGTGCATCTGGGTTATTTACTCGGCCCGCTCTTGGAAAATTGAATTTTCGAACCTTTAACCAAATCGCATCTGTTTTTTGTAGGGCCACTCGTATGTCACATATAGTTTTTCCTGAGGAAAATTGGGGAGTGTAAAATAAAAACTCAAAATTAATTTTTTCCAACGGGCTCCAGCTTACGTTTTTTCACACCATCTGCCCGCTGTCCAAGGTGAAAGCCGCAGGGGATAAGGATCACGCGGCGCTGAACTTACATCGACGTCATAGCCAACTGGTTAGTGCCGGTAGCTGGTAACCAAACGGTCCCAGGTTAGGTTCCACTCTCGCGCAAATGGTTTTTGCTGACAAAGAGAAAAGTAACTGATAAAGTCGTTGCTCAGGCAACCAAATGTGGAATCCAAACTAATTCAGAGGAATCGAACCTAATTCTGCGGATTTCAGCAGATTTCGGGGGATTTTGACGGTTTTCAAGATGAAACGGAATTCAACGGATTTCGGCAGATTTAGGTCTTACAGTGAATGCTAAATATGACTGTGCTCAGACAACACACCCCGCCGCAAGCCTTGCGGCGACGGCACTGTCGGTAAGCGTGCTCCAATGCCAAGGGAACACAATGGAAACTGGCTGCAGCAAACCTGAGAAAACTGCTGTATTTCCCAATGATCTGAGTTCATAGATCGATAGAGCACCTCTGAATCTCTTGGAATGAGTTTTTTGGAGGCGTAAAAATGTTTCCAACTCAAATTACACGGTTTTTTGTGTTTTTCTCGAAGATTTACCGGACAACTATTGGTGCCAAAACTCATTCCAAGAGATGTCAGTATGTGCTACTACTTTATGGTGAGAACACCTAAAATAATGTCGTATTCGTTCCGTTCTTGCTGCAGCCAGTTCGTGCACGATGTTTAACTACCGTAATCAGAATGCGAAATCCTCTATTTCTGCATTATTTTTTGTTGAAACGATGCATTATAGCGTAGCTTATTTTTCATTTTGATGTTTTAAACATTCAAAATAAAAATTTAATGGTCAATTAACAAAGTAATGAAATGATAAAAATGACGGCTTGCACCTTCAGGGTTGTCGTGGTGGGACCCGACCCCCTTAAACGGCGTTTTTCTGAAATCTGGCTGCAGCAAACTTGAGAATTCTGGGGAGTTTTTTGAAGATTTCTTTTCATAAACTGATGAAGAGTGCTTCTATCTCTTGGAATGAGTTTTTTGGCGACTTCGGAAACTTAACGGCCTGAGAAAAACGGTATTTTGTGTTTTTCAATTATTTTCCGTGGATGAATTTTTCGAGCAAAAACTCATTCCAAAAGATGCAGTTGTGAGCTAAAAGTTGACAAAAAGATCCTTCGAAAAAAATGGCTGGAACGTCCAGGTTCGTTGCAGCCAGTTTGAGTTTCACGAGCCACCTGTTTGTCGCGAAAACGACATTTCCGGACCAGTTTCTTTCCATAATTAGGTGAAATGTACGGTTTTCTTATTATTTCAACATTAAAAGAGCAAATTTCGTGTTGAAATGAATAAAAATAGACAATTTTAATTAAAATTCTTAAAATCGAGGCGTTCGTGTTGGAGCACGAATTCCTCCTCGCCGCCCTTTAACCCGCCGGCCTCAGCGGGCTGTGTACAAGGAAGCGCTTGAAATTCGTGCGGCACTCGAGTATTTTATTTGCAAAGTTCCACCTTCACTCTGTCTTTTTTAAAACTTTAATCTTACTTTTCTTGTTATTTTATTTTAATACGGTTGTTTCTGGTAAAATTGACGTTGTTAAATGTTCTTTTGTATCTAGTTCTTTAGTTTTATTCCAATTGTAAATCAGGAGCTACGGCCGAATGGTACGCTATGCTACTGATAATCTACACATTCCGTTGTTGTATTTTTAACTCAAAGACCAACATTCCTCCAACCCTTGTTATTATCCACCAAGTACGGCCATATGGTGCGCAAAGTTGATGGTTTTTACATATATTGATTTTATTTTATTTTCGTATGTTGTACATATTGTTGTTTTAATTATTTATTGTCATAATACATCTGCAGTGCCATTGCTAACTTTTATACTATTGTCATTCACCCCTCCTAACTTTAGATTCCGTGAATTCTATGAAGTTAGTCGTCCGAAGCGATATTGAGGTTTTTTTGTTAATGTGGCTCTAAGCTATTATTTTTATTTTAATTGTTTTAGCGCAGTTTGTAACGTTTCGTATGCTTGCTACATTTATGTCGTGAATAAAGGTCAGGGGGGGGGGGCAGAATTTTGACAGATTTCAGGCGAATTCCGCGGATTTCAGCTGAATTCAACCTGCCTGGTTCGGGGGAATTCAACGGATTTCGGCGGAATTTATTATGGCACAAGACATTCCAAAACGAAGCAGGTTGAATTCCGCAAACGAGTGCCTGAGTGTATTCTGACGTTGGTTTTAATTGTAGAAAAAAGGTCCCTGATGGTCCCTTTAAGGGATCCGCCTTTCCATTCAAGAGACGTTTGTAGCCCTGCGTGCCCCTTTGGATCCATAATTTGTTGTCGGCTGCCTTGTCTACAATCAGTAGTACCATGTTTCAGGCGGCTTTCAATGTTCATCTGGGTTGTTTACTCGGCCCGCTATTGGAAAATTGAATGGTCCTTCTATGTGTTTCGAAGTGCGGTTGGTTATTTGCATAGCCCAGGGCTGGGTTGCTTCGGGGTTTCTCTTTTCCCCAAATATTTTGATAAAACAATGTTCAAAGAACTACGATCCCAATGCCCTTGGCCCACAACCGGACAAATGTTTTTTTTCTACTGTTACGGTCTCAAACACGTACTTTCTGCGCCTTGACACCGTCGACGTTCAAGAACCTGTTCATCAACACCTTCCTTCCGCTCAGCTCCATCATCTTCGCTTTCAACCACAAGCGGGCCGCCTACGCCGTGATGGCCCAGACAATTATCATCGATGCCTAAACAAACCGCAATATTCAATATATTTTGTAATTTTTAATTCTACGTGTTGTCGCTGTAATAATGCACATGTTTCATACAGACGGTACATTTCAGCACACTTTCAAAGGGGAAAAAACACACGAAAGACTGACGTTGACGGAATAAGCTTGAATGGGTCGTCAGGTAGAAGGGGGTCGACCAAAATATCTCTGTTGAAGAGAGAGAGAGAGAGATAATCCACTAGGAGAAACTGGAGTTTTTTGCAGGATGTATCCGAAACATTGTCAAAAGGAATAAAATCAGTCACTAGTCTAACTCAAAAGTTGTTTAATACTCGCAGGTTTGTACAACTTCCGGTGCATTAGCATATGCTGTGGCTGTCACGAACGGGTTCCCGTCGCTTCAGTCCGTCCGTTCGCCGTGTTTTCTGCGCGTCCCAGCTGACTCTCTCCCGGTGTTTATGCGTCGTTGACCCGATCCCAGCCATCCCTTCCTTCCGTCGCCTTTCCCATCCAACAGCGTGAAATTCGCGCCACCACACCCCGGCGGTTGTAAAACGACGTACTTGGTTTTATACCGATCCAAGAGACGACAAGGGTTGCACAGCGGGACGGAAAGACTCAGAGATCGCTAGGAAATGGGAATACACTGAGAGTCTTAAAGTTCAAAACTATGACTTAACGGAAAGATAAAAGTTACTTTGAAAACTTGTGACATACCATAACTTCTTTTTTCGATATTTAAGGTCAATGTTTCGGTGCTATCGCAGTTGGGGGGGGCGTCCATTAGAATATGCTCACCAATTATTACGGAATAGCAAATTAGATTACAAGATGCAATCTGCTATGCAAATTAACTTACCTGCATTTCGCCTTTTTTTGCCTACCTTATTTACATTAATTTGCCTACCTTATTTACATTAGCTACCTTACCTACCTTACTTACCTTAGCTACTTTGTCTACCCTACCTACCTAAACTACCCCACCTAAGCTACCTACCATAGCTAATCTACCCCCTACCATAGCCTAACCTTCCTTACTTACCTTACTTAGATTAGCTACCTAACCTAACTAAGTTACCTTACCTACCTTGGCTACCTAAGATGCATTAGCCGATTAAATAGTTTTGTTGAAATTGTCGATTACTCTGATTGTGAGATACATTAGAATAGGAACGTAAGGTAATCAGCAATAGGGGTACGTATATGCAAATGTGGATGCCCCCCCCCCCCCCCCCCAACTGCGATAGCACCAATGTTTCTCCATCTTCCAATGTTTCCATTTCTTTAGCACACCAGCTTATTATGAATCTGTGTTTTTGTTGCTATTCGCCGTCTCCACCACGAACCCTTATAGTTCGTTTTGATTTCATAATCGCAAGTACAAGTATTATTGACGCGTATTTCCGATGGGCTCGTCAAATGATTGACGAAGCCCCTCCGTCACACTTCACACCGCAGCCACAGTTTCGCAAGAAGCCGTCTTTTCTTCGAAATAACCGAAACCACCCAGTCCGGCCGTCCATCACAAAAAGACGCGCGAGGCGTGAAAGCGTACACGGCGATCGACCGTCATCCGGACTGTCGTTGGATAAAAATAAGTAGTAAACGGCGTGCGCAGGAATCCGCGCGGGCGACCTTCGAAGTCGCCCGCTGATAACAGGCGAACCCGTTTCATCTCATTCCCCGCCACCGCAAAATTCTTCTGTTTTTCTTCGCTTCCTCCTTTTTTTCACGTTTTCTGCCCTTTGGCGCCGGAAATCAAGACCACAGTCCCCGAAACGCGCCGTGACCATAATTAAAATTTTCTGATTCAGTTGGCAAATCACAATAAACCAAAGAAATGATTCCGAAGCATTCGCCATTCAGTAAACAATGCGAGTTCTGAGTTGTTCTTCTGTACTTTAGCTTGAAACAGGGTCCCACCGAAAGTAATTATCTCAAATGAGCATTTCATCTGCAACGCTGATGTTTATTCTTTTGTTGTTCATAGCCAAAGTATGCATAAATAAATTTAAAACAATCAATATCTCACATTCCTGGGCTTGTTTTCAAAAGCAAACTTTTCTTAGCTCTTTGATTGGAAGAGTTTGTTTGCAAACTTGATTGTTCTACAGCAATTTTAACAATACGTTTTTTAGAACGAATGCTTTAAAACTTTTTATCTCGTGTAAGATATTCTGTAAGTATAACGTTTTGCTTATACGGCTAGTTTGCAATGGATTTTGGCATTGGGTCCCGCACAGACATACAAAAAGAGACCACGCTGAATGATCAGACGCAGAGAGAAAGACTATACAATCAGATATTTCTGGCACTGACCGCACATTTTATTATCAAAATAAGAAATTCTGCGTTGGAACTAATAAATATACATATTATGTTTTTTCGACTATGATTTGTATCCTAAAACCTTTTAAAACTACCTCAAATGTTCTTTAATTTATTTGGCTCACTTCTATACCGTTTGATTTTTTCTAAATCATTCTTTGATCCCCTACACTTTATTTTGAGAAAAATAATACCTAAAGGCATAGGTCCACGAAAGTGAAAAGTCCATTTTTAGCTCATACTTCTCTGCATTTCCCTAGTGAAAACTACCCTCTCTCATCCACGTTACGTCATGTGCAGTTCATTTTTAATTTTGTGTCCAATTGGTAAACTTCAAAAAACAGAACTGGACGTTTGCCAAGCCCCGCCCCATTTTCAGTATTTTTCAGCGTCCGGGCAAAGAGTGCCGTCACGATATACGCCGAACTTTGCCAATGCTTTTCGTGGCGGGACAAAGGCAACGTATAACACTTTGTTTTTGCTGTTGGCAAAGTGCCCATGCCGATTTTTCGGCAGCTGGGGTTCCTTTAAACATTAAGGAGGGGGAGTCCATGGCCACTGCCTTTAGGAGTTCGAAAATTTCATGTTCAAAAGGTTCACCCACGATGTTTTTCAAGTAGAACGTCGAAATCGATTGGAAAACGGAAGGTGCCTTTTAAACTCACAATCTGCTCGTTCACTTAAGATATTCACTAACTTTATTTAAACATTTCACTCTTAAATTTTTAAAATAGTTTGTTAGTGCTATCTATAAATGTGAATGTTAAAACTCTGCCGCCGCCCTGTCTTCATTGTGTGGTCGTGTGACAGGGCTGAATCACTGTACACCCGTCGCCCGTTACATCCTGCAGAAAAATCTTCTCGTCTCTTCATTTCTCATTACCCACGCTTCACGTCAATTTTTCCCTGCTTTTTGCTTCTGAATCCGGGTTTTTTTTAAAAAATATCTTTCTGCGGTTCCTTTGTTAGAACAAAAACATCCTGTTTTGGTTAGCCGAAATTGAGGCGCTTTCATATTCATCTCCCCCCAAAACTTCCTATTATTCGAGAAAAAACCAATTTTGAGTTTTCAAACCGCAATTTTAGCAGAAGATACTCAGATAGGAACATTCCTTCAATTTAAGATTTTCTAATTGTCTTATCAAACCCATAGCCGAAAATAGAAAAATATTGTTTGAATCGGATATAGTTTAGTACACTGTAGTTCCTGCACTTGAGCAAATTTTGATTTTCCAATAAGTAGAATATGAAAAACTGTTAAATTTGTCTCCAAAAATAAATCATATGCTAATCTGTGCAAATGCTCTGTTAAAACTTTTTTGACCTCGCAAACCGTATCCCATAATATTTCAATCCGACTAGAAAAATTCTGCATTAGATTTTGAATTTACACGATTTCAGTATATGAACAGAGACAATTCCTACATGTTCGACAAGATAAAGCTGTAAGACTTTTTTTTAAAGAACAATTTATCAAATATTTCATTTTTTAGAAATCTCGTTGAACTTGTTGCGAAATTGACCCCGGGAGTTTCATATTTTGAAGAATTCAAACTTTAAATACAATCAAATGAAACGGATAACTAGGCTCTTCTCAGGTTAAAATCAATGGTAACTTCCGCCTGTGTTATGCGTTACAAACTTCCCCAAGCATTCATCTTTTATAGCCGTCAAACGGAAATCACGGAAAATTTCTGACTAAGAGAACGAATCAGCCATCCTAATAATGAATTGTCAGAACGAGAAATTATTCTTTTTTTACCCTGACTATATCAAGGGAACATGCTTAAAACGCTATAAGTCTCAAAATTGGCTTAATTCCAATTTAGCAACAATTATGGAACAACTTCTGCAAGTGATGCTCCTATTTCGTTTTCTCGCTGTGAGTGTGACTTTCGATTGTAAAAACACCTTGAAATCTCCTTTTTATCAATTTTCCACTGATATTTCTTTTATCTTTTAGGAGAAACAGAAGCGCCGTTTCCTGGGCGATGTGAGATGAGTCGTGACTCCTGGGGAGAAGAGGAGGATCCTTACCAGGAATTGCACTGCGTGTTCGGCCGATACTCTTCCTCAGACACACTCTCTCAACTATCCAAATCTACAGCTGATTTTGAGGCTGAGCCCAAGGTCACGAGGAAAGCAAGTCAGGTGAGAAAACAGTAAGAAGGCAATGGAACTCGCATTTTAGACGCGACCGCCTCCTCTGGTTCTGAAGAAAGAGTCAGAAGTGAAGGAAGAGTCTCTGCTTTTCGAAGATGACCGCGTTCTGACTCCGGCCTCCCCCTTCTATCTAGGGCCTCGCCATGCGCCTCAGAGGAGCGATGACTCCATCTGCAGCACCGGAATCAGCGGATCCGTGGCGTCTTTTCGGTAGGTCTTAAAGGCAGAGGAGCGTGACAATAAAAATGAACAAATCCATTACGCAACATAGGGGGCCCTGGCCATTTTCGCGTCATGAAAAATGAATGCATGTACGAGTGGGCATGCCAATTGCAGTTCAAAAAATTAGCGGAAAAACGTTGTTGAGCCAAATAAAAGCAACGAAAATGCATTTTTGGCCCTTTAAAATTTGTGAAAATCCTTGCCCATTCGTTGGAAATGGAGTATATACAATTATGACTCACACACGGATTCGGCCCATGTACACATAGTTCAATTATGTTTTTTTGTGGATATTAGAAATTCCATGATTCGTTTCATGTGATAAGTCTTTAAAAGATGTGACATTGGGTCTCGCCGCGGAGTCCAGTTCAGTTCTAACTCGCACAAGAGAGTATGTTGACTGAAGATACGCAGAGAAACAGAGAATAGCAGTTTCCCCATGACTCTCGCCGTTTACCAGAAAAATTAGACATTGGCAATTATAAAACAAAAGTTTTAAAAATTAGAATCCGATAACCTTGACGAACTTTTCAAACCCAAATTCTCCTTTTAGAGCCCGTTTTTCCACTTTCTCCATCGACAACTCCTGTTTCGACCTCGGAGCTCTCTCGGGAGAATCCTCCACAGTTGGTACCCCAGTTGAAAAGGTATCCTTTTTCCAAAGCCCCGTTCCATGTCTATTTTTAGGTGTTCCCAAAGGACATGTACTGTAAAAGTCTCCTTCGAAAACTGGAGAAACTGGAAAAGTCGATGGAAGAACACAAAATTTTCGCTCAGGCTGAAGTCTTCTTCCCAACCAATGACGTCAGCGGCAGTAGCCACGTGGAAACAAGTCCAGATGACGCCATTTCCGGTGACCCGACTGTGGCAACAGCTGGCAGCAGTGTTGGAGACAGCCCGGCGTTCTCACGCCAAGAGACAGTCGATGATGTCATCCCGTCAAGTGACGTCACGAGTCAATCAAGTGACGTCTTGGAGACAAAAGAAGAAAGTGGAAAGATTTTGAGTGAATCTAGTGAGGAGGAGAAGAAAGAGGAGACTCTTAAGTGAGAAGGCTACGGTATTTCGGAATTCAGAGATTCAGACTGGCTCCATCCCCGCCGTCGCCTTTGGTTGTGCGGTTGAAGGGAGGAAGGATGTCGATCAGAGCCATTAGGAAGAACAAGTCTCCCAGCGAGGTAGAGGTTTGTAGTTTGTAGCATAGAACATTACTGTAGGTAGCTTCATTATACTGTAGCTAGCTCCTAGTGCACAACTTAACTTATTTAAAGGTTCACTTTACATACACACACACACACTCATACACACATACATACACACACAGTCAGACAGCCACACATATATACACATGTGCACATGTTCACACATACACAGACACAGACACACAGACTCACAGACACAGACGCACACATACACACATATACACATGCACACACACCACACACACATATATAGACATGCACACAGACACAGACACAGACACACACACAGAGACACAGACACACACACACAGACACACACACACACAGAGACACACACACACAGAGACACAGACACAGACACAGACACAGACACAGACACAGACACAGACACAGACACAGACACAGACACAGACACAGACACAGACACAGACACAGACACAGACACAGACACAGACACAGACACAGACACAGACACAGACACAGACACAGACACAGACACAGACACAGACACAGACACAGACACAGACACAGACACAGACACAGACACAGACACAGACACAGACACAGACACAGACACAGACCCAGACACAGACACAGACACAGGCACAGGCACAGGCACAGGCACAGGCACAGGCACAGGCACAGGCACAGGCACAGGCACAGGCACAGGCACAGACACAGACACAGACACAGACACAGACACAGACACAGACACAGACACAGACACACACACACACACACAGACACAGACACAGACACAGACACACACACACACACAAGACACAGACGTACACATACACACATACACACATGCAAACACAGATACAGACACACACGCGCACAGACGCACACACAGACACACAGACACACACAAAGGGTTGATGGATATCGTATAACCCAGAGTAAAAGCATCTTACCATGCTGAATGTAGAAAACAAGCTACGGTACTCTTGAAGCCCTTTCTCTTTAAGTCTCTCCTCCCTTCGACCTCAAAACGTGCTCCACCGCGTCTCGACCTCGTCGTGGGTGGTCCCGGTTGCAGTGCCCCTCCCTTGCCTCCATCACCGGACTGTGTAGACGAGAGATTTGCAATGGAGCAGCCGAGCACTTCCAAGATAAAACCGAGGGAGGAAAGACCCACTACCACCACTCGGAAAATGGTAATCACCGTAGTTACCGTTGCAAAGGAGTTTCAGCCTGGGCGACGGTACGGGAACCTGCGGCTGGTTGAGCTACTGCGAGTGCGTGTTTTAGCACTCAAAGGAGCGAGAGGTAGGCAAAAACAAAGAAAGGAATTTCGTTTTTGTGGGAAAAACGTGGTCCAGAAGCGATTAAGTTTATCATTAGGCGTTTTATGGTCTCGGGCGAAACAGTTTCGGCCAAAGGAGTCGTTTCACACTACCGTACTTGCTTCTTGATCCTCTACTTGTAACGTAAACATTCTTTTCAAATTCTCATGTAAACCCAGAAAGAGTTGTTCCACATGCAAAAGTCATTTTAAATTTCAGGCCACAGTAATCGTCCTCTGTTCATAATCGCTAAACTAGATCAAAAGGACATTCACTATTCCCCGTCTATAAGTAGGGACTCTTGGTACGTGCCATTATTTCTCTGTCACTTAGAATATGCTTCAGTGACCAAGTCCTGGATGAGATCTACTACGAGGGTTGTGCATCATTCAGTCACTTACATCTCGTGATTCTTGAAGGTATCGTTTGTTTCCAACGAAAATGCCAGTGTTAAAAGCGATTCGGCATTGGGTCCCGCCGCGATGACGGTGATCCACCGGGCGAGCGTAAAAGAGAGAAATAGCACGCTGAATTGAGATACGCAGGAGAAAAGGTGCTAAAAACAGCAATAAGTCGCTCTGGATTCATCGTATTTCATTAAAAGCAAACAAAAGGGAAAGCTTGAAGTTTTTATGAATATTTTTATGGTGAACGACTAGTAGAATCCCTTTATTTCATGTCATTAGGCACATCTCTTTCTCATGCGATGTGTACGTCTCTTTTCTTTTCATCATCTGCTAAAAGACACTTTCCGAGATTTCCTCTGAAAACATTAAACACAGGCTCGCGTGCCCCCGGAAAGGCTCCTCGTCCGATCGGTCGTGTCTCCATCAAAAGAAGAGAGATGGTTCGTCATTCGGGCAAGGAGCTCTCCCTGCCTCTCCGGGTGGTCTCCAAGTGCCAGGAGGTCGGTCGCAGCCTTTACAACAGCAATTACGGTTCAGGTGCAAGGACAGATCTGCCTCGACATTCGACGAGAACACGGAACTTTTTCCCTCAGGTAAACTTTTTCTTTTATTTTATTTCGTATTTAAACGCTATAGTCTATTTCCAATAAACTGTCGCCGACTTTTCAGCGACCATGATTACCATGCATATTTAACCACTAACAATTTGAAACATTGAAGTGAAAATAAATTAAACAAGCGAAAGGGCACGGTAAAAGAGGAGTGCACAGACAACTAAACGATCCGGAAAAAATTATCCGGAAGGGCGGACTGCGGGATGGTCTCTCTTTAATTTCCGTTCCATCCACTTGTTGCAGTCTGATTGGCCAGGCAGTTCAACACCATCTTCTTTTAATATCTTCTCTTTAATGTCTCTCTCTCTCTCTCTCTCTCTCTCTCTACCTCTTTCTCTATCTCTATTTCTCACTATGTCTGCCTCTCTTTCTGCCGGTCTCCCTCCCTCTCCCTATATCCTTATATTTTGATTTTTTAACGACCTTCTAACCTTGTTTTTTTTAAATATCTGTTTTGATGTCTCCATATGCCTCTTTACCGTTTCGCCTCGCTGCACATTTGTCTCTCTTGTTCTCACTATCTTCGTCTATTTTTTTTCACCTCTCTGATCCCGTGCTCCTCTGAACAGTCTCTTCCGTTATTTTGTCACCCCCCCCCTTGAAAAGCCACTCGAGAACAAAAACCGAACCCTTTCGTTTACCCTCTCATTCCGCTCCCCTCGATTTCCCTCTCTCCGCTCTGTGATCCCTTCGCCGTCCTGCGATTATTCTAATTGGCCTCCGTCTGCCTTTTTGTCTCTGTCAAAATGCCCGAATCTCATATTCTGCACAGAATCATTTTCATAAAAAGGAAGACGCGAGTGAGAGAGAGAGGGAGAGAGAGAGAGAGAGAGAGAGAGAGAGAGAGAGAGAGAGAGAGAGAGGAGAGGAGAGAGGGGGAGAGAGGGGAGAGGCCAAGTGTCCCTTCGGCCGTTCGGCAGTCAATTATGCGAAAGTTGCAAGTTACACCCGGGTGGTCCGTGTGTTTACACAGGACAGTTGCCTTCTGACTCAGGACCCCTGCGCCCACGTGACGTCACTCAATAATCACAAATCTCCTCATTCAATAAGCCATATCTCATCGAAAAACTCCTTTTCTTTGCCGTTTTTCTAATCCTCTCCATATCTCTTTCTGTTTTTCCTCCTCATTGTTTCGCAGCGAATATATCGCCAATAATATTTCGCAAGATCACCATCGTCGACAGATAAACTGTGGGAAACTCGTGTCTCTTCTTTTATTAATATCCATTATGGTAATAACGACGATAACGGTTCCCACAAAGACATTTAGCCATCCTCTCACTAAGGAATGTTTTCTTGTCAACGACAAGCAATATTTTGGAATAAGTCCTAATATTTTGATGTGTTATTACGCTTTTACAACTTCGCAACAACAGATTGTTAGGAACTCAAATACATAGGCACACATACACACACGCACACACACACATACACACACACACATACACACACACACACACACACACACACACACACACACACACACACACAATGACTCCCCCTGCCCTTTGCGTTCCTCTGTGCCTCCGTCGTCTCGCCGCGGCTGATTCACTCGTCCGCGGCACGGCCATTCTTGGTTTCCCCCGTCCATCCCACGCATAAACGGAGCTTTGAAAACACTTTCCTTCTTTTTGCACTGTTCTTGTTCAAAGGGACCTCCTACCCTTGGTTATCTTATATTTCTGCAACTACTGTCAATGGTTGAATTGCATTTATCAGCCTTCTCACCCTGATAACCCTTCCGTCTGCCTTTCCTTTGGCTTTCCCCATTCCTCTTCCATCAGCTGCCTTTTCCTTGCCTTTCCCCCAGATAACGCCTCTTCCGGTGCCCATTGTCTGCTCATTTTGCAGAACGCAACCAACCAGCTCTATTTTATCGATTACATTAGGAACATTCTTAATTCTGGGTGTAGTTTCATTTCCTAAACAAAATGCATAAAATTTTCCTTATGAATGATTTCTTCTTTATAAACGTTCTTTTCCAACCGTAAACGGTATCTGGTGCCGGGCAAGCCCTTCAAAGATAAAACTTGTTTGTGCTTCAATTCTCAGCGCAAACAAAGCGCCCTACTTTTGTTGAAAGCCTGCACATTTTCTGTGCAATTGTCTCTTTCTTTGTAATTCGAACCATACCTGCGAGTAAAAATTGTCTCGTCCTTTAAAGAAACGAACAAACATATTTTGAGAATGTTGTCGCATTTTGATTCATAAAATGCGGTTTATCCCACGAAGCAGCCATATTTAAACACAAACATTTCTCGATTTTATCTATAGCTGAAATATAGTACGTTTCGGTTCAAATCTGAATTTTACGTGAAATATAATATTCAAAATATTCTCACCCACATTTTGATGACCTTTCCAATTGCTAGCTCGGCTCCGTTCAAAATCAGAACTGGCATTTTGCCAAACCTCACCCTTTTTCTTGAATTTGGACAAAAGCCATGTGCGCCTTCAACTCAACCGTTCAAAATTCAAAGGTTTTCCTTTAATAGTTCAAATTTTTTGAACTTTCAAGGCAAAAACTTGAACATTCAAAGTTTTCGGGAGTTTCCTTCGTTCAAAGTGTGCGCCTTCATCACACTCACATGTTTTGGCAAATCGCCAACTGCGTTTTCGTGGTAGGAGCTCTTTTTAAAGAGAGAGGAATAGTTTTAAATAGAAAAAAGCTGCGAGGTGCATATCCGGGCAATTGCCGAAATGCCAATTCTGTTTTCTTTGGCCCTCGAGTTCATTCAAACACTAAGTTTTCAAGCTTTTAAAGGGGCCACGTAAAAAAAAATTTCCTAAACTGATTTTTCTTAAAGATTTTTTAGATCTCACTCTAATTATTCAGAAAAGTCCCTATTTCTCTTTTTTGGATCAAAATGAATCAAATTAGAAGCGCCTAAAGTTTAGTCCAAAATATCGTTTGAATAGCGTGCCATTCTGCGTTTCGCTTTTTTGCGCGCTCTCTCGCTTTTGACCGCCGTGTACTCCTGCTCCGATTGCAGTCCAAAACATATAAAAGGGGTATGTTTCCGAATCGTGAAAACGGTATCTATTCAATGAAGTTGTTATTATAGATATTTGTTAAATCAATTTTACAAGGCCTTCCCCTTTAAGCTACCAAAATAACTACTCTCAGACTATAACTGTGAACAAGTGCATCATCTAACCCATCCGCTGAATTCAGATTAAAGAAACTCTTAAACGAGCCTGTACGCTTGTTATCATATCGGTCCGCTGTTCTGTAAGACTCATTACATCCGTTTTATCATAACTCACTTCAAGAAGAGAACAAAAAATGTTTGCTCCTCCGCTTCTTCCCCCCGTGACACATTTTCAACCCCCCCTCTTTCGAAGTGCTCCTGTCCCCGTATTTCCCCTCCCCTGCGATTTTATCAGTTCCACGTCGCCGGAAGAACACTTTTGTTTATGGATACTTGGGAAATCCATGCGGTTTACGGTCGTTTTTTGTTTGTGTTTGTTTGCCCTCTTCCTCCATTTCTCTGTTTACTCTGCCCAATTCCCTCCCCAAACAATCTACTTTTCCTGAAACTCATACTTTTCAAAGTTTTCTCGGGCCGGCCCGAGAGTTCGTCTTCCGGTCACAAAGTTCTCTCCGACCGCCACATTTACAACGGCTGAGGGCGCTCGTAAAAGAGAACAATAAACACGTTGTCCGCCCTGTTTTGAGGCTTTTCTCCTCATTTCAACTACTTCGTTTCAACTATCGATTTATTATCGTTATGAAGTTAACAAAATACACTAAATTACCTTTTTTTTCATTTACATACTTAGGGTTTTTGGAACCCTTTATAATCATCTACCCATCAACCATATTTCTAAGAATTAATGTTTCTTGAAATTCATTTTCCCGCCTTGAAAAATATTAAATCTTTCAAATAGATACCTAATAGAATGGTTTCTTGTATTTAGCCTCAATCTCAGAATGAGTGCCCTGCCAATTTTATTTTGAAATCAAAATTAGAATGTATTTTCCCCATTATATTGGAAAATAACAAACTAACCTTGGCAATAACAAACTAACCTTGGCAACCCAACCATGTTGTGTGTTTCCCCAAATAGAGCCTTACCGTACGCGCCTCAATTGGTGTCATTTTCGGCGGCCGTCAATTTGTCCCTGGCGTTGGAGATTATCCTCTCCCACCGCCCTCTCTCCAAGATCTGCCTTTCTTCGCTCTTCAAGGTCGACTTAGGTCCGCAGTCGCTTTTAACTGATTCTTTTGAGCATTGTAACTGCATTAAAATTACAAAATCACTGAGGAATCCCATTACTAAGACTGCTTCCCTACACTTTTGCGTATAAATTTGCAAAACCATTCAAGGAATTGTTTTTGTTTTGAAGCCCCTTTCTGACTACAACCAATGCAGCTGCAGCTATCAGTGTGTACCATTTCACTTGTTTATTCCTTTGCTCTCTTTTCTGGATTCACGTTAATTTTGCATCAAAAATGGATTCACTATTTGAAACACTTGGAAATTGAAAATTATTTATGTATCTCTTCCGATTCTTGTTCTTGGGCTGTAAATTTTTTTGTTCATTATCCGGAAAATTTTTACGACTGTCTTTTTTACTTTTGCACTTATCGCCCCATATTTTCATCTTCCTGTTTCGCAACTGCGAATTTTATGTTTGTTTTAAGCGCTCATCAATGAGAATTGGAGCATTCTGGCACAGAAAGAGTTTTTTTTTACCCCGATAAAATCTCTCTTAGCCTCCCCTTGTGTCTCTCCTTCTCTCTCTCTCTCTTATCTCCCCTCTCTCTCTCTCTCTCTCTCTCTCTCTCTCTCTCTCTTTCTTTGTATATCTCTAACCCACCGTTTCCCACCGGCGGGTGTCTTTTTGCGCAACAAAGGTGAGAACGTCTCCGTTCCTTTGTGTCTTTTCTCTCTTCCGCTATAGTCGCCTACGGTTCAATTGCAGGGTCGTCGACTATTCGGGCCTCGGTCTTCGTGAGCCCCAAGAGCTGTATCTGCTCGTAAACACCCATTCCTCTAAGGTTAGTTGGGGCACGTTTTCTGGTCAAGGGAATTGCGTTCATCCGATTAGAGAAGCAGCCAAATCACAGCTGCGTACGACTCTTTTGAGTAGCAATTAGAGATTGGTGTATTAAGCGAATGCTTAATTTTTAAGGGAATTGTTAAAAATGAAAATGTACATTATTATTGCGAAGGCCAGTTGTTTTTGTTCCGCGTTGGCCCATTTAACCGCTCCATTAGCTGCGTCGCATCGTTTTTGGCATTCAAGCCCGACAAGCTTAGGGTGGGATTCGGGAAAAGTTGTAACTTCAAAGTAAAACATCCTAACTATTCTACATAAAATGTTGAATTTAAAATATCTTAGAGTTTCCACCATTACAAACGCTTTTTCACCAAAGTCCGCGTAACAAGGGCAACAATGTTTTGAAACGTGTTTTTGATAGATCTCTGGGAAAACATCATACTCGAGCACATTAATTCAAACTCGAGATTTGATGAGGAAATGTACCTACTTAAAACATTATTATGTGTAAAAATCCCGATCTTTGACAATAATTCCGCTTGAGTTCGACGGCAAGCAAAAAAGTTAACAGGAGCTTGGTGCGTTATTTTTTCAAAATACAGTCCGGTACACATTCTTTGCGGATTTTCCCTCACTATGAATTTTAAACTCATGTAACTGACAATTTTATCTACAAAATATCTTATGGTGAAACAACCGTAGAATCAATATCCGTCGAGTTATAAGGTGTGTTGCAAACTGAATTTGTGTAGACATTGCGTACCAAGCTGTCTTTCTATAGTCTGTTTCCAAAGGAAGGTCTTGGACTTTAGGACAATCTTGAGAAATTCTCATATTTAACCAAAAAGGATTTGAAACATTCAAGTGAACCGAGATGTAATAAACGAAAGAGCACTGTAAAAGAGGAGTGCGCAGACAGTTGACTCGGATCGTTGCCGGACCAATGGTCCTGCAACAATCTGACCTAGTCCTTCAAAATTTGTGAAAATCTTTGCTTATTCGTTGGAAATGGAGTTTAGCTATTCGGCTCCAGCGGAAGTTGCCCAACTAAAATGTCAATAATGACAAAATAAAAAGTATGCGAACAATTGATAAACGAAAATTCACCTAAAATTGTTTTGTTAGGACTTAATTTATAGCAATAGGCTTCTTTTAGCATTGATCTTGTGTTTCACCGTTTTGTTTTGAATCTCAGGGAAATTCACTGTGACATCTTTAGACTTATTGTCTGGGGGAGGGTATTTCTTTGTTTCCCCCGTCTCGTAGCAGACATTTTTCGGTTTTATCACCCCTGTTTAAACAAAAGGTTCAAGAGAGAAGCCAAGCGAAGAGAGCAAACAATCGGCCAAATGCATGCACTTTCCGCAGAACCACAACTTCCTTCCGGGACCACAATCAAGACAACATTGGGTCTCGAACGGAACCCCTGATCGTAACGAGAGCACTTTGCAGGAGTCGCGGAAACTGCGGATCCACGCGAGTCGGTTCAGCGAAGAATGGCTGAGCATGCCGTGTGAGGCGGGCGTGCTTCAGCTCAAAATGACCCTTTGGCAGGACCTTCTCAGAGGACTCAATACCGTATTCCACGGACAAGTACGGTAGGTTTTTTCTCCTTTTGACCCCGGTGGTTTCATATTTGCCTTCTACTTGCCTACAGGTGCAAACGCAGTGTTGATCGAGAGATCTCTCGAGAGGAGGACGCCCCCTCAGACGGGATATCCTCCGACCACACGGCTTCCGCCACGTAGAAAGCACTCTCAACACACAATTACTCTCATTTACGTCTGAGACACATTTCAAACACATTTTATAAGATGTGTTGTCAATTTCTAGAAAAAACTCATTTTTCACAAACAAGTTAAAAACAAGGCTGTCCGACTATTAGAGGGCACGATGTCGGAGAGACTTGAAATGCCAGAAAAAGTCAGAATTTTCAAAATAACCTAATTTGTCCTAATTTTGTTTAGAATCCGCCTAACATACAGAAAGACACTGAAAAATCAATCAGGGTTGGGGATAAACGAAGTTAAATATTCCAATTCAACGTTTTCAGGTTGTCAAGATTAAGTGTAATACCGTAACCCTGCGGTAACGTACCTTACAGTCGTACTCTACAGTATGACATACAAAAAAATCGATATACGATTCTGTGTCTTTGTGTTGCATCGATTGTCCCTTAGACTAAAACATTAGCAGTTTGTAAGCGAAAGGCACGAAAGCGGCCTCTATACGGCCGAAGGTCGCCAAATGGCCAAGGCTTGGACTTCTTATTGCTAGATTTCTCTTTTCGGAGTTCTCTTTTCAGAAATCGCCCAATTTGAACCTCTAAATTATGCAGAAAAATCTCATTAGGAGCTGCAGAGCGTACCTCGTAAATCAGAAATCTTGTTGTGTCAAAAGTGAATCCTCCCGATTTCTGATGCTTTTTCAAAATTGGCGCCTTGTCGTCTTGGATACTGTATTTTTCTATTCAAAACAATACTCAGAGCCATGTGCGAATACAAGTGTGCAAATTACACCATAAATCAGAGGAAAGTTCTTTAATTTCTTAGAACGACTCATTACACTCGATATTTTCTTACTCGCTCACTGATTCTTAGAGTTGCTCGAAAACAAATCAAACTGACTAACGCCTGCTGTTTGAATTCTTAAGGTGCAAATTTTAAAATTCAAAGGCTTTTTATAAAAAGTTTTGTTGCAAATTCGATATTTCCCCTGTTTATGTCGCGACAAACGTTGGCAGCCATAAAAGTATTTATCAAAGCTATTTTGGGAAAACTTGAATTTGTCTATTTTTACCACTGGTGTTGGAAAAAATGGTTCTAAATCGTCGCGTTTGCGCCGAAAATCTCGTTTCTTTCAGCAGAAACCAGTCTTAATCCGAAATTTACAGCGGTCTTAATTTTATGACAGATTGGCCTCCACGAATGACACGTGATTCCTCGCCCACCCACGTTTTGAAAGCTTTACCTACAGAATTTTTGTAACGGTTACACAAGTTGTAACCATCTGTTTTAATTAAAAGTTCTTTTTGTGACGTCGTTTATTAAAACGTACCGGTTTTTCGCTAATTAACGTGCGTTTTCACCTCTTTATTGAATATATGTTGGTCTCAAAACTACTGGCACCGCTAATGTTGCGATGTTGGGCCTAAGTGTGTGTGTGTGTGTGTGTGTGTGTGTGTGTGTGTGTGTGTGTGTGTGTGTGTGTGTGTGTGTGTGTGTGTGTGTGTGTATTAGCAGAAGTGTCCTATTCGTGAAAATTTCGAAGAGACAACAAAAATGTTTCAAGACAAATGCTAACGAGTTTTCGAATTGTGTTTGTGTTGAGTCTCCGGTAAAATCACCTGTAGGTGGTTTCGTGCACTTCGTCCAAAATGCCCTTGTCAGTGTCGCATGCTAATGAATGTCTGATTTCAATGAATGAACTTTTTGATACTCAATCCTATGAAAATATCTCGCTATCTCAACTTGCCGATCTCTATCTCTTCCTTTACACTAATGAGTTTGAATGTTTTTACTTTTATTAGCTGGAAAGTTACAAAAATAACATTTTTCTGTTGGCTCTCTATTGCCATAGGCGTTTTCTCACCGGAACTGTGTTGTTCGTGGCAACAGTCATTCCACCCACACTTCCGTGCGCCGCCTCCTCAGACGATGACTCTTTTTTGAACAAACCTCCCACCAAATGAGCCCGGGGAATAATATAAAGAGAGATTTTTATAAATAGCACCCTAGTCGTGTTTTCAGTGTGGACGTGGACGAGCGGTGGTCGAACGGACCCTCCAAGTGGTTCTACCTTCGGCCGAGACACAGCGAACAACAGGAACAGGAACACGAGGACAAGGAGAACAGCTCACGGGGACAGCTGGGAGAGGTAGGCAACAAATGGTCTTGGATGGAAAACCACGCTAACTATGCATTTTGAATAAGGGTGAACTCAGTGGTTGTAGCAACGCCAACTCTGGGATAGACACGTTTGCAGTTACGGCAGGCTATTTCGACTATTCCAAAGTCAATATTTAATTAATTGAGGGGGTTTCGTCGAGTGTTTTTAATTAACCAAACAATTAGAAGAAAATAACAAAGCTACAAAGACCAACAATAATTAGGTTCATATCTGATTCCGTCTATCGGATATTCCTTCAAATTTCTGATTTTTCATTTTTCCTTCTTTAAATTTTCAATGAATTCAAAACTGGTTCATCAGAAAAAAAAACTTCATAATAAGCTTAGTTATAGCTTATTTACAAGGGATAACCCTGCATTAAAGTTTTTGGCACTGGGTCCCGCCGCGATGAACGGGATAGTTAGCTGAATGACGAGGAGCAGAGAAAATGGAGCCAAAACAACATTTTCCAGAATTTCCCATTACCGCGTACTGTCAAAAAAGATAAATTGGTCTTTCGAATTTGGCCATTGACTTTTGAACTTGTAAATGGGATTTCCGACAATTTTTTCGCAAAGCAATTTGCAGTGCTGTCTGAAGAGCTATAAAAGTCGTTAAAAATTGAGCTAAAAAAACGAAAGATGCCCTTTAAAACCGTAGTCGAGATTTTAATCCCAGCGAAGTTGTCTTCTTAAGTCTTATTATTCGCTTCATTCATATTCGCTTGATGTCAAACTTTTGAACCGAAGCTTCTTTTATTGAACATGCAAACTTTGCAAATCCTTGCAAAATCAAAGCCCAATTCAATTTTAAATGTTCCACTAAAAGAGCCTCTGCGTGGGATAAACAAGAATGCTATCAGACATTCCGTTGGTTAAACATTTTTTGTCTTCTCTCAAAATAGACGTCAATATTTTCGCAACTCTCGTATTTTTGTCATTTTAATTAAGAAATTGTAGTATTGAACCTTTGGGGGCTTGTGGCTGTAGTATTACTCATGTCAAATCTGATTTTGTATTCTCAATTTCGTTCAACACCTTTCCTATTTCGATTTCTACCAGGGCGGTCAATTATAGCCACAGGCGTCTTTTCTCTCTGCATCTCTTCCTTCAGTGCTATCTCTTCGTAGGTCATCGCTGCGGGACGCAATTTTTTAATCACTCATAATTCGTGAAAATGTCCAATCTCTCTAATCTTAGACTTTCAGGTGAAGATGTGGATGTCGTATACGGCGGACCACGTGCTGCCCTCCGAGACGTACAAGTGAGTCCTCCTCTTTCTCTTTTGCCTCCCCCGCCGCCCCGCTGTTTTCTTCACGACATATGTTCTGTCCGCACACGCGACACTCACTCTCATACGAATGCACGCACGCTTTTTATTTCCCAAACACTCATTTACTCAAAAGGCTCAAAGAACACTTGAAAAGGACGAAGGAAGATCGACATCCAAAGTGAGATAGTATATCAGCCCCTTCAGAGATGTGGTTCATGCTGCTTGTTGCTCTCAAATGAGAATTTCTTCTTTTGGTTCCATGCGAATTCAGTAGGGCGAAATTTCTGCTTTTGGCGCATTTTCTTTGAAACGAAACGTATTGTTTTCCACTGTTTTTTTTTAATGATTTTATCAACTCTATGTTTATTCACCGTCACTGTGTTTAGAAGACAGACAAAACGCATAAAATTGCTGCCTTCAATTTATTTTCCCCTCGCCAGGGGGTCTGAAGCAACTTTCGCAATCTCATTTTGACCGCCTTTCCTGCTGAATCAACTTTTCTGCAGGTCTTTCCGACTCGAAGGTAAATAAGCGGTGACGCAAATGCGGTTTGAACGTGCAAAAGAGTAATACGTCATTCGGAAGCCTCGTGGCCTAATGCGCTCAAGAACAAAGGACGTTTGTTCCATAAGGCCTTAACCAAGAGATTCCTTAATTTCCGATTGAATTGGACTCCCACGAGAGAGCGCGGGAGGGAAAGGGCAACACGCGGAAGTGAGACTCCCATTAAGGGCAATTCCCCACGCATTTAATTTTCCCATTACTTGAAAGTAATCGAGTTTTTCACTTCATCTGACGTAGACAACTAAATATTTATGAGAATCCGTATTTGAGCATCATTAAGCAGTCAGATTTGATGTTTGTGAGGTTGGAGGACAAAAACAAATGAGAGGTCTCTGTTTCTTGATCACGAGGTGTTCGACGTCTCTTTTATTATGCTACTTTGCAGCAAAACATCGCCTGTTCAAAGACAGGTCTCAATTTTCGAGAGAACATCACAGTTTCATGTGCCTCTGCGATTTCAAACTGCATATTGTTTAAAACGTCACATTTTGATGAGTCATTGTTTAGCATCTGTGTAAATATTACGTTCAATGTATGATTTCTTGTTTTCGTGGGAGGAAATTTCGAATGTTGTCACTACTGTCGACGGTTGTTTTCCTGTTTGCCCAAATTCAACCCACAATTTAAAAGATTCGTGAGAGTTGTTTCATTATTTCAAAAACCGTCTGCCGACCCTCAACACTTTTAAATTTTTTGAAAACAGTTCAAACGGGTAGCCGAAGTGGACGCTTCATGAAAACGCGCCCTTGTAGCATTATCGGGCGCGCACGGAATTTTGCAACGTGCGCACAGAATTCCCGCTCCTAATTACGTGAAATTTGGTAGTGTTCGCTATGAGGCACGGCTTCTCATAAATACAACTTTCGCACTATTTTCTCTGTCAATTCTAAATTAAAACTTTTTTTGAAAGTAGGAAAAATGTATTTGAAAGTTTTGTCCTTTTCGTGTAACTTTGCCGTTTGGGCGTTTGTAGCTTCAGGAGATAATCAGAAAATAATCAGAAAATTGTAATGGCGAATGACAAACCTTGTGTTTGTAGTTATTTTTTGTAGCTATATCGCTTGACATACTCATATCTGCTCGATCAATCAACTCAGTCCCGATTAACCGAAACCGTTAGCTGAGTATCCCACGTATTACCCAAACTCAAAGCAAAACTCTGAAATAATTTCTGCAAATTCCACGCGTAGATTTAGCAGCGCCTGAAATAGCCATGCGTATTTCGCTGATCATCGGCCTGTCTATAATTATATCCCCTCCAAATGCTCATTATAAGCTACTCTCGCTTGAATCCTCCGCCCAGAAATCATAGGCCTAATCGCATATTCCCGCGGAGGCGTGTCCATCGCATGCTCGCCTTCACCTGCACCCTCACAAACAATCGGATGGTCATTCGTGGGCGGGAGACGACAATTTCCCGATTGTCGCCTGAGGCTACAGACGCCCACAAGTACTTCAAACGGCCCTATTCATCTATGTATACAGAGTGTAATTATACCCGAAACGGCGCCTCACTCTGCATTGAGTCATCTCGCCCCCGGCATGTCCTCCGCCTCCCAAGGACGCCTCGTTTCCGGCGCCGCCTCCTCGCGCATTTCCGATTTTGCCTATTTTGAAACACCAAACCAGAACCATCATTCGAACCTCATTTTAACGGCGATACTCTGTGTGTGTGTGTGTGTGTGTGTGTGTGTGTGTGTGTGTTCGTGCGTCTGACGAGAGAAAGTGTATCAGTGAAAGAGTGATATGGAAAAGAGACATACATAGAACGAGAGAGAGTGAGAGAGAGAGAGAGAGAGAGAGAGAGAGAGACGAATTTCAATGTGAGCCCCTCTTTTCTATCCAAGCTCCTGTTTTCCTATCTCATCATGTCATTCCTTTTCTCTTGAACACCCCTAATGACAAATTTCCTTTCAGACCTCTGATGGAGGCCCTCTGTTCGTCTCTGACGGCCGAGCCCTTCTCTGCGTCTCTGATCTCCGTGCTCGAGAACCTCCCCAAGGCAACTCTCTTTCTCTCTTCCCTCTATCTCTCTTCTTCAGGTCGACCTCGGTCTCCTCTCTCGACCTCTGGTTCAAGCACTCGCTTACTCCAAACACCTCAGACCTTTGTTGGTTTCCCTCTACGCAGCCGATATCGATCGATGCCAGTGGGTTCTATTGATATTTCACTCAAATAAGTATGTTCAGAGACTGGAATACATTATTCCGAAGCCAAACTCTGGCCACAAAGATGCTCTACGAACTGCTCAAAATGTACGGCCATTCGTATCTGTTGATTACGTTGAAGCCCGTTTTGGACAAGGTATGTCATGAATAACGACTAATTGCGTTGACGCAAACAGCGTTATTCGTAATGTATTTTTAGAATCATGACGATGTTTCAGATTTACAAAGAACGAAAGTGCTGTGAGATAGATCCATCTCGATTGCCAGCAGGAGAATCTCTCGAAAAGAACATGGTGAGGATCTTATAAAATGGGTAAAATAATAGCTGCATTTTCAACGGACGCTATAAAACCTTAAGGGCCTTACGTTGACTTTTAAGACTTATGGAGGGCTTCAGAGATACAATGACATGTTTCTTCCTATTTTGAAACTGTTTCCACTCATTTAGGCCGCGGTTATTTTCCATTTCGAAAACAAAGTATGTGAAAGATTCATATTTTGCCATGTTAAGGCACCACATTAATTAGAATACTTCCGGAAATCGGTACCGAAATCATTCGAAAGAGCACTAAAAGTTTTCAAATGACGTTTTTGTGTTTTGAATCAGCCAGTTCCGGCGTCGACAAAAAGGTTTTAAATTTGCATTCGCATTGTATTGGTTGAAAATTATTATGCATCTGAACTTTTCCACAACCGAAACAAGAGCACATTTTATAACAACTATTTCTGTTTTTTAAAAGGAAGTTAATTTGGAAACCACGCGTCTCACGGTCTTTCCCATTTTAATGCTTGAAGGAACTCAAGAGAAGGAGAAAGATGACCAAAAAAGCCTTATAAAGAAAAGAGTCGTGCCAATAAAAGCTCTGGCGAATTGCCAAAACCCGCCATTGTGTTGAATACGCACATTCGCAGGTTTTGGCAATTCGTGGCGGGAATCATTGTTAAAATTCAGGCAAAGGGACCGGATTTGGCAAACCTCCAGTACTGTTTGTGAACTGCCCCGAGTTACCAACTGAAAAAGCTGTGTGTTGTTGAATTTTTCGTTTTCAAAAATGAAATCTGTTTGGTGCTCTAGCTTTAAAGCTTTCCAGTAATGCAAATAGAAAGATGCAACCTTGGTTCGAACTTTTTGTGTTGTTAGAAGAACATTTTTTCCAATAAGAATAACAACTTTCTCCGTCGCGCACTTATTTCAAACGACAAGTACACCTCTCCGCTGAAAATTGCTTCCGAATGCGCCCCCCTCACTTTGCGTTATTGTTTTCCCCCTCGTGGTCCCACCTGCCTCCCCCGCCGCCGTTCTATGAATACTCCTTGTTGTTGTTCTGATGGCCATTTCCACCCGGAATTATTCACACCCACACGAGCCTCAATTCCCGGAACTTGTGGCTAATTGTGTGGTGGAACGGTCGTTGGTTGCTCTGAACGCCTCTTTCTCTCTCTCGTTCGGCCGCCCCCTCAAAGAGCAAATAGCACAAAACAGGGCCTGCGTCACGCCTATTTACCCAAGAAAGCGCTGATTCGGCGCTGGGATTTGCGCCCAAAACACGGCTGCCCTTCACGCCCGCCTCGGAAGGCATAGGGGGATAGATTGACTTTCTCCTTTGGAAAATCAAGAAATAGCTGGCATTTCTATCTTAGAGTAATCTTTTCTTTGCAGGCCCAGCTGCTGTCGTACTTCTCGCAGACCTTCAGTCGAGTGGTCGAGTCGGCCGCCCGTTGTCCCCAGCCCATCCGTCTCATCCTCTTCGACCTCCGTCGCGTCGTCGGAGAACGAACGGGCCGGCCCGATGTGGAACGCCTGGCCCTCTCCTCCTTCCTCATCATGCGCTTCTTTGCCGCCGCTCTTCTTTCTCCAAAAGTTTTCGGATTGAAGACTGGAAATCCCGACGCCCGCGTGACGAGGACCCTCGTTCTGCTGTCGAAGATGCTTCAACGCCTTGCCAATTGCTGCGTCAGTGACCATACTCTGAACACAAAGGAGCCTTGGCTAACTGAGGCATTGGAAAGAGTCACTGATGACTCCCACAGGGCTTCGATGCTTCGATTCCTCGACCGAGTCTCACTCCACAGTGCCGAGCCTTCGCTGAGTGTGGAGAGCATTGCAGTGCTAAAGGAGGGGTACATGCTGGAGACGACGAGTCGACAAAGGCCTTCGTGGAGGAAAAGACTGCATCAGAAAAAGAGATATGTGATTCTGACGGAGACAGACCTCATTTGGCAAAAGAATAATCGGGGAGAACTGAATCCGAAGGGGTCTATTTCACTAACTGATGTTACCAGTCTGACGGCGGAAAACAAGAGCATTCTCGTGTTGAAGACCGACACGGAGGAGGTGGCTTTTGAAGCTACGTCTGCTATGGAGGCCAACGAATGGTAAATTTCACAAAAAGTACAACAAACATTGGGTTTTCAGGATTTCAACGATCGAGCGACAGAGACTGAGGGCGCGAAGGCACTCCGCAAGGGCGGAACTGAGCGAATTGTTCGACAGCGACATCGAGAGACAAATGGAGGCGATCCACCTGCTTCTGATAGAACACGCAGACACCCTGAATGTGTGGAAAACGGCTCTTTCCTCGGATGGGCCGCCGCCTCAAGGAGCCAAGGCTCTGCCTCCCGCATTGGATGGAAGTCTTCTGGAGGAGGGACAGCGGCAGCAGCACCGATCAGCCCTTCTGGCGACCATTGACGAGATTCTGTCGATAACTTTTACGATAGAATCAGCGCATCGGGAAGCCATAACGGTTTACACAAATACGGTAGGAGGTTGCGATACGCAATGGCTGAATAAGATGTTTAGTTGAAGCAGCAGACGGGCAGCGGAACGAGGGAGAATCCGATCGGAGACGACGGCTACCTCCTTTTGAAACGACAGCTGCAGCTCTGCTGAGACACATTCCCACTACGGTTCAAAGCATATCCGCCACGGTGCTCGTTCTTTCTCGCCAAGTTGTGTTCTCCGTGTGATTATTCATCAGGGATCAATGAAATTCTACTTTTTTTTACTTCCGCAGATGCAAACTGTAAGAGAAGAACGTTGAAGGCAGAGGCCCACGTAAAATGAAGAGGGGGACCTGTCTATCTTAATTATAAAGCCCTCTGCATTTCACCATTTAAAATAACAGTCTCTCGCTTACGCTACGCTATGGACAGGTCCATTTTCATTTTCGTGGGCCTCGGCCTTTTGAGTAGACGTAGTGAGAGAAGAAGAAGTAGGAGTGGCAGTTAGAAATAACAGATTATATTTAGTTGAGCGCCTTAGGCTTTAGGCTTGGAAAGGATATCGGAAGGTGTAGTAGATGGATAATGGTTCAACTACTGGCATAGACATGCGCGTTTAATAAGACATATGAAATGTTTCAAAAGTGAGAGAGCACCACATATAAGCTTACGATTAGTGTGAGCTTTTACGCATGAGGAAAAGAAGGATGGAATAAGGTTTAGCGAAGGATTCGACGTGAAACCACGTCCGCAGGCAACCCGAGGTCTTTTCTAAGCCATTGTAGAGACAAGACGGTGGTCTACCATCCAGATATTTAAAAGGAAACAACTAAAGTCATACGTAGAGTAAGTGAGGTACTACGGGCGTCTAACATGCAGAGTGCAGCAAATGCATCCCTTCGCTTCCTCTGGATTATAAGTTTTCTGTGACCGAGCACAAAAGTCAAGAAAGGGAAAGATACAAGAGTGAAGAATGCTTCTGCTCTTCCACTATCTTGAACTTCCAATGTGCTGGTGGTGGCTGATGGGAATGACTGCTATTTCTCGACTGTCGACTACTTCTTTTCGGGGGAGGGGCTGACCAAGCTTCGACTGACCGGACTGATTGGATCGACTGAGGACGGCTTGGGCGGACTGACTGGACTGAGCCCCGGGTCTGAGCTGGCTCATCGTGAGCTGGAGGCTCCGATTTTCAATTAACAGCCAAATGCACACAGCCCACGTGGAAAGTTTAGGACCGTTGGTGACAAAATATTTTTCAATTCCAAAAAAACGGTAATAAGTTATGTATGGTGACGCCTGTGGCGACAGTGGCCCAAATAATCAAGAATGCGAGCAAGGGTCGGGAAAGTACAGCGGCTGCTATACAATACTTTGGCTACAATAACTAATAAATCATACAGCGTTATTGTAATCATTTAAATGTAATGCAATGAGTTATGCTCGTTTCAATTTTAAAAAAAATTTATTCACAGAAAAATATTGTTTTGCAAACAAATTTGTTATAAAATTTGAAGGATGAAATTCGCGCCCCACCTAAATACCGTACCATGCGTATGCACCTGGGCTGAATGGTAGCGCGGTATCACGGCGGGACCAGTGGTATAAGCCGCGGAAGTGAGACTGGACTTGGCACTTGTCCAAGAAATCCGTACTGATTACGGTAATTCATTCAAAATACACTGTAAATTCAAAAAAAACGAACTTAAGATTTGTACATGCTGAGCGTACACCTAAGCGTACACCTTACCGGGAGGTCCGCGGGTTTTTCAAAGGAATTACCGTACTCAGGTGAAATCTCGGACCAATCCGCGGACCAACCACAGGATGATTGACGGGCTTACATCGGCCAAAGCTGCAGTAGGTCCGCGGACCAACCTTTCGTTGGTCCGTGTTTGGTCCGCGGACCAACTTTGAAAATTTTTGGCGGGAAATTTCTTAGCATGGGGTTTCGCACTGTTCTCCTCCTTTTTACTATATTTTAAAACAAAACAACCATAACAAAGAAAGAATAATTTATTTAAATTACATATAATCATAAAAAAATACTAAAAACAACAACACAACGGTATTTGGGGTATGGGTACTATCACGCTGACTGGCCTGGGGGTCTTCTCTGCAGATCTGCCTTTCTAGCGTCTTTCAATCCAAATGTGTGTGCATTTCCTAAAACAAAAATAAGTTTGATCTGAAAATAGAAGTAAGTAGAATACAGAAGTATGAAATAGAAACCATGAACATAGCGAACCATCCGGCCGTAGTTCAAGGCTAAAAACACAGGTAAAATTACAATTAATCTGTTAAATAAGCAAAATAGCACATATGATAACAAATAATGTAGGAAAATGACAATTTAGGGCATTTCAACAAAAGAAAAGAAAATTTAAACAAAGAAAACCGCTGTGAAAGAAAAAAAAACAGTAAAAATCCGAAGAAAAACGATGAACCTTCAATTTCTTGGAACTGTTAAATTTCTTCCTCCCTTCTAATCATAGTTTCGACTAATTTTGTCAGAATTTTCGGTATTTTATCACCCGAACTTCCAAAACCCAGAACATTTAAATAATTCCGTAAAATATCGTCAGGTTATCTTTTTACTACATAAATATTGAAGTACAGTAAGGAAAATTCGATTGGTCCGCGGATCAACTATTATTTGATCCGTGTTAGGTCCGCGGACAAGTCCGCGGATTGGTCCGAGATTTCACCTGAGTAACCAGTTTTCTTGGACGAGTGCCAGGTCCACCATCACTTCCGCGAGATCCCACCGTGCGGTATACTAAATTTTAAATTATTGATTTCCTAAGTATACTAAGTTTTAAATTATTGATTTTTAATATTTACAGCTAAATAGTTTTTTTTTAAAAAGTGCTGAATTCAACAACTACAAGATCTCAGAAATGAAATTCATATCAGACTCCTTGTACTTTGTGGTTTCTATAGATCCTTTATTTCCAGGTAATTATGATGGACGAGACCTTTGACGTGTTTCTCAACGGCATGGAGACCAACTGCCGAAAGGCAGAAATCAGTGAGCTCCTGCGTTCAAGGGTGAGTTTTTTCTTGATATTTATGGTGTCGGATTATGATGTCAGCCGCGTCGTTCTATTTAGTTTGTAAAATTCTAAATTTAACTGTATATTACAATTCTAATTCAGACCGAGCCATCGCGAGTTGAACAGCCACCTCAGAAAAGCCACAGGGTTCCTGACTCCGGATTCACTTCTACGACCGAGGAAATGGCCAAGGACCTGGTTAAGAGGTTGGGAAACACCATTTTCTTATTAAAATCTTAGTTCAGGGCCCAAGTCTGCACGAATGAGGCGGAAAGTCTGGAACAGGAGCACAAGGACGATCTCTCCTTGCTCCACGATTGTACGTGTTTCGTATTACGTTTTTAAATCACTGGTTTTCAGACACACAGAAGAGCTCTCCTCTGAACGACGGCGCCGTCGAGCTGATCGAGATGAGCAAGAAGTAGGTGGACCTTTTTACTTTTCTTGTGGGCTTGGCGAATTAAAATTTGTTTTTTTTTTCAATTGAAAACGTCTATTTTTCCATATGAAGACTTCTATTTCAGCATGTACGTCTGCGATCTGAACGTCGGCAACATCGGCGCTAACATCTTCCCGGAGATGATTGCCAAGTCGCGAGAACTGAACGCCGAAGCGAGAAAGAGGAACCATCTGGCTCGAAACGCCTTCGACATGACTGTATGTTGATTTATTTGATTTGGTTGTCTTGGCCTGTCCCAAAAATCCCTACCTTGAAATTAGTTACTTTTATTTTTTTAGGCATTCACAATGGAGCTTCAGAAGATTCAAGACCAAAAACAGAAAAAGACCGCTCTGATCATGGAGAGGGACGCCCAGATGGGGCTTCTGGAAGAACTCAGTCGCGATGTTGGTTAGTTTTTCGTTTGGAAATAGAGCAAATAGCCCGGTTCCCAGAAGCGCGACAGCTGGAATACGATGGGGTCAACGCCGAGACGGAGAAGCTTCTGGCGCAGTTGGATGAAGTAGGTTTCTTCTTGTTGTTTTTGTAGTTTAATCGCTCATTTATCAATTTATAGATCAACGCGACCATCGCAGTTGCGACAGCCGAGTCGGAAAACGCGTCCTCCGCGCTTGCCGCCGGAATCCAGAAGATGGGAGCGCTCCAGAGGCAAGTCGAGCAGTTTGCAGCCAGCGAGAAGGAGAGGATTGATCGCGAGGTTGGCGATTTTCTGAGTTCTTTTCGGAATGTAAAGTTACAGACGGCCGCGAAAAGTGCTCTAGCGGCGGCCACAGCAGAGAATTCCAAGTTGGAGCAGCAGATCCAGAAGGCGGAGGCCGATCATCGTCGACAAACGGAGCAAGAGGAGGCGAAGCTTCTGGAGCTGCAGCAGGCCCTTCAGAACATCCAGGTAGACCGTGCTACCCTCACTTTTCACACCTCGCCAAAGACGGCCAATTTAGGTTAAAGGAAAGTCTTACCAAGATTTCGTAACGAATCTTTTTATTTTTCTCGAACATTACCGCGGACATTTGACGATTTTGTGTGTATGCCTCGGAACATACCGCGGGAGGGTGCGGAAAGTGTTTGCGCGATGCTGGTTTTGGTCCGCTCACGGAAATGCAAGCGGGCGCGTTTGATTTCTCTGTCAAAATCTGATTAATCATAAGTTTTTAATTGACCCTATTAATACAGTCATAAAGAGCTTCATTTGAAACCTACAGAGCAATTCTTTCAAGGTGTGAAAAAATTCTCCGTCGAGATACACGCTTTTACAAATTTCAGTTTTTTTTTTACCCTTCATAGGAATTTGCGTTTTTCTACCCTTCATAGGAATTTGTTTGCCTCCAAATTGCTGTATATTCTACCCATGTAGAGCTACAAAATGTTTATTGACATCTTTTCATGAAACCTCCTGGTTCATGAGATTTTGCGACGTATATTTTTAATTGACCCAACTCACACAGTCCTTTAACCAGGCCGCGCTCTAATGCAAACGGCGAGCTGTGTTTTGCGAAATTTTGTAGTTTTAATCCAATCTATCCACTAGAAAACTTTTGGTTTCAGAAGGTGAATGACGACGAGCTTCGGGCTACGACCACACAGTTGGAGACGTTCACCTTGGAGCTCAGCAGAGCCCAGCAAGAGATCGACCGCATTGCTGAGGTGAAGAGGACGTGCATTGAGGAGCAGGTGGCGACGGAGACCGTCTCGGTGGAGATCGCCGACTTGGAACAGCAGATCGGCACCGTGAAGGCGGAGATTCAGAAGATCGAAAGTGTGTTGGTGGGTTTTGTAAGCCAAAACATTAGTTTTAACAGCTGAATTCTGGAACGCCGTGTCGCCAGGACGCCTACGGTTTTTCCAGATTATAAATTTAATTTTTTTTTTAAAATTTAGGTTAGGTTGCGACATTAATTTGTCTCTTTCAGGAAGCCGCCCGCCTCGAGAACGAAGCGGCTGTGGCTGCCAAGACCACGACTGTTGAATCTGCACAAGTAAGCTTTTATTCCATACTTTCTTTAATGTCTTTCTGAATATAATGCCTTATTTTTAGAAGGAATTGGCCGAGAAGGAGTCTGGTCTGGCTGTGGGCAACAAAAGTGAGCTGTTGGAGAAGTCACTGGAACTGAGGATGGCTCGAGATACCATGGCCAAGGAGATCAAGCACCTCAATATGAGTGCCTTCAGTGCCGAGGTGTTTCATCCTCATTTTATGGCCCTAATTAAGAATTTAGGCCAATTTCCGCCGAGTGGAGAGGAAGGCTTTGAACAAGAGCAAAGAGAAGGAGACGCCGAATAACAAGAACAAGATCAAGAAGGCAGTGAACTGGAAGTCTGAGGCTAGTAAGAGTGGCCAGGTTAGAAAATGGAATGATCTTAAGGCAGATATAATATAATTTTATGTTATTTTGCGAAACAAGATTTTTTCGCCACACGGTTCTAACACGCGAAATTTTGGACAACTACCGCACGAAACTTTGAGCCAATTTCCACGGAGTTCATTCTGTATTAATGGAGCGCGCCTTTTTTAAAGTGTCATTTGAAAACTATTTTTTACATTTTGACCACTGCTGGGATTTTGTATATTTGCGTATCACAAACGGTATAAATTGATTGTAAGTTGAATGTCCACACCAATCTTTCACTCTCTCAAGCTGCAGTTTAAATGCGGTTTCGTATAATAAAATCCTCTGCGATTGGATAAAAGTGAGAAATCTTACAGAATTCGTACTGTTTTTATGACATCATTGTTATAGAAAACATCGAGAAAGTATCAAATTAATTTATCTTTTTTTACAGAGCTTGGGTCCAGTTAAGTCGATAAAACCGCGTGTGAAACTAGACGTTTATTTTTTGCACGAAATTGTAGCACGATGTTCAGAAGTGGTTTTGGAACCGCTTATCTTAAGAGGAAACATATTAAGGCATACCATAACAAATGTCATATTTTTGTTTCAGATGGCCAAGGGTGATAAGGCAGAGGTACCAGCTCCTCGTGTGGAGAAGAAGCAGCAATCCCAGCCAAAAAGTGTCCCCATCGAGCAGGCGGCCTTTGGTATTTTTTATCCCTTTCCCCTCATTAGTTTAAAAATCTAGTGGACGACTCGCTGTACAATGGAAGTGACGACGACGAGGAGGACGGGGACGACGCTTTGGACTTCAATCTCTCCTTCGCCAGCGATCGCCCCACCAACACCCAGTCTTCGGCCGCCGTCCCTCTGAAAAAAGCTGTAAGTCTAAAGGGCTCTAGGGATTCTATGCATTATTTTCAGGAGGAGGCGCCGAAAGGCAAGAACGACGTCTCTGGAAGGATCAAGAAGGCAGCGGACAGGAAGGCGGTGGCTAGTAAGAGTGGGAAGGTTAGTAAATTGAACTCGCCCCTTTCGGCGCCAAAAATTGAAATCTCTTGGCTTGCACGACCCGTATTTTACAGAACACGAGTTTCCGGCGTGCGAATCGTACAAAATTCGTAACTGTTTTTTATGATCTTATCGCAGCGAGGTCAATAAAACAGCGTGTGTAACTGTGTTTTTGGTGTACTATCTTAAATATGCAAAATTGAACATTTTGATATTATATTTATGCATATGCCGGCCAATTGTGCTCTTTGTCAAACCGATTCGGTTGTTTACTCAGTGAGCATTCTTTATAGGAGGTAGAACTGAAAGCAACATATAAATTTTAGCACGTTGTCGTTGTTTTGGAAAGGAGTATCTCAAGGGAAACTATATTGAGGGATTTGGTTTCAGAACCGGGCCAAGGGCGATCACGCGGAGGTACCACCTCCTCGTGTTGAGAGTAAGCAGCAATCCCAGCCGAAAAGTGTCCCCATCGAACAGGCGGCCTTTGGTATTTTTATTCTTTTTTCCCTCATTAGTTTATAAATTTAGCGGACGACTCGCTGTACAATGGAAATGACGACGAGGAGGAGGATGGGGACGACGCTATGAACTTCAACCTCTCCTTCGCCAGCGATCGCCCCACCAACACTCAGCCTTCGGCCGCCGTCCCTATGAAATTCGATGTAAGCCTAATGGACTCTAGGAATTCTATGTAATCGTTTTAGGAGGCTCCGAAAGGCAAGGGCAACGCCTCTGGAAGGATCAAGAAGGAAGCGGACAGGAAGGCTGTGGCTAAGAGTGGCCAGGTTGGTAAATTGAACAATCTCTAAGAGAGATCGTCTCTTGGCAAACGGAACACGATTTTTCGGCTTAGGAATCATACAGAATTCGTGACTGTTTTTATGGCTTTATTGTTATCGAAAATGTCCGGATTTTAAATTATTTTTTTAGTTAAGCTAGTGTCCGGCAGCGAAGTCAATAAAACCGCGTGTGAAACTGTACCTTTCTGGCTTACAGTCTTAATGTTAAACATCCACAGTTTACCATTTTGATGTGGTATTTATGCATATTGCTCTTTGTCAAATCGATTTCTGCCGATTCCGCTGTCTACTCAGTCTGAGCATCGTTCATAGGAGGTGTTTTGGAACCGTATATCTCAAGGGGAAATTAAATGATCATGTTTTTATGTTTGGTTTCAGAACCTGACCAAGGGTGATCACCCAGAGGTACCACCTCCTCGTGTTGAGAAGAAGCAGCAGTCCCAGCCGGAAAGTCTCCCCATCGAACAGGCGGCCTTCGGTATTTTATTCTCGTTTCCCTCATTACATTAAATAAAATCCAGTGGACGACTCGCTGTACAATGGAAGTGACGACGACGAGGAGGACGGGGACGACGCTATGGACTTCAACCTCTCCTTTGTCAGCGATCGCCCCACCAACACCCAGTCGTCAGCCAGCGTCCCTTCGAAATTCGCTGTAAGCCTTAATGACTAGGAATTCTATATATTCGTTCCAGGACTCGCCCATCGTCACGGAGCATTCGTCGATCACCTTCGACCCGTCCCAGTTCCAGACCTCCACTCCAATTCAAAATCGCGCCTTCGTCAAGGTCCAGGACACTCCCATTCAAAAACGGTCAGTTCAGGCGTGCTACTTTCCTTAGAAATTTGATCATAGTTTTCTAACAAATATCTGTGATCGTGAAATTTCTGAAACCATAAAACCGTATGTATGACTGAAGACAGGGTACACTAATCAGTGGAAACTCCATTGGGCCAGTCGTGAACAACTTTCAATTCCATATTTTCAGTGCCCGGGGCCGTGCTCCCTCGCAAGCTCTGAAGAAGAAGCAGGCTCCTCAGAAACTGACTGCCACCCGACGAGGACGCGAAAAGAAGTGAGAAACGAGCCATCCCCGTTTTAATTGTAATAATGTATTCGCTTGTTATTTCACGTCGTTAGTTTTTGTTTTCGTTCAGCGACCTTTGTTTGTTGACGTTTTTTATGTGAATAAAATTCTTGTAAATTTATTCTGTATTCTTTGGGGGGGGGGGGGAGGGAATAAAACGCCTTTAAAAAATAAAACGATCAGCTTTTACATAAAAAAGGAATAGATTATTATGTTTGGCAAATTGTCAAGAATGCGGGGAAATACGTTTACCGTAACCACTCATTATGAAATGTGGGAAGTATATCTTTGCCTTCGGCGTCCGTCCGACCTCCGACTGCCATTGTCGAACAGACGTTTACAAAACAATTTCGTAACAGGGTGCCAATGTTGCGACGTCTAGCTTGGTGTAAACGATACAGGCAAATTATGCGGTTAAATTCGATAAAGTGTCTTTGGTCATGGTTTTCACGAGCGGTGCCAAATGAAGAATGAAAAGCTCGGCCCGGCCTTTTATGGTTGCCCATTTGCAGATCGATGATTCCATGTTATATAAATACTTTTGCGTTGTGCGTGTGTGTGTTTGTTTGCTATTTATCAGTCCCTTTTTTCTTTTCGCACCATTTGCGTGCGTTCGGTCAGCCTGTAGTACTGTCAGTTCGCATCAAATGTCCGCTCGTGTCGCCTGTCACTTCCCATTAGAGACAACTCTCTTCTTTAATCGAAACGGGTCCGATACGACGAAAAACGCGTCGGTATCGCACTTTTTGCATGTGAAGGTCAGAAGGTTTTAAACACTTTGGGTGGTGTTCACTTTCGAATTAAAGAAGCCAGATCACTCAAAATACGAGTAACCTTTGTCGTATTTCGAAAATAGCGATTTTTGCATCCTTTTTTCTTTTCTCTGCGGTTTCGTTCTTGCTCTAATATCCTATCGTTTTCTGCCCTTTGCCTGTGCGTCCCTCTGAAGCGGTGATTCCCGTAAATAACTCTGTGTGCGCAGTGTATTGTATGAAAAGCGAAAGTCTCAGCGGGGTTCCTCCGATCTTCCGACCCTCGGCCGCCAGTTCCTGCGCACGCGCGCCTTCACAGCCGAGAGACGGCGGAAATGGGCTACTCGGAATTATGGACGAAGGCCCGTTGTGTCTGGAGACACAACAGACAGACAATGGGGAACTCCGAGGGAAAATCGATGTTCCCAGTGGAAGAGACTTGGGCTTCCACCCTTCTTATGCTACAGCAACAAAATGTATAACGTTTCAGGGAATAGATTGTGGTTATAATTTACCAATGAGTTCTAGCTTCCACATCATTCGTAGGAGATACACCAAGGGTCGAACACTATTTTGAAGAAACAGTGTTCATTTCGTAGAGGTTGCATCGATTCAGCTTTTGATGCGAATATGCAATTTCCTAAACCCAGATCTGTAAGACAGGCTGGGAAACGTTTAAAAATCGAAGTGTATCGTATTTGGTTCAAGTTTCTACCGATCTCACAGCGAGCCCTCGCTTTTTACTGTCCTTCGTCTTCGCCTAAAGGCAAGATAAAGGCTTCAACTGAGGGTGATGTCGTCATCATATATTGTCTAGCTTGGCCGTATGCGGCGATACCGCCATAGAAATTTTAAGTTTTTGAGAAATTTGGAAATTTTGAATTTTGAAAAATCAAGGGGGCTGTCACAGAGAACCCGCGGTGGATTTACCAGGTACGGACATAATAATTTCGCCTTCATAAAACACGAAACAACGAGTTTTTCTTACCAAATACGTTAATATTGGGAAATTAGCACCACTGATTTTTAACGAACTCCATTCTCTGAGAAAACTTCTTGTTTATGCCAAAACATCCATACAATTTTAGTTTTGTCAAAAAACTTCTTTAAAAAATTATTAGTTGAATAATTTGCTGTCTCGCAAACGTTGTGAAGAAAAGCTGTTTAAAATATCAGGAAGATGAGTTCTGTTCGGCCAATTCTCCCCCTCTCGGTGCCACATGTTGTTGTTTGTCGGTCTTTTCAAAAGACTCGAGAGGGCTAATCTCTAGCACCCTTGTCCCTTTGTGGAAGGCCTCCCAAATTGTCTGCCATGCGAGCAGCCGGCGGCACGGCTACTGTAATTAACACAAACGAACGGAGGACCACCCACAGAGACTGTGGGTTAGTGGTGGTTGGAGCCAATGCTTCAGAAGAATTGCTAATAATGTTCTATCTCTCTTTCAGTGTATGGATTCTGTCCCTCTTCTGCCACCGATGCTCTCTTCCGCTGACTTGTGCTTTCTCGTGTCGGTATCGCATTGCCTCCCACGAGAGTCCCCGGATCGGTTGAAACATTTCACCTCCGAGCAAACATTCGACGGACATAGTGCGGGCTGTTTGCGTTTGGTCGCTTCCGTAGCTGAACAGAGATCGAGTCGTACAAGGAAGGCCGACGGGCTCATTGACCGACACGCAATCGCCAGGTGTGTTTGGGACACAAGGGCCACGGACACAAAGAGTTTTTATCTTGCAAACACGCGCCACCTCCGATGACCTCTGGCAAACTATGCGAGAACGGGTGGGGAGGAATATGAGACGACAATGGGGAAATTATATACATCAAAACCCCTTTAAAAAATAACAAATTTAGTTTCTTTTGGTGGCTTGAACAGAAACATTCCATGATACTGACTTTGACAACATATTCAGGGACCCTTGAAAGCAGGGCCAAAAGAAATGAAAAAGTACTTTTTCATGACATATGGTCTATTTCGATATTTACGCATTTAAACACTGACTATTCCAATATTCATTTGGAAGCTTCTGTATGTTGTTAACGTAATACGCTAAATGAGGCGCACTTCATTTTCAGGCAAATCGACCGGTACAGGAATGGAGGGGCATGGAAATATAGGGGAGTTCTAAAATTCCATGGGGGATTTTTGAAGGACTTTAGCTAAGTAAGGCAGCCTTAGGCCGTGCAGAATAGAGGCCTAAGGCCGTACAGATTCGCGCCTTTCGGCCGTTCCCAGGCCGCAGAATACAGAATGAAACGAATTTCTTTAAACTCTAGGGCTTTTTGAATTTAATGCCATATCTTTGCCGATCCCATACGTCCCAGAATTTGATGACCGCCCTTAGGCGGGCGGAAAATTCTGGTTTGAAATATTGAAGTGAATTAAAATAGAATAAGCGAAATATCACCGTAAATAGAGCAGAACCATCGCGGCGGGACCAAATGCACCTATTCCTTGAGAAAAACCAGTTTTACTGGTCTTCTTCTATAACATGGTACACCAGCTTCGCGACGCTCCAGTTGAAATACGATTTTTTTGTACTCTTCAATTGTGTTCTTTAAATTCCAAAACACTAAAAAAAGCAAAGGAATGGATAATTGTGCGATAAATCAGTTAGGATAAATCAGTTAAAGGCCCTCATTAAGGAAACGCCAATGGAAAAATACTTTGCTATGTTTTGCTTACGTTTCTTAAGCCTTTTTGATTTTTATCGTTACCGCTCACTCGAAATCACTCAAAATACTTGAACCCACAGTTTGACAATTCAAATATGATATTTTTGTATAGACAATAGCATCTTTTTTTTCCTTTTGTCCATTCTTCCCTTTGACAAAACCGCCTTTGATATAATCAGTGTCAAATCGAAACTCCGTCCCCCCGGTTCCAATCCATCATTCTCCACCGGAAGTGCTTGTTCTGCGTCCTTCCTCCTGCCTTCGTCGTCACTCGCGTGTCATCAGTGAGAATAAGAAAATTGCAGGTTGTTTGTGCGATGTATGCTGGGTCATCGGAGGCTTGGAATGGTCAGAATGATGCAACCCGATTGTTGGTCGCCTACGAGAGCTCCTCTTTCGCTATGCACCGCCGCAGCCATACAATCCTCGTTTATGCTAAATGCCATTCGGATACAGACTAGACACGGCTGCAGTGCAAATGACCAAAAATATGAAGCACGGGACCACAATATGTAAATGGAACTAATTTTCTTTTTAAGGAAATATGGGGAAAGGCCGGGTGATATATTTCGTGGAAGCGCACGTCTCCAAAAACTTTCTCAGCCAAGAAAACAATGCCAGTATATAATTTCAGCCCACATTCCCATTTGTGTTTACTATTTCCTGTCGAAAAATCACATATTCCGTGGCGATCGATGGTCAACAGTGCTGCCAGATGGTGGTAATCCCCGTGAGGATTGACTCCAGCTGCACAAACGACTGCGTCTCGCCCGATGGAACCGTAATAATGATCAGAAATTACGAAGAAAGATGAAAACAAGAGAAAAATGTAAAAGTGTTATCATTGCTATATCTGGACCACTACGTTTCCCATGGTAGTGTTATCAGTGTATCCAAAAGGTTACAAATAAACACGACTACGTAAAGTTAAAAAACAATCTTGTTCTATTTCCCGGGAATAAATACTCAACCATAGGTAGCAGTAAAGTCGAAGTATCTTTCGGAGAGAATGGCAAAAGCTTAAAACCAGCAAAAAGAGAAACAACTCAATAGTTCACCCCATTGGTATGTTCCTTTGAGATTGGTAAATGAAATTTGCTCGGATAACAAAAAAAGTCCCCAAAAATTCCCCGGTTTGTGCGATTTTCGACCCCCGCCGGCCGCTGGAGAGCCTACTAGAGCGTAGACAATGCGTAGGTCTGCGTGTCTTCTCCGCACACACTCTCTAACGGCGACTCGTGTAACCCAAGCCTTCCGTTGTCATGTCATCTTCTGATCTCGCATACTGTTAAGGGACTTCTTCATGACAAGGAGTATGTCAAATATGCAGTGTCGATTCGGTTTATTAGTTGTTTCAGTTTGTTTATGGGTCTTTCTCCCCATTGGAACCATGGCTGTTCGTATGTAGATTAACTACAACAACAACATAATGATATTGGAAGATGCAATCTTCATTTGGTTTTTTTCCTTTTTAAACTGCCCCATTCGGAAGTCGGAGAAATATATGCTGACAGCTGTGACAAGTGTCTCTGTCGGCCTAAGTGCCCGAATCGTCTGCAAATCGGTCAAACTACAAATGACCAGAGTCTATGAACATCATACTGAGGTGGCGCAGCGTGCCATGGCGTGTGTGCGTGTGTGTGTGTGTGCGTGTGTGCGTGTGTGCGTGTGTGCGTGTGTGCGTGTGTGCGTGTGTGCGTGTGTGCGTGTGTGCGTGTGTGCGTGTGTGCGTGTGTGCGTGTGTGCGTGTGTGCGTGTGTGCGTGTGTGCGTGTGTGCGTGTGTGCGTGTGTGCGTGTATGCGTGTGTGTGCGTGTGTGCGTGTGTGCGTGTGTGTGTGTGTGTGTGCGTGTGTGCGTGTGTGTGTGTGTCTTTGTGTCTGCGTGTGTGTGAATACATTGCCCAACTCGTGGATAACACTCTATTCCGATATCACAGTTCCCTCTTATCTCCTCCCCCTCGCAAACAACTGCCCCCGTTTGCATTAGTAATTATTGTGCCCTATGACATTATTCGCGACCAAAGAGCATTCGTTGTATGCAAATGAGGTTGACCAGACACTGTTGACAGAGCTCTCATCGGCCGACCACGGCTCTTCCAACGGATTCTGGCTTCGACGAGGCGTGGGAAAGAATTTGTCACGCGTCGACGCGTACGGAGCGAACTACTTTTCCCACGACGCTTTTGCGGGACTGGATTTGGAGACAACAACTCTACTCTGAAATATTATGATATGGGGTGAAATAGACTTCGGAGAGTTTCCGATATACAAGGGCTCGTAAATATAAAGGGTTTCCAGTCCTTTTCGATGTTGCTTTGATCATAATAATTTGTTAAAACTTGAGTTCTCCATGTCTTTTCCTCCTCTCGTCGCCCTTCCCCATAATTGCTTTGACTCATTGCCGTGTGTTCGCAAATTCTTGCGCAAATCACGTCAGATTTACAGCATTTACGGTACAATCGATGGGTCGATTGGGCGATAGATGGGCCGCAGATGGTTTTTATTGGGCCTCTCTGCTCCAGAAGTCGGTGGTTTCAGAGAGGGAGTACCGAAGAGCGCCTGTCATAAGACATCAACTGACTGTTACACTCCGTCTGGCGGGGTTTGTGGAGCAAACGACTTCCGCTATTAGTCCGTCGAAAGAGCAAGTCTGGAACAACACACGGCTGACATTCCCTGAGAGGATTGTGAGAAAATAAATATTAATAGTGTCCAAATGGCTTCGGAATCCCTTGTTTACGGCAGACCTGCCATGTGTACTTTTCTATCGAATTACTAGACCATTAACAGGCTCTGCAGTCAAAATATAATTCGAGCCATAGGGAAAGCTTGTAAGGGAGATATCATCAAAAGCATTGTTGTCATTATGATTTGTGGAAGCCGAAATTAAAAGGTTCAGGCTTTGGAAAGCTTACTAAAAATGCAGAATCAAACCATTTACCTCCCAAATCCCTTCTAACTTACCTAGCCTTACTATAGTTTGTTTCCAAGGGGCAGTATTCGACTTTCCGGCAATCGTGAAAAATGACACGTATTCAATCAAAAAGGATTTGAAACTTTGAAGTGAACAGATGTATTATATGCAAAAGAGCACTTTAAAACAGGAGTGCCCAAACAGTTATCTAAGATCGTTGCAGGACCTAGGCTTTTTCTTTACAATTGGTGAAAATCCTTGCCCATTCGTTGGAAATGGAGTATAAATGAATCAGCATTTTGTCGTTTTGTTAAGATGGTGTTTTAAAATTCTGAATATGAACCTTGTTTTTGCGAAGTATCGTGAAATTTCTCCTATCAACCATCCGCAATACGAATGTGTCGAAGGAAAAATGGCTCGTCTCTCAACAATGACAGTTTTCTTGAAGCTTGTTAGGTTGATTCACAACAATTTTATTGATTTGGTTCCGTTTCAAATTGTATATTTATTCTTTGGAATGAATTCACATATTCTTCATTTTGTACATTGATATATAGCTGTCGCCAAACCGAAATCTTATGCTAATTGCGGAAACATGCAAAGCATGCTCTGTCGATTACTGATTAGACTACGAATTTCCTATATCAACAGAGGATCACTTGAACATTCTAATTCTATTGGCGTGATTCCAATTTGGCGACAGCTATATATATTGCTCATAACCTATTGAACTCTAGGCTAAACTTCTACGCTGTAAAATATCGTCAGTTTGCTTCGTTCCCATTTGCGTCCTTTTTATATGGCAAATTTTGAAGAAAAAATGGCAAATTTAGGCAAATTTTGATTCAATTTGCTGGCAGCCCAAATCTGTTTCCGCTAATCGAATTTTGTAAACTTTACCGATGCAAGTGTAAAAATCGTTGAGTATGCAAAGGTTGTAAAAAGTCATGTTGATTTCGGCACCAATCCGCTTAATTTGTGTACCCCGAGTTTGAACCGAAAACCGAGTTCTCAGCAACGGCAGTCTCTCTTTTTCCCACCCAGCCCCCTGCTTGGAATATGCCTTGTGTCTAGCTGAGAACTGGCCTCGGCGTGCGTCCTTCGCCGTTTCGTCCGTCAGCCGGTCGCCAATTAAGCGTCGTGGGAGTTCCCTTCGCACGCAACGCAATCGACCCTCTGTGTGCCTTGCGTAGCGACCACTGACCGACCGAAGAGGCTTCTTCCAGACGAACCTGAATAATGCAGACGCGGAGGAGAGCGGTCGATTCCCTCAAAGAGCCTTTATGAATACGGCAAAGGGTACGAGGAGGGCGATGGCACGGAATGTCTGAAGCAGTCGGGCGCACGAAAGATCAAATGGTTACGAGTAACTGCTGAAGTGTGTGTGTGTGTGTGTGTGTGTGTGTGTGTGTGTGTGTGTGTATTGGTGTGTGCGTGGGTTTCGTTTCACCCCATGTCTTTTGTCGTTTTTCCTTCTTTTCTTCTGACCAAAGACCTGCTTTCACCCATCGGATCGTCTCTCCACAATGCCCGTAAATCAGAGGCCAGGTGGCCGTCGGCCCGAAAAGGAAAGGCTTCCGTCCGACAGCTGCAGCCACGTCATTCGACTGCGAAACGGACAGTTCGGTTCCTTTTATCGGATTTCTACTGTCCAGAGGTGTAAAGAGGGTAGACAACTTTCGCACTTTGTTGTTGGTCCATCCACGACTGAAATTGGCGCCGGATATCGAGAGACAACCACTCGTTTGCCCATTTGGTTTGGATATGGGAACAAGAGAATACTAAGTAAAAAGTAATGGAAGGTTGACTTGGTTGTTGGTGCAGATTATGTGTTAAAGGTAGACGAACACGAAAATGAAAATGGACCTGTCCATAGCGTAACGTAGGCGAGAGAGTGTCATTTTCAATGGTCAAATGCAGAGGACTTTATAATTAAGATAGACAGGTCTCCCTCGTCATTGTACGTGGGCCTGTGCTTTTAAACGACATATTTTCAAGACCAATTTTTGTTTTTCTGAGCTTTAGATCCTAATCCAATTAACTGTTGTGAGAAATAGTTATCTCAGTTAGCAAGCCCAAGTTGCAACCGAAAAAAATAAAGTCATACTTAAAGGGACAGTTAGGCGGGTTTTACAACATTGGCTCATCTAAGAGAGAAAAATTCGCTGATCAAGAAAATGTATATGACTATGGGTCGGAAATGTACCGTTTTCGATAGACCTGGCTTTAAAGTGTCCAAAAACGGCCGACCATCCGCAGTTTGTGCGGATGGCCAGTACGCCCTGCGTGTCCGGTATTTACAAGGGATGCTAATGAACCGAATTCATTCTAATTGACTGAGATAGCTGTGAAAATGAGGAGGGTGCGAGACAATTTAGCATAGTTCATTCGCATAATTTCCGACCGTAACCGATGGAAAATGAAATGAAAAGGCCCCTTACTGCCCCTTTAACAAGGTCCCTACAAAAACAACCATCGGCTTTAAAGTGTAGTTTGTTTGGGAAGGTTCTTGTTAGACGGTTGGACCACAGTCCTACTCTTGTCGATGCATTGATATTCAATCTAAACGTAATTCAGTATAAATACTTAAAGTCCTTTCATATAAGCAAATACATTTATGTTAACGGCAGAGGGCCAGGAAATGTAAAAAGGACCTGCTTATGACGTAACATAGTTGGGGAGTGTCATTTTCAATGGTGAAATGCGGACATTTTGATGCTAAAATGGGCAAGTCCCATTTTTTTCATTTTTAAGGCCTCTGCCTTTAAAACGGCAAGCTTCTGTAATGTGTTATTTGATTGGTTGGCTTCGTTTTGGTTGTTTCAGGAACAACTAATTCCACGTCTGAAAGTAAATAAACCCGGCGCTGAAATAGTGTTTTATTGAATATGTGACGTATTGTGACAACCTCTGAGCACTGCAATCCAGTCCCCAGTGCTGGCGTATCTACGGATGGAACAGTCAGCAGATCAGCGGTACGTGACTTTGGTAATCCCGGTGGCTAATTGCCCTGCCCCCTGTGCAACACGTGTCTGTTGCGCAACCAAACCACCAATCGCTGGTTGTTCAGAAGTAATTTGAGAGAATTAGAGGCTACCCAACACTCGTATAGATAGACATCATGTACGGACAAAGTAAGGATTGTAACTGCGAATAAGATATGTGATATGTCGACCTAACGATGCCCAAATTTTGACGGCTTTTATATGGTATGATCCCCAGCAATGACATTCGCTTTTGTGCACATTCTGTGTTCAGTCGATCCCCATTATCATAGATCTGGCTTTATTTGCCTGGTTTCTGATGAACAAGGGCCCTGGGTTTTCCCCGAAAGCGCCGAAACACGAGCCTTCGCTCGACGCCCGCCGACCGCTAAGTACATAGCGACGGCCACCCAGACAGACGGCAAACACAGAAAAAGACGGGATGGCCGATCTGCACATCCAAATATCACCATTTGTTGCAACTCAAACATAAGGAGGCCCAGACGAGAGAAGAGGCTACTCGAATGAGACGATACGGAAAAGAGCAGTGGACAGCGAGTAGCTATGATAGGAACTATTGCAACAAGTTAAACATTTAGCTAATTTAATCTATTCAAAAGTCAAATTGAAATCAATGTTTCAGTTTTTAATGAATTTTCGCATATTAGAGGCACGACCCTATGAGGTGCGCGCGATGCCCTCGAGCGCATAAAATCGATAAGGTATGGGTCGTTGAGTTTGAAAGACAAAATTAATGATAAAACTCAGTTTGTCTTTGTGAAACTGTGGGGGTGTTTGAATTAATACATTTGTAACACGCACGTGAATACTTTAACTTTTAACATTGATTTCATAAAGTTGAATTGCGGAAAATGACTCCCATAATTGTTCCAGGTTATCAGAAGAAGTTGAAGATCGGAAACTAATGTTTTTTTCACACAAAAGTTTTTTTCTAAAACAATTTTAACTTTGATTTTCGGTTTGATTAAAGTTACCTGTGAAACCTTCCGTAACCCAGCAACGAAAATTGATATAGCTAAAAGTATCAAATGTAATTTTCAGCCCAAGTAAATGAAATGAAATATTTTTTGGACAAATCCAATAAATCGACCACAATATTACGTCGCTGTCTTGCTTGAGTGTCTCAGCAATTGTGTTCTAAATTCTGAGTTATCAATTTTCTAAGATTTAGCTTCTAATGGAAAGTTTCCCTTAAAGGCAGAGGCCCGCGTAGAATGAAGAGGGGGACCTGTCCATGTTAATTAAAAAAACTCTGCATTTCATTATTGAAAATGGCACTCTCTCGCCTACGCTACGTCATGGACAGGTCCACTTTCATTTTTGTGGGCCACTGCCTTTAAATGCAGAGGCACAGGAAAAATGAAAAATGGGGACCAATCCGATTTTTCGCATCAGACTATCTGCATCTACAAATGAAAATGGTACTATCTTGTCTACATTACATCATGGACATGTACTTTTTTCATTTTGCTGGGCCTCTCTCTACCTTAAAAAATGGTTTAAAACCTTGTGTACCTTCTTCGGGCGCTGTTCCCTCCGCAGGACAAAGAACGCGTTCGTCGCCTTTTACTTTCTCTGTTCGCGTCCTGTGACCTTCGACACAAAAAGGCGACAATGGCAGCACGTGTCGACGGAAAACGAATGACTGCAGACAGCGGCAATGGACACTCGCACAGACAGGTCTATTTGGTGGAGAAATGGCCACTTTTGCAGAAAGTTAGTCCATTTCTCCTAGAAATGTTGCCTCGCTCCCCTCAAAGCCGCCGTCCCTCCGGGTCCTCGATTGTCACCTCGGCCGCCTTCTAATCCAATGACTATGCTTTGATGCATATGAAAATTGGCCGCCGCCGCCCCGCCGATCGGCTTCCCCGGGGGACTCTTTTGGGAGACACGCCAGACACCCCCTGTCGAATTACGGCCGAGGGAATACGAGACCTCGTCTGACGGCTCTTTTGACGCGAAACCGAGAGAGACACTCGACAGGTGCGCGATGGAAGGACTACGTGACACCGTCTACTTTCAGCTGAAGGTTCCCCTAACAACAGCCAAATTTTGGAACATCACGGAAAAACCGACGAAATCAATCCCACGATTATCTAAACCGCAAGCGAGCGCTTTGGTACTCAACTACTTGGAGCAGCCAGAAGTTTGTCGCGACGGGACCGAAAGTTTTTGGAAAAGGCGCCATTTTTGGGCCAGTTCCCATTGAGTGAAATATAATTGCTGATGCAATCACTCGTTCCCCTTGAAACCGTCGCCGCCGTATCAAAAGTAAACTCATTCCGAGTATCAGATTATACTTTTTCTCTGCGAAGAAATGCCTGCATTCGTCCTTTCAATCAATGTCCCTCCAGAAGCAGCGAAAGAGCAAATGCGTCCCGTCGAATGGCCGTTGGTCGAGCAGCCCGAAGGGCGAATGGACGACAGATCCCCGGATTAGCGTCTTCCCACGTAAATAGACCATCGCCTGAGGGCATCTCTTCCAGAATAACATCTAGAGATGGGGTGAGAGGAGGGTTTCTCGAAAAAAAAAACACAAATACAAAACATGAATTCAAACGGTTTGTTTAAAAAAAAAATGTTCGATGATTCCAAACTATCGTTTTCAAATATTTTTTCTGCTGATTTGCCATAGCACTATCATTCTTAGGGGGAAACTTCGCTCATTCGCCCTCTGATCCAAATGTGTGACTGTGGTTTTCAGCGTTTCCGTCGGCCATCCGTCAGAATTACAGCAGTAACCAGTCCGTTTTACAGTCCGTGCTTTGGTCCTCGAGACTCTCTCTCTCTCTCTCTCTCTCTCTCTCTCTCTCACTCACTCACTCACTCACCTTCTCTTTTTTGTCTCTATGTATTTCTCAACGGCTGCCTCAGTGCCTGTCCGTTTTCTCGGTGTAACAGTCCCGCTATCGTTCTCTGTCCCGTTCTCCCTATATGTCTTTCCTTCTATCCTTATCTCCCTCTCTCTCTATTTATCTCTACAACTCTAACGATGTCTCTCTGTCTGGCTTTTTTTCTGATGTTACAGTCTTTCACCCTTTGTATTTCTTCTCTTCACTGTCTCTCTGCCCCACTCTCTCTCTCTCTATCTTTTGTATTTCTCAGTCTCTCTTTCTCTCGTCCCTCTATCTCATCGTCTCTCTCTCTCACTCTCTATTTTTCTCTCTCATCCGACGCGATCTCTCGCCCTGATCGACAGCCCGTAATTAGCGGAAGACGACCGTGACACTGCAATCTGGCACATTGTCTACGACGGCTAATGGCCGGAAGACCTGTCGACGGGGCTTTCGATGGGGGCAACGTTTGAACAAATTGGGTAAAAAAAAGGCCATTTTTTCTCCTTTTTTGTTTATCTTTGCATCCACAGCGATCAATTAAATGATGGAAGACACAGCTGCCACGACAATACAACCACTGATAGATGCAGACAACAGGAAACCTGGTTCTTTGCAATAAAAATGAAGTTTGGAAAGGTAATTCACGGTTAACAGTTGAGAGATCTACACTACTCGTTTTTCATGAATTTGCGGATTTTCAGAAACTTAAACTACAAAAATAGTTAAATGTAACGCAATGGGCCATTAGAAGTGGCCCACCATAGATTTAGCAAACTGGGAGATCTCGCGTGGAACTGGAGTTCTAAGGATTACCAAAATTGTTTGTTTAAGCTTTGCTTCCCAACAAGCAGGTTTAAACTGAAGATACGTATTCTCCCCAGCCGTTCTTCCTCATTCCGTGCACCTTTCGGTTGCATGCCGTGTGTGTGACACTCCCACATAGCACAATCCAATTATGTTGATTGACACGGCCTGTTTCGTATTCCCCGGGACAAATTAGAGAATTTCCGTCCGGCTCACTCGGCCGAGGACGGGGCGGCGGCGAGAGAGCCAGACGGAAAAGCCCGTCTCTGCGTCTCTGACCGCCACCGCCACTCGCCGATGGCCCCGGAGGCTCAATCGAAGCCGTTTGGGCAGGGAATGGGGCGAAGGTCGAAGGAAGGAGGAAGGAGGGAAAGAGGAGAGGGGTCAGAGAGGAGGCAGGCAGGGGTTGGGGGAGAGACTGGAGGGAGGGAAGTGAGAAAGCTACATCAATTCGTTATTTAGGCTTCTAAAACTTGTATATTCAACACCAGAGTTACTTGATCTTCTCTTTTACTTTCTCAGAGTCTCTCTGAGTATCACTCTCGTAAATATCTCAGGGGAACATCAACAAAACTTGTAAAATTTCCGGGTTCTACTGAAGTCATACAAGTTTTTCATCTTTCTCCCATGTACTCCGTGATCTCTGTCGTACCTTTTCCTTCGTTCTCCCACTTGTCTTTTCCTTCCATTCAGGGCTGTTCGGATTAGGTGACTTTTTGAAAGTCCCGCGGCCTCCGCCGGAAAGTCACGCCATCTCTGAGGTCGAATGGGCACAGACCGAGGCGGTCGCGCGAAACGGTTCAAAACACAAAGACGGACCGAAGAGGTGAAAAAGGGACCATCAGGGTCTTTTTTTGGATTCACGATGTATGCAAATCGTGCCATTTCAACCCAAAAACACTTTGTTAGCATAAGAATAGTGTGAACGTGCAATAACACCCCTCTGGTTTTTCTGTCACATTTCTGAGTTTCCCAAGCCGCTGTTTATTTGTTTTCGTCGCGAAAACATTAAATCGTAGCCACTTTTACATTATCATCATCTGCGCCGACGAAAAGATAAAAGAAAACATGTTGACAACGATATGGTTGGTTTCCAACGGATGACCCAAAGTCAAAGGATTGCTGGCTTTGGGTCTCGCCGCGATGACCGTGATCTACCCGCAAACGAGAGAGCACGCTGAATCAGGATGCGTCGAGAAAAAGGCGACTCTCTTGACACACTGCCTATAGGTAAAAGTAACTGATTTTTTTAAAGCTCCAAATTAGTAAACTCGTTAAAATTGGCTATCATCTCCCCATCTATACAAAAAAAAGTAGGTGTTGTGGGTCACTCGTGACCGCTGGCCGTAAAACGGGCACTCGCCCCGTAAACTGTTGCTGCTGTTACGCGTCGACGGCCGTGATAATTGTCTCCCCGGGGAGGCTGAGCTCCGACCGACTCGGACTTTATATAATAGACGAAATTGCGGGGTACTACTGCTTTAAAGCAGTGTCTAGTGATAAAGTCCTTGTAGCCTAAAAAGAACCTACTAGAGACCGACCCTCCCCATATGAATCCCTAGCCAGCCCTGTGTTTAAGAACCGTCCCCGGAAGTCCCCGCGACAAAGGCCTCGGCCGCAGAGAAGAAGGCCAAAGAGCCTTTACCAAACATGTCCTGTAAACATCGTGCGATCCACGTGTATTTCCTTCTCTACCTCTTTTCTTCCTTTTTTCCTCCAATGTCTTTCCATCTCCATGACATCATACCTTTTCTTCTATGCAGTCGTGGTATCCGCATGACGTCATCTTCGACCATTGGCTGACCTTTGAGTCATTTCGGCCGAAAGATGTAGGCTACACGTAGCCCTTTGGAAGGAAACGAGAGGAGGGTAGAAAGTGGATCGAAAAAGGTCGCAGAGTACCCCAAGAGTGCATTTGGGTAAGGTCAAAGTAGGAGAGACATTGATACCGTGTGAAAAAGGCATGGCTTTCACAGGAACATCGCGGTAAACACTCCAATTTACTCACACTTTCGAGGAAGTGGAGAGGATGGGTCAATAAAATTTGATGATTTGAAGTAGTAGAATCAGACCGTTTCCTAAATTTAACTATTTTTAGAAGGGTAGCTACATGGATCAAAACTGCTTAGACGGATTTGACTGCTTTGCTGCTCCGAATAGCAAATTTGCAACCCTCTTAACTCAACATGGCAATTTGGGGCCTTATTGTTAGAACAACGCATCTCTCCTAACCTTGGGACAAAAACGTAAGGGTGTTAAATCACCTAATTTATTGCGTTAAATGCATCCTTTAAAGTCGTAATTTGTGCTTTCATTAGCTGAAACACCAGTTTCCCGTTCCATAAATCCGGGCCATTCGCCGGCCTCCCGTCGTCGATTTGAGCAGGCGCCCACGTTTTTTGGATCTTCTCACGCTTTTTGTGGTTTCTCCCACGCCGCGTGTGCGTCCTTTGGGCCAGGGCCGTCGGTCTTCTCTGCGCCCTCCTCGCCCCACGTGCTCTCTCCTTCAGCCACCCTGCCCGATGTTTACACTTCGCGCGGCGCGCGCTAATTCGACGGCGGCTGCAAATTATGGTCGCGCTGTGAATGGAGTCGGCCGGGCGAGGAGGGCAATCCCGTAATCCGGATTAACCTGTTCGGCCAAAGACAACTGCACAGCACAGTTGTTTTGTTTGGAGGCAGATGGCGCCTTTTGATTGCAAATGGCAGCCGAGAGCGGAAAAAACACAGAAAACAGCCAACAAAGGGTTCAGAATTTGAAGCAAAAAAAAAACATCGAGTTATATTTTCAAAAAGCCAAAGTTATACAGCCAGCCAAGCCAATCAGCCAAAAAAAAGTGCGCCGGTGGCCTCCCGAAAATTCTTAGGAAAATTTATTTTAGAATAAGAATTTTACAAAAATTTCGGCTGTAAAATTTGTGTAACAACCTTCTGTTTTCAAAAAGTTGCTTTTGAAGGGAGATATGAACATTACACCTTATGATCCCTTAAGGTCCTTAAGGTTTGAAATGAGTTTTGTCCTTTCAGTTCAAATCTTGCAGTTTCAACCAAATTTTTCACATAGTTACCCTATTCCCGAATAGTTTAAAGAATAAGAAAAATGTTCCTAAAGCGTAGAATCCTAGTGCTTGCTTAAGATTTCGGGTGTTTGGGACATTTGCGAATTCCTTTCCCCAACCCAATCACAATTTCAGTCTTTATCCTCCTCGAAATAGAAAGAATTCTCGGCGGGTGGCAGGAGCTGGCTGAGTGACGTCACGGCTGGCTGTAAGGCCATCTATCAGACGGCCGCGTGGCTCTTCTCGCGCTCTATCTCGGCCGAGAAAAAGCGAAATAATACGACCGGCGAACTTTGTCTTCGATCTCTGCGTCTCTCCGCTTCCCCTATCTCTCGCCCTTCTCTCCATATCGGCCGGAGGCCTTTTTTTCTTTTTTCCCGCCTTGGCTACCGTCGCCGGCCTTCTGCAACCGGCGCGTGACGGACTGCACGTACTTGATCTATGGGGCACGGAAATAGAACTTATCTTCTGATTCTTTGGTTTCAAATAAAAACAAGGACACCAATCGATCCATACCAGAGATTCCTTAGATCAATTGGAGAAAAACAGTATTTAGTTTTTCAAAAACTAGATTTTGTAAGAATTAAATAAAAATAGAATAAATTTCCCTGTGCATGATCCGCCAACACCTGACGGGATCCATCATCGCACCCGTTGGCTGATGTTCGTTGCCCCCACTGCGCCATTGAATCGATTCCTGCTAGCAGACTGCCCCTACACAAAAAATGACGTTAAGGCCTAAGGAATGGGAATTTAGGGTACTAATTTTTACCAATAAAAATGGACTCTACGCCAATCTTGTGCTTTCAAAAGTTGACAAGTCAGCCTTGGTGTTCAGACAAAACGCCTTCCGGTTCGGGCGTCCCAATGTCTACTTTCCTTCGACTCTTTATTTGTACACAGGGACGAGAGTGTACGGAGATCGGAGAGACGCAGAGAAATTGAAAGAAACGACAAGTTTTCTCGGCGGCAAACTCTCAGGCCCTGAATGAATGAAACTTTCGATTTCCAAAGGAACTGGGAGTAAATTTTATTTTGTACCAGATGTGGGGCCAAACGGGTTCTTTTGACCTGCACGTAAGAAGATTATTTTGTATTTGTGCACAGCGTTTGTAACTTTGAAATAAATTTGCAGAAATGTGCAGGCGAGTTGCAGAAAAACCGATTATGAACGAGAATTATATATATTTATGCGGGGTTCCAGAGAGAGACACGAGGAAGAGACGGATTATTACAACTGGAGTCATCAGGTGACTTTGGGAGCAGGAAACGACCAGAGTTTGAAGATGGACAGCTTTCTCTTTAAGAACAAATAAAAGTTTAATATTTTTATTTTTCTGTTTTTTTGGTCTTCAGATAGACACGAATAAGTGAGAGAAACACAAGATACAAAAACAGCGGCCCGAATCAGGGTGGAGGTAATGTTGGGGGAGGGGCCGGGGGCTCCGGGCCCTCCGACAGCGGAAAAGTGGAACACAGTACCGGCTCAGAACCACAGAGAAATGCACGAGAGGGACTACTAAGGGGCAGAACGAACCCTAAACTAGCGACTGAGGGACTGTTGGCCGCTCACTCGGGGCGGTATTATGTACAGACGACCCAGGGGACCTGTAGGACCGTTGCGCGGAGACTACAATGCACGCTCGGTCGGCTGGGATCAACAAAAAACTCAACAATTGGAGAGACCACAGGGGCTAAAGCTCGACTAGTACTTGGTGGCCGAAGGCACGCACCGCTCGCCAACACGCTGTGTCTTCTGACGAGGGGCCGGGGGACGGATCTCGCCTTTGCGCTTGCGATCGGCGGCCACACGGAGAGCATCGTCCAGAGCGGGGGAGAGCGGCTGCACCTCCTCCTCCTCAATGGCTTCAGAAGCGAAAGCGACCTCGCCATCGAGGGTGGAAGCCTCGTCGGCGTCAGTGACGGAGAACTCCAGAGGGGGGACCTCGTCCATGTCCTCCTCCTCCTCCGGCTCGCTCTCGATCAACAGCTCAACCGTCTCGGTACGCATGGCTTCCAGTCTGAAAACAGAGAAATAAGGAATGGAAAAACTTGCAAAAGAGTATTTTCTGTATATTTCTGGTTTGGTACAGATTTCCCGTAGGTAAAAGAACGGAACTGTCAGTGCGGGATCCTTTGGTATGATTTGCGGTGCTCATAAACTGACAAATGGGTGATAAACGTGGCGGCGCAATTGATCCGTGCACAAAAAGAGCCGACCGGCCACCCACAGTCGTCATCCATCACTCTGATATTGAGAAGGCGAGGAACTGATGTCAAAACGATCGATTCCCCCTGGGAATCAATCACGGAGAACAGGTCGCTCCCCGTCGCCCCAACTTTCTTCTCCCATTGATTCCCCAGTTTAAAGGTTTATTTCCGTACCCCCACAGTATCATATTCTGTGTGTTTGAGAGAGTATAGATCAACGAAAGGTGAGCCGAGCGGTGGCGGTCAAACATATCGATTCTCACGCGCAGGCGACGGCTGAAATTGGGTGAGGAATCGCATTTCCCGGGGGTCTCTCGCCAGGACGACATATGGCCGGTCCCAAATGAACAGGAGCACCGAAAAAGAGCGACCATATGGCGGCGACGGCCACCAAAACACGCCAATTCACCGCTAATTTGCCGTCACCGCCATCCGACACCTTGAAAACAAGATTCCGGAATCAGCAACATAAACATTACTGTTTTCCCAGGAAATCCGGTCCCCGAAGAGTGATTTCAGATATTTTGGTACCAAATAGGCCAAATCCAATGAACTTCAAATAGAAATGTAGTCACCGCGCAATGACAAACGATACAAAATTGGAAACTTTCGCCATTATGCAAAACTACAAAGTTATATTTAGATCTGATTCAGCACGGATTGTATGACGCAATTAGCACCAATCAGAGTTTGAGTAAATAAGCAAGCCATTTAACGTGCGTATTTCGATATTTTCAACTAATTGATAGTTGCAAATGCAAAAAATGAATGTACTCACTTGCTCTGGGTGACCTGGATCCGGGCGATGACTCCCAGAACGAGGAGGTTCTTCCTGAGGCTGGCGCCTCCTCGACGGTGGCGGGAATTAACGATCTTGGCGCAGCTGACGCGCAGAAGGGAGTGATACTGATTCTCAGAGGGAGAAGATTCCATTTTTAGAAGTCTCGACTGGCGGGGAGGGCGGGGACAGAACAGAGAACCTGAAAACGACCAAATTAGAAAGTGTATTGAAATGGGGATCGAAGGGGAAACAGAGACACCAATTCCTGTTACACCATTGTGTAACGTAAACTTAACACGTCTAAAGCAATAATGCCAGTCCTTTAATTAAACCACACCTAGATACAACTGTAGTCTACAAGAATGTCAAGTTATGATGCAAGGTTACAATAACCTTAAGTTAACGTCCCCCTAAAGGAAGTAGTAAGCGAATAGTAGGAGTTTAGAATGTTTCAGTTGCTGCCAGTCGTTAACAGATGGCAACACTAGTGGAACAAAGAGTTGTTGGAACAAACAACAAACAGCGACCCCGGTTGGATGGTGAATGAAGTCCCCGGTGGGCGGAGCCCCAGGGGGAGGTCCCGAAGCGAAATGATCCCGAAAGGAAAATGTACCTGAGTAGTGAAGAGGAGGGGTATGTACAGAGGGACCCGTGTTGGAAGGGGGCCCGCCAGACCGACTGCCTTCGGGGGGAGGGGCGGGGGGCGGGGCGAGAGAGACAGACAGGCCACGCCCCCAAAGGGAGGACAGAGACGCAGAGAGGGTTATGCGCCTTCCGAGGGAGCCCAAGTTTGGGAGCTGGATTAGGGGCTTCCCCGGGGAATAATTTTACACAAAGGGTTGGAAAATGCCGGAAAAATTATACAGATTTACTATACAAAAATTTAGTTTTTTTGGGAAAATTGAGTTATTCACGTTGTAAACTGGTACGAAATGGGCTGAAGCGCATATTTTTTAAGAGAAATAGGTTATATTAGTGGGTTCTTAGGTAGGTTTATCGCGTGGTTAAGAATCGTCACTTTGGCGGGGTTTACAAGGCGAGGAGGCCTAAGGGGGCGACGGCCAAAACGACGCATGTTGTGACAAGCCCCGAGGCTATGGAATAGTCCAATGAATGGGGAAACGAGGGGGAAATGTTGGCAAGGGACAGTCAGAAGTATTAGAACCTAGTTGGAGGTAATTCAGGATACAAAAAAACAGCGATTCAAAAAGAGAACTCTATTTCCATGCTTCCCCCAAATGAATTGGTGGTGGAAATCGGTTTAGACTCATTTTTTGTTGGGTTCATTGAAAAGAAATATTTAGAAAGTTAAAAACGGACTATGTTAAGCAGCGAAACGTTTAATTTTGATCAATTTTCCTCTATTTTGCGGCTAAAGTAATGAAAAGCCAAGTTACCTGCGTTTTTTGGCCTAAGTGGGCTATTTGAAAGCGAAAAAATTGAAATGTCTCAAAAACTAGCAATTTTGGAAGAAATCAAAGTGGAGGTTGTAAGAGGCTCTCAGGCATGAAAATAATAGGGTGAAAGAGGAAGACTTGTCTGTTAAATGAGTAATTGCGTGTTCAGAATGAAAGTTAAAGTGGGAGAGAGGAGGTTCCACCCAGCGGGTGTTGAACGGTGTGTCCTAAGATCGATCGCTCGTTCGACTGCGCGACAGGAGCCGTGTGAAAGAAGCGAACAGAAGGCTGAATGACGTGAGAGATGGCGGCGGTAAACAGGCTAAGGTCTCATAAATAGCGAGAGTGATGCAATCTGGCGACCGACGGAGACGGCCGCGCGGTCGGCTGGCAGCAGTGCAAGTGTCTTATCGCCAGCCGCCCCTTTCTCGGTCCTTTTTCCTTCCTCGGTTTCATCACTGCTCAGTCATTCTTTATCGGCAGACGCCCGTCCGCCCTCCGGCAGCTCTCACGCACACAAAACGACCAGCCAAACGAAAGCTGACGAAATGAAGAGGTGTTCGGGAAATTTGACAAAAGGGGTGATAAGTGTTCATCAGTCCTTGACAGGGTTCATTGGCACTAAATATCCAAAACCACTCAGTTCCTAGGGTTCTCTCTTTGTCTCTTTTCCTTCTTCGACTCTCTCTCTCTCTCTCTCTCTCTCTCTCTGTCTCTCTCTCTCTCTCTGTCTCTGTCTCTCTCTCTCTCAAACTTGCTACTCAGCAAGGTTTACTGGGGTTTACGTCTACAAGAGATAGTCGCAATTTTTAAAATAGTATTTTGTCCGTTGGGTTGAGGGTTATCGCTTTAATCTTATCGTTACGTCTATAACCAAGTATAATAATTTACCCGAAAAATACCCTGGTGCTATAAAATCGCTTTTAGAATACTTATTCGGCCAAGTGAAGGAAGCGAAAATTCAAAATGTGTAATTTTGGTGGCATTTCCTTACGAAAGCATTGTAAAGGGAGCGGAAAAAAGTTTCTTTTCCAAATTTCTACCTAAATTCACCAGAATCTTCCCCTTTCTTCACCCTTAGCATGTGTCTGCTTCGACGCTGATTCCAAACGAGTTTAGCAAAAGTTTGCGCAAAATTGCGACCTACACGCATCGATTTTTCCGTCAGCAGCTCATTAGAGATGTCCATGGAGCAGGTCCCGTCGATACTCCAAAACATGGTTTAAAGGACGGAAAGGTTACTGTAGCTGAGAAAGGGTACGGTAGCTGGAAACGGGTGTAATGACGCCTTCACGCCTGCTGGAACGTGCAAAAAAAAAGTGTGCCGGGAATGGGCGACAGGGCGAGTTTACACTGGGGAAAACGCATGGTGGGAACTCTCACACTTGCAGGGAATTTGGAGAATTTTAAATTTAAACTGTGTTTTCTTAAGTGAAGCTAAACATTGAAAGAACTCATAAAAAAAGTGGTCACATAGGTGTGAGGATCTCTCTTTAAATACGAAACCTCAAATTTGTTTTCGTTTGATGTTTTTGGCGGAAGCCAGACGGTTTTATTAATGGAAAGTCGTGATTTATGGTGAGTTGCTGAGTTGATCGGTCTGATGGAGCAAACAACACAAACACAGACTGTTTTCTATCGCGCTCCATTACACAGTCTAGTTTTGCTTCACTTGCAACCTATTCTTTTTATATTTGCAACTGGGGAGTTAGTTACGTCGCTTTAAAGTGGGGGGGGGGATGGATCAATTTTAGTCCCTTATGTGCGCTAAACGACTTGAGTAGTCTATGAAAATGTACATTTACTACAGCATCGAATGTAAACTTCTGTATGATTTACAACTGCAAATTATTCGACTTGGAATTTCAGGACGGACCGAGTTGTTCACTGCTGTGTTTGCGTGGCTCAATGGTAAGTGACACGTTTGCTAAGAACGGGTTGTTGGTTCGGAACCCATCGTTTTTCTTTTTGTTTTGCATGCTTATTCAAACGTTATAAAACAACTATAACAGTTTTTTCATGCCTTTGAGCCCAAAAAACTGTATTTTTGTGAATTCTATTTGTTATCCCTATACTGTCTATATCTCCGGATTTTGTTTGATTCGTGACCCAATACTTCCCTTCCCGGGTGAAAACCACACGGCTTTGTTGGTTGGCATGGCAAATAAACAAGAAATTCGACCAGTCCCCGAGATTTTTTCGCCGAAATCCCCGTCGAAGAAACCGGGAAACGATCGATTTTCGACAAAAAGCACTCGTTGTGTCCTAAAAATACCCAAATTCACAGTATAGTCTCGTTCGAAGACCAAAGATTACGCTGTGACCGGTGAAGACGCGTCAAATTCCCATGCGTGTTAGTCATCTGGCGCAGTTTCCGTGGCCGGAAGGCGTCGGCGCCGAGTACAGCCCGGACCAAAGAGCGGCATATCGAGCGCACTTCTGCCGCCTCGAGTGCCCGAAACGCAGCCACAAAGACAAGCGGCCGAAGGAAAAAAGAAAAAGAGTTTTAGAGTCATTCAAAAGAGAAATGGAGGCAATTTCGGCAAGGAGACTTCCTCGTTCGACATTTTCCGTGCGGGGGACAGGTGTCTTTTGCTCTAAGACTTTTTCAAGGGGTGCAGCGATCCTACCCCTAGAAATAGCTATAATCGTTGCCGAAACTGCTCCTTGAAATTCCTACATCGTGCTAATGCTTCATTGATGTACCTATAGTTTGCGTTGGAAACTCACTGATTATTAGGAGCCAAATCATAGATTTGGTGATTAATACTCGTGTTTTCCCCATTCTCTGTGCGGAAGTGAATGTTTCCGTTGGAACAGTTGAAAAAGTGATTAATCTGCCGTATCCCCTGCTGAATCACGACTGAGTAGTCATGAGAGTAATGGGAACCTTATCTCCATTTTCGTATTTGAACAGAAATGAGTAATGACGGGCGGTACCATCCGATTTCAGCTGCAGACCCTTGTAAAGGCTTCGAAATTTTACGAAACTCCAGTGATGAACCAAATGAAAAAATTGGAGATGCCTTGTGAAATGAAGGGACTTCGACCCGAAAGAAGGTAAAATCTCAGCTGAACCAGAGCTTTTTGAAGTTTCCAAGCAAAGGAGCCGCGATGGCTACCCTTCCCGCGCTGCTCCTTCCCTTTGCGTCGCTTGCAAACATCAAAAACCGCGTTCCGCAGCGGGAATCATCGGCTTCTGAGGGGAAATTGCTGAAGCTTAGCAACAGACTCATAACGCGTCGAATAAAAGAGATTTAGAGCCAGAAGCCGTCGTCTTTGACCTTGTCACTGATCTACGAAACAGCGCAAAGCAGGCCGTCCTTGGCCGAGAGACGCAGCTGTTAGGGACAGCCTTCCCCCAGCCGAGACCCCTTCTTCCGAGGGAACCTCTCGCTTTAACTGCAAAATCATTCCGGTTCACATAAACCTAGAAATTCAAATTTAGAATTTCATCTGCTGAAGGAAAGTACTGATCTTGCGTGTTGCTCGGCGCGCCCGGACCGATCGATGGTCACTTTTTGGGTGCACTGCCCTCAATATCAAAAATACTTTTTATCAAGGCAAAGGACGAGGTTTTTTTGGAGGCAGAGGACTTTGTTGTTTTGTAGTGCGCTGAGAGGACAAACAATGCGCAAACTGGATGGGGGACACGTCCACGGAACGGGGGCCATCGGCCAAGGAGGAAGAGTTTCCGCAAAAGAGGACTCTCGTAAGTTATATACTCCTTGGCATTACTTCTTCAGGCGATTTGGCTTCGTAGAATACCTGAGTATCATACCAAACATGCTAAACTCGAAGACAAGTTTGGCATGATGCTACCATTTAACTTTGGCAACCATATGAATGTGCATTTGCCATATCTGCGAGAATAGGCGCTTTCTACTTGTCCTCGTCTACTAACCTCCTTTCTTTTCCGGTCACCTGCCTTTCAAACCAAAGATCCCCTCCGCCTTTCCTCTCGGGCGCCTGTCGGTCGTGCAAAAACCATTGATATCCGAGGTTATCCGACCACAAAACGCGCCGCGGTTGAAAACATTTCACGTGGACACGACGGCAGCGATTTGCATGAGAAGTGGAGGAACTCAACGGAACACGGTCGCACGGAAAGCGAACTACACACAGTATAACTGTATTCATTCCAAGTTGTCAAAGGATCCATCTTAATTTTTAACTTAATAATTTAATTAAGGTTAATTTTCGGATTGGAAAGCAGCTCGATGCAAATCCAGGCATTCCATGTTGAATGATTTTCTTTCAACATCTTTCAACATCTTCTTCCCAACAACGGCTCTCATGAAAATTCTGACAACTGCCGTTTTACTGTGGCTACATAAACGAAGAATTTGACCTGATTGTTCCATTGAAACCCAAAGTTTTGCATTGAACCTATTCATAACAGAAGCTATGGTTATACTCCTCGCCCATAGACCTTGACCGGGAGTATAAAGAACCTGCGAATTTAAGCTAATTAGCGTGAGCAATGACAGATTTACCAGTTCACATTTTTGCATAAATGCCCATTGTTTCTTATTGAACACTATGCTAATGTCTAATATTTCCGGTCAAGCTCTATGGGCGAGTAGTATAGTTTACAACGGATAATATAGACTTGAAGGATTTTCGGCAGTGGGTCCCGCCGAGATGACCGACGCGCAGCGCGCAAGAAAGAAAGAACACGCCGAATGAAGAGGTTCAGAGATTAAAAAAACATCAAAAGCAATGGCTAATTTATCCGTAAATTTCCTAATTTACGGATAAATTGCCTTTGCAAACGAAATGTTTTTTATCCAGTTCCCCCGACGTTTGTGCAAACTGCCGACGCCTACATTTCACAATTCATTTCCATTCGTACACGGTGTTTTGCACAGGTTGCACTCTGTGTACACCATCAATTAGGTGCTTAATTGGCCTCTGGGGGGCTCAGAGTACATCAAACCACCTCTAATTGCCCCCTCATCGGGTCAAATCAACAGGTGAGAGCCATTCGATGTACTATTGGCAAAGATAGCTTCTAAAGCTATCACCAGGGGACATCTTGAACCGAAAATGGGCCGTGTGACATTCCAACTGAAATAATTTTCTCCACACAGCTGCAGAAAACGGTTGCTCACAGAATATACTACTATACTCAATTCTGTGATCTTGGAAGTTCTCCTGGTGCTCTCTTCAGGTTCGAATCTTCGGAGCACCTGTGAACATTGGCTGTTTCCCGCGTGTCGTCGTGTGTTTTTCTGCACCATGACTATTAATTCGCTGTTTTCGAGGCTATTTCTAGCCTGCAGCCGTCCTGCCAGCTGCCAATTAGGCGGAGATTAGAGACCGTCGCTCATTACCCTCCTCCATCGAAGCCCCGCTGACCGAAGGATGATCTGCGAGAAATGACGTCTGACCACTGCCACCTGTCTTTTTTTGGGAGGAATCAATGACTGTCCTTCGGGGGTTTCCCCTCTTCGCAAAGTGCGGCGCGGCGATAAAACCGACTGGCCTTTACGAGCGCCGTTGCGACTTCACTCGCACGCCGCCAAGGAGAGATGCAGGGAGGATAGGTACTGTATCGGACCAAGTTAGGGGGTTCTTGAGAGACAGTTTCATCGTATTCAAGCAGACTCAAGAGACTAGGAATCTTTTGAATTCCTATACAACCGAAGAGATAACGAAACATCTAATGAAGAGGCGCAGAGAGGCATATAATGCTTAGATGTGCAGTTTGGTACGCAGTACTCGTAGGTTATATAATGCGTCCTCACTGTGAAGAAAGCTCGATGAACTTTGGGTTAACAGATTTCTGAACCGCGAAAAACTCTGTAATGACAAATTGAGCTTGTTTAAGCTCTAGTTCACAATGTTTGAAAAGAACATAAAAAAGTGGGACACGTTAAAGTTTTGTCTGCATCTCTTAATTCAGTGTGTTCTCTTGCTTGCCCGAGTAGTACACGGGTCATCGCGTCGGGACCACCGCTCACAGTCCCTTAACGTTTTATCATCCGTTGGAAATGAACTATATCATTCAAACTACCCAAAAACCAAGTTTTCAGTCAATATCATCCTAGCCAACCGAAAATCTCTGATGTCTGCTCTCCAATCCCTCCATCCATCCATCGAACCCGAGTGCATCTGACCCCAGGCTACCGTCGATCGAGCCAAAGAGTTCACATGGTGTGGGAGGAAAACGAACCGGTCACCCGAAAAATGGGCTGTAAAGTGGTCCCGAACAGATGCGAAAAGTGCATGGACCGGGTCCGAATCAATGCGCCAGCCCCGTTATCTGGAGGAGAAGTACGTCAGAACGAAGACAGAGGCGTCTGGGGACAACAGGTGGGAGGGAAGCCGGGAAATTTCGAAGGAACGAGGGGAAATTACCCAACAACGACACAGTTGGGGGCAATTCCCGAAATTGGCCATAATCACGGGCAATTTCCGTCTCTGCAAGTTTTTTTGCAACTGGAAAACAAGACGGCCAATAACAGGAAAATGATGACGGCAATTCCACATCGCAACAAACATTTTGTGTGTACATTTTGTGTAATCCCAGATATCGGGGGAACGAAAAACAGTGATATTATACAGTCTCAAGTAGAGTTTCTAAGTTTTATACAGTTTCAAATGTACGTGACAACGAAATCCGCGACGCAGCCGTAACCGCAACGCAGCCGCAACGCGCCAACCTGCAGTGGAGATAACTGATGGCCCAATAAAATCGTTTTAAAAAGACTATTAGTTTAAAAAGTGCCTTTATCTTTTGCATTTCCTCCCTTTGCATCTCGTTTGCCTCTCTCCGTAGTGTTATTCCCCCATAACCTCCAAACGTCCAACAAAAAGCAGACATCGGGGCGTCGTTTCGCTGCCCTCGTCGTGTTTATTCGAAAACGACTCAGCGAGCCGTGCAAATTCCACCCCATTGATTTCTATACACATATCTATTCCCGATATTTCAAGAGGAATTCCGGGTGTTCTTTAAAATATAATCGAGCGCCGAAGGTGAATCAAACCATGGGTTCGATGCGACCGAGCGTGCAAATTATGCGGGACAGGTTCCCAACCACACACACGGCACTCGCTTTTTGACCTACGCGAAAAAGGAAACGAGCGGAGTTTGATGGATGGGAAAGGGAGGAAGTGGGGGGAGGGGAGGGGAGATAAGGAGATTGGGACGGATAACACGGGGCAAGGGAGTTGGAAACTTTGCACACTTTGCAAAATGGGGAAAACGAAGAAAACACCAAGTTCATCTGATGTCAACTTTGCATTAATGTGCCCACTGAGTAGCAAACGCATCCATCCCTTGGAAACTTCGACATTCACAGTTGAAAATCGCCCTCTTCATCACGATCCAATGTATCAGAAAGGAATGGCTTGAATCACCTTCTGAAGACTTTAAACTAAGTATGCACTATTAGATTACTCATTCAATGATGTGTTCAGAAAACATTTTATAGGTGCTTAACGACCTTTAGGACCAAGTTATGATCGATTTTAAGGTATCACCGTCTCGTAAGTGGTTTTAATTTGTCCAGTAGGTAACCTCTAATCATAATCGAAACGTCAATGTCTCAGTTCCTCACACAGCCTGACATTTTTAAGATTGTATTTTGAGTTTATTCACTCGTACGACACCTTTTGTTCGTTTCAGGATTTGGGTCTTCCAAGGAGACAATACTATGTTTTCTTCAACATTAATTCTTTTCGTTCCTTTTCATTTTTGACATTTGGTCTTTACCCTTTTCAATTTTCAACTTTACAACAAAGGGTTAGAAAGACTTTGTTTCGCTAAAAGAGAATTGGTCAGTAACCAGAAAACGTCTGAATAACTAAAATAACGGACTCTAAGAGGCCATCAGAAACGTTGAACAGTTTGCAAATTTGATTGTTTGAACACAAGTTGTTCAGAAAATGCCTTACAAACTATCATTCAAAGGCAAAAGCATACATCAACCCGGAGCCTATGTCGCCGTAACTATTTCTTTTCTCCTACCCAGTCTCTTTTCATCTTGATCTCTTTTCCCTTTGATTTCCTTGTCCGCAGCCATGGCCTGGTCGTTCTTTGTTCCGTAATCCTCCCCCACCGAAATTCGGGCGCAGTCTGCTTGTGTAACAGCCGTCTTGGAGACAACAACACACGGGTCAGGAGCACCTCGGACCAAAGACTGCTCACGTACAAAATATTGACTGTCTATGGAAGGAAAGAGATGGAACGACAGCTGGCAGCGGCCGTCTTTGTGTCCGCAGAAGGCAGCGCACCTGCGACACAGCTGCGCTCAAGAGACTCTTGATAACCACGCAACTTGCGCAAGGGATAGGGATTAAAGGGACCGAGTCTATCAGTTTCCCATATGACTGCGTGTCTTCATCGTGTTTCGCTTCATTTCCTCCGCCTCAATATCTTGATGTAGATTTACAGCGCGAATGTGCTGCTGTTGGCTGCGAGACCGAGTGCTTTGTCCCATTTGACGTCGAATTGTTCTTCGAAGAATTGCTAAGAGGGACTGAATTATTCCACACTTTGTCCTTTGAAGCCAAATGACAAAGAAAATGGAGAATTCCTCTGAGAAGGATCATTTGTTCCACGGAAAAGAAGACGTTTCCTTTGAATCGATGAGTGGACAAGATGGAATTAACGGGTGGACTCTTAGTTAGGAAAGTTCGAAGGAGGAAAACCATAGTTCTTTATAAACAATGCACGAAATAAATATGTTTCTCTGCGTATCTCCATTCAGCGTGATCTCTCATTTTGCGTGCGCGAGTGCCAACATGGCAGGACCATGTCAACAACTCAAACATATAACCCTCGACCAATGTGATGTCTCTTTTGGAAAACTATGTGTCTACTTTGAAATCACAATCTTTTGCCCGAAGATCATGTTTCTCCAGAAAAAAGGCAAACAAGACAAAAACAGATGTGAATGGGTGGCTGTTTGAGCAGCCTCCAGCGTCGAAAACGCGCGAGGCGCAAAAAATGTTGACTCTCGGCTGCTACGTGGTAAAAGTCAAAGCACAGCTGGGGACGCAGAGAACAAAATCAACACCTCTCTCTTTCTCTCTCTCTCTCTCTCCCTCTCTCTTTCTCTCTCCTGTTATTCGTCTCTTTGTCTCCCAACCCTCTCCCATTGTCTTGGCCTCTGTTGCAGCCCTCCTAATTGGCGGTCGTCGGCCGTAGATATAAATTCGCGAGACGATGTCAATAGACCTTTAAGCCCGGTCGCCGCCCTCGTAAATGGACTTGGCCGACCATTATAACGCCGACGGATACACAGCACCCGTATAAACACAGCCGCCTGGACATTGAGCCGCAGGACAAAGGAACCGGGGGAGGGGATTCAAACCAAGGGAGAAGGGTACCAGGTACCAATTAGAGCCTTAAGTGATAGTGCACGGACACTTCCAAGACAATGGTGGGATATGAATAGCCACTGATAATGGACGCTTGACCTGCCATTTAAACTTAGGGGAATGAATAGCTTAAAGCATCTTGAGAACAAATGAAAAGGAAGACAGCGACGGAAATATAATCTGTTTCCAAGGGATGGTGTTCGACTTCGGACAATCTTAAAAAGCAGGGAGTGCGCTGATAATTATCTCAGATCGTTACGGGACCAAAGGTACCTAGTCCTTTAAAATTTGCGAAAATCCTTGCCCATTCGTTGGAAATGGAGTATATCACATTTGAGGAGACCAAAACGCAAATGAAACGTTCGAGGAAAAAGAGAAATGCGAAGGGAACGTTTCGAACATGTTATTCTAAACGCGCGTGTGTGTGCGTGTGTGTGAGATACAAATCGTCCCGGAACTGTCCTCAAACGCAGTTCAACTTCCAATCAGCTAAACGCAATCGTCATGACCTCCTGAAACCCTTTGTGTGTTCCAGAAGATAAGAACGCCCTTTGGCCTGCCACCCCCGGTGAATTCCTTTGTTGTCTACAACGTTCCTCCTGTCTCCACAAAATTCCCTATTTGTGCCATTCGGGTCCCAACAACACTTCACACGTGCCCTTTCTTCCGCACACGCCCTTCTTTACACCAACAGATGCACTCCGGACGAGAGATTACAAAAAGAGATGAGGAAATAATTTCCGCAGAATGAGCAAACATCTAGTATTTGGGGGTTGCGAGAGAGAGAGAGAGAGAGAGAGAGAGAGAGAGAGAGAGAGAGATTGAGGCCCATTCGTTTCCTCCCTGATCGAATTCGTTTCGCCCCCGCACCTCCTCCAAAATACGTGTGGATTTGTCGTCTGCGTCCGCCCGAAAAACGCTATTTACATTTTCTCGAATTTCAAGTCGACCGGCCACCCAAAATATTTGTGTTTTGATTGTAGCAAAGCCGACTGAAGAGGAGATGTTATTAGTACATCATGGAACACACGCAGTTGAGGCAAATAGACGTTTTCTGCCTACTCTGCCTCGAGAAAGAGGCAGGAACTGATGGGAACATGGGGTCGGTTTTAGCGGGCGCCTTGTAAGGCGGCGGGGTCAAATGGGCGCCCCGCGGCAAACGCTGCTGTGCTCCATTGGCGCAGTCGGTTAGCGCGTGGTACTTATAGTCCGTAAGATATGCCAAGGTCAGCAGTTCGATCCTGCTATGGAGCAAAGTTTTTTTTTCTTCCCTGTAACTGACAAGATTTTGCTCCCATGCATTAGTCCGTACTCCATACGGTTGATTACTTTTCAAGGGTTTGGGAAATTACCTTGGCTCGCTTATTTCACTCTAATCACAATGAAAACTTTGTTTATCTTGATAAATTTGGTTTCCCACACGGAAACACGCCCAAATATTTGGGCGGTTGGCCAAAGATGGGCGGCCGCCGGATGCACGGCGGATTAAAGGACCGTGCGGTCGGATTAAAGGACCGAACGCGTCCGGTAAAAGTGTTTCTTTGGTCCCACAGAGAGATACAGAGATAAGGATTGTAGGGGAGGGTAGAGACGCAGAGGAAGGCAGACGGGGGAATATTTGCAGAGTATTGTGGCGAAGCGGCGACAAAGTTCGACGGAAATGTTTGTTTTCTCAGCGATAGAACGCACAAACAGGGAAAAGGCAGGAATCGAACTGTTTATCATGGGAAAAGGATAAAAACGGACGATTTCGAAGCCAACGGCCGTTTTATGGACGAAGCCGATTTCGAAACAATTCTGAACTTTGATTCTCAAACTCTCATTTTTCATAACGGAAATAGGATATGGGAAAACGAAAGCTTCACTCGGTCCGATCAACGACTAAAAGCAGTAGTTTATATTGAAAGGACCTCCAGAAATTGCTTGAATTTCGAGTATTTACGGTGTTAACCTCGCTTCTAAAACCAATTACTTTAAATTTTTCAAAACGGCAAGGACCTAAACCACTGCTTTTGCTGACTTTTTCTCTGCGCCTCTTCAATTAGAGTGCTCTCTCGTGTGCACGCTCGGGAAGGCTATGGGGCATCGCGGCGGGACCCAATGCTTGTTAGTATCCTTTATCTGAGCGTTTTCATTTAGAAGTAACCCAAACATTAGGACATGTTACAGAGATTGAGACATTTCCGTTCCCTTCGAACACTTCCATCTCTCAGTGTGCATGGAGCGAGTCCTAATCCGCGCCCTGTTGTGATTCCTCTCGCGTGTCCCTCGGGAGCAGCCAAAATAATGACTGCGAAACGTAGATCTTGATTGGCGGCGGCAAAACAACGCCAAGTGATTCCTCTCGTTTTCGTATAGTAGACCAGAGACGTCTTCGATGCGCCAAATTGGAAACACATGGCGTCTAGACACGCTGTCCAGGCGCCTGCGCGGGACCATTCTCGAAATTTTGTAAACTAAAGGTTTTCGAAATTTTGAAAAGGGTAATACATCTATGAGAGTATGTGCACATGGTAGATTTCAAATAAACAATGTTTCCTTTTAATGCTTTTGGAGCCATTTTCTCAGCGTTTCTTTTGCGCTTTATTTTATGCGCGCCGGGGTAAATCACTGGTCATCGCGGCGGGACCCATTGCCTAAAAACTTTTAATGGGATCTTCCGAAAGAAATGAACTATGAAAATCTGCGAAATCAGGATGTGATTTTGCAAACGAAAGGTCTTCTAGTTTTCTGAGTGAAAGACAAGTGTAGAGATAGAGAGAGAGAGAGAGAGAGAGAGAGAAATAGAGAGATCTCTTCCCTCCTTTTCAACAGAATCAGTACTTCTCTTTGCTTATGTTTATCGATCGATGGTCCAACCCAAAATCAGTTCCCCTAACGGTTCGTAAACACTCTGTCCGTCTGCGTCTCTCCGCTCCCATCCCTCTCGTCCCACTCATCGCCGCTCGCCGCCTTTTTTCTATCGAACAACGCCACTTTCGTCTTTTTCACTGTGGGAAATGTATGTTTTGATTAAAATCCGCTGTAAACAATGCAGAGACGGCTCATTTACATGTGGTGATTCCCCAAAACTCGGATGACACGGATCAGAGGGAATCGAGGCCTGTTCGCCTCGAAAGGCGATGAGGCGGCGAGCGAAGCGAACAGAAATCACTGGGAACGGGGGTTTTGGAGGAGAAGGGGACCATCTGGTACGTTTTGGAAGAAAAAGAGAAGAGGAGGACAGACAGCTTGGCGCGAAAGCGATTGGACCGCTGCCAGACTGATAACGACACGTGACGAACCAAGGACGACGGCCGAAACGGAGGTTTTTGGTTCAAAACGCAATGAGTCACGGAAATAAGCAAACTTTGAAAAAGTAGGGATTCTAGCTTTAAAAACCGCCGTACGCCGCTCCAAAGCCATGTGTATTATTGGTCCCACAACGAAAGAGACAAACAAAAAAGGCGTTTCTTTACTTGAGGGACCATCATGTGTTTTATTTTTATGTGTGAGTTTTGTAAACAGAGAACAAATGTCAATGAAAATAAATACGCCATCCCAGTTTCCTTTGATTTTGCCGGATCTTCAGTAAACTTGAACTTTTCCTTGTTTTGATGCACCGCCGCTGACCTTGTGTCCCATCCTTCTGATTTGATTTCGCCGTGATTTGTGCCTTTTCTCCCCCCAGAGACCTTCTGTTTTGAGTGGAAATTAGCAATTTTGAGACACTCGCTCATCGCTGTTTTCCATGTCTGACGTTCATTAATCGTGCGCCAGAGAACCCTCCAGGAGACCGGAATTCTGATTTTGTTTTCTTTTGGCAAAATGACCGAATTATACGGCACGAGGAAGTGCGCTAGGATTATTGGAATTCAGAGAGGAATAAATAGATCGAAAGACCGTTGGTCGAGGGGAATTCTGGGAAAACGGTGAAAATCACTGGGAAAACGGGGTTTGGATTTTGATTTCGTGGGAAAATTCAAATTAAAAACTATAAATTTAAAACCAAGAAAAGACAATTCATAGAGACGGGATATTTTTAGACTCTTTTTGTATCTCTCTCTCTCTCTCTCTCTCTCTCTCTCTCTCTCACTCTCACTCTCACTCTCTCTCTCTCACTGTATCTGTCTCTATCTCAATCTCAATTTACCTCTTTATCTGCTTCTGTGCCTCTATGTGTGTGTAATTATGCATTTCCCATAGTTCTACCTCTCTTTCCCTTTCTCTGAGACAGAGAGACAGAGGGCCAGAGAGACAGACAGACAGACAGACAGACAGACAGACAGACAGACAGACAGACAGACAGACAGACAGACAGACAGACAGACAGACACACAGACACACAGAGAGAGAGAGAGCGGTCTCTCCATCTCTCTGTCTCTCCGTCTCTCTGTCTCTCCATCTCTCTGTCTCTCCGTCTCTCTGTCTTTCCGTCTCTCCGTCTCTCCGTCTCTCTCTCTCTCTCTCTCTCTCTCTCTCTCTCTCTCTTTCTTTCTCTCTCTTTCTCTCAGTTTGCGCCCTTCGGTCGGCGCTTTTTGGCCTAGAACGAGTTCCGTTTACTGCCGAGATTAAAGTTGTGCGGCCCTCCAGATTTGGTTTTACGGCCGCCTCCGCGTCCTGTCCTCCATGCAAATCGAGGGAATGGATTCTGCCCGTACTGTTCTCATAACATAAACTCACTGTTTACAGGAGAGGAAGGACGGGTGGGAGTGCGTCTGGAACAGAGAATGACGTGTTGGACAGGAAAAGGGAAAAGACAAACAAAAGTCCAAGTGATAAGTGATCATTGCGTTCAAAACAAGAGACTTTACATCAGTGACTTTTGTGCTTCCACAGATTTTTAAAGGACAAACAGGGAGGGTATTTTTAGAAGAGGATGGATTAATTACAATGCCAATTGGGGGGTGAAATGGCTGTCAAATGAAGACCGATGAAGTAGAAAAACCGAAATTGGGATTCGAAATGAGGAAGCAAGTATTGTGGGCAGCGGAAATGAGAGGGAAAGAGATGGATAGAAAGTTGAAAAACAAATTCAGGAAAAGCTTAAAATGGTGCAAAGTTGATGAAAAGGGTATTTTTTTGAAAATTGGGCAACGTGCTTGACAATGAAAGCTAACATAAAACTTCTTGGTGCGTAGGATAGTTTTCACGTTTATTGAAAAAAGTCTTGTGCTGATTTGAAAAAAGTTATAATTAAAGGGTTTAGTGAAAGACAAATCAATATCGTATAGTTCGTTTTCAAAATGTTTTCTTCTTTAATGACATTTTGACATTGGGTCCCGCCGCGATAAATCATGATCTATACGTGCGCGCAATCGAGAGAGCACGCTTATTGAAGAGATGCAAAGAAAAAAGGCGCCAAAATTAACATTATCCGAAAATTTTCTTGCTGTGTTCTATCAAAAAGAGAAAGTATCCTTCTTGTCATTTTGTACAAGAAGAACGCATTCTGAACTATATGATCTAGTAGTGCTTGCGATAAAGTAATCTAACTTTGTCGCACCAGAAATACTAATTTTCCATTTTGTAACCTAGAAGAACTCTCTGTAAATATCCTGACATGCTATAACGTGTCAAAATGTCGAAAGGGTTACCTAGGCCCCAAACTATTGGCAAGGTTACGAAACGTTCTGGTTACAACTTCCCAGGTTGTGAGTAATGCGTATTCCGTAACTCGTTGCAAAGTTCCGTGCTACCAGCCTAATTTCTGGTGTTCCAGATGTCTTTTTCTCCGCGTGTTTGCGTGTTTTTGCGAAATCTTGGACCGAAAGCCGTGGTTTGTTTGTGCAAGAAGTGCGAGGTGGCGTAAGCGGCTTCGCCTATTCGCCAGCGCATCCGAGAGAAATCGAGACGACCGTTTTAGGAAGAACAGACGGTTGTACTGCGGTTCGAAGAGGAAGTGCATCCGTGAAATTGAAACTCGCCGGACAATGAAAGTGCGCTGTGAATGCCACCTCTGCCAATTTCAGTGTCACGTGCCAGTCGGCTGGTTCGTTTTCTGGCTCTTTTTTAGTTTTGAATGCCATTGCGTGTCGGCGCTGCCTCTGTGGCTAAAAAGACAGGGCGGCCAAATTGTTTGCGAAACTTGACTCTTTCGCCCGAGCTACTGCCAGGCGACAGGGGAAACACGGCGAGAGAACAGCGTTTGGGAGAGACGCAGACAGTGGATACAAACTACATCACTTCTTGCTCAGCTTTAATGAGCGCTTGACAATGATGCAGTCGAATGAAGCTAGGAATAGATAAGGCTTGGCAATTGCTGCTTAAAGTGTTCTATTGATACAGCTCAAATCGGGCAAGTCATCTTCCGATTGAACAATGTCGATTTTGAAACACCACAAAAACCAAAAAAGCGGACAAGACATATAATGGAGCACAATGAAGCTGAACTCTGGATACTGCACGATTGGATATTGAAAATACCAATTAAACAGGTTGAAATGAGTCTTCGTCTCTCGCGATGGTTCTCGTCAAGGTATAAACTGGGCAACCCGTTCTCGAAGCGGATACATGAAGAAACATTATCTGATCAAAAATGTAAAGAAGATTTAAGTCGTACCACTTTGGTACGACTTAAATCTTCAAAAATCACGTTCGACATCAGTTGCATCAAGTAACGAAGTCTTCCCTAGTCCTATTCAAAAGTCACATTCTTCTAATTATACTTAGACACGACGAACTGCAATTACCTCACCATCAAAAGGACAACGAAAGAATGTTGTTCACAACGGTGGTTCATGGGCCATTGGCTTATAAAAGGTTAGAGGTATGATACAATTTATCGAGACGGTCTTCTGGTATGTCAATATTCAAAATCACCGCAGGCCGCCAGGAGTTTTCAATGAAAAACCAACTGTATGCGTTGCAAGGTGTCCAACTTGAAAACGTAGGAAACGTGATTACAAATGAAAAGATTTGCTTGGTGGAGACCTATGCTTCCGGAACGACTATGTAAAATGTTCGATGTACATCTACTGGTGAAATTAGGTCTACAATTTGCCAAGACAAAGTATAGCACTTTTGGAGAGTCACCGAGATGACTGAATTTTGCAGAATATGTTCACTGTTGTCACATCCTGGGTGAACCCAAAACCGTATATATCCCAACTCATGTTGAATGATTCGTAATGCATCCTCAATATGTTCTTAGTGTTTCCTGTGGATGAACAATTACGTGTTTCTTGCATCCAGCTCTGAGGAGTATTTTCTCCTCGAAGCGATCTTCCCTCCACAGTGTAATTACATCTCGGATCACATAGTCACAGAGACCACAAAGTGTCGGAGCAACGTGCTCTTATAACCAGATGGAAAACGATTAAGTTCAAAAAAACTCGCGCGGTCAATGGATTTGTCATCATCTGGCATCCAGTGTACTTCGTGTCTGTTTTGACAGCCGTCTGCCTCTTCGTTTTATGAAATCCGCGACAAATGACGGCAGCCGGTCACATAAAAACCTCGTAACCGGCAGGCAAGTAGTTCGTAAACCGGCGAATGTGTCACTTTGACTGCCGAGGCTCCATTTTGACGGAGTGAAGACACACAAATGGGTTAGGGGATTTGTTGGGGAGTGCTGTGGACGTTCGAGAAAAAGGAGAATATTCTAAACCATTTGGTAGAACATTATATATGCCAAAACTACTTCGGAATCACGTTCTGATGTTGTGGCAAGCGTGCAATATAGGATATGTACGCAACAAAATTGGCCGAAGTAGTTTTGGCGAGGAGTATACATTGATTTTCCGTATTTAAATAGTCTCGAGACTTATAATGCTTACATTCCAAAACAAAATGCTCCCGATCATAGTACTCAGTCATAGTAATAAATTTCCACTTTGAGGTCTTGGATCTCTGTGGTTCTCCATTCCGCGTCCTCTCTCGTTTGAAAAATGAAAATCTCTCTCTTTCTGTCTCTATTCCACAAGCACTTGTGTGGTTTATTTGAACAAGCGGCTGCCTACAAAGGTCGTTCACAGTTCCCTTCAATTTTCAGTTTTGCGTGTCGCAAAGAATCGACAGCCTTTCGCACGTCGTAATTTTGATCTCGCGAAGGATTTTGGAGTTTCTTCAATAAAAACTTAAAATAGACTACGAAGGAAGGTAATATGACGATATTAAAAGTGTAAATACAGGCACGAGACGGGTTATCAAATACGTGAACATGTTTACACGGAAGGCAATTGCCCCCGTGATTTTGGATCTGTACGATTTTCAGCTATTTCTTAGAAAGATAACAGACAAAGAAAATAGCCGTTTCGGAATTAGTACAAGTTGTTTTTGTGCTGAACTTTATCAGCAACTGCCGCGGCTCAAAGATAACGCCGGTTTGCAGAAAGTAAAGTCTGGAAGTTGTACAAAGCCTTCTTTTTAAACAACCATTGCTTCCATTCATCGAGTGATTCTGTTCATCGCTTGGGAAGAACCGACATCACAGTTCACTTTACACACGAGACCATTCCGAGGGCAGCTTTTGCTATTTTTTGCCGTTTTGCACCTGGAAAAGTCACGTCTTTCGACGAAAAAACTATTTTTAAGGCGGAAATGAACTGTCACGAGAAGGGGTGGTTCTTTGGGAACAACACTAGTGTATAGAAGTGAGGGTGAATATGAAAAATCGTATTTCCAAGACACTTCAAAATTCAAACTAACGAACAAAAAGGTTCTGTATATGTTTTTATATGGTTTGATTAACATTTTCCCCTAGCCTTAGGATGAAATCGTGATCAGAAGATGAAAAGATTACCTAGCAAAAGTCATTGTTTCACATTTTCCCAGTGAAAAACCGTCTTTTTCATTCTCATTTACACGTAACAAAGGCCGTACATCCGTCGCGTCAGAGTGAGTCAGACTGCGGCGGAAATATCACCTTTGAGGAGACCGAAACGCAAATGAGACGTAAGTAAGGTGAAAAATACAAATGCGACAAATGGCCTTCCTGAAATTTCGTACAAAAAGAAACATTGCTCAGACGCTATTTTGTCTGGTTTCTCTGCGCTCTCCTAAGAAAGCGCACTCCCTTGCGCGTCCGCAATTGGCGCCCTTTCTGATCTACTCGAATAGCGGCGGGACCAGATACCTATAATCCTTTAAGGTGCCAAAGGGGCAGTTGTTATTTGGACACAGACTATATGTATGTTTGTGTGTGTACGTACGTGTGCGTGCCGCGCGCGGCAGTGACACAGAAAGAAAGAAATAGAGAAAGAGACATAGAGACTTTGCTTACGTTCCTGAGGCAGAAGGCAAAAGGCCTAATTCTTCGCAGACAAGGCAATTATAAGCAGTCATTGCCGAAATGCTATCGATGTATTGTGTGAGCCAACGGCGGTTCTCACGGCCCGAAACGGGCCGACGGGATTTGTCATCATTCAAGACGATCAAACGCCAAGAAAATCAAAGAAAACTATTTTCGGGGTTTGTCCGTTCACAGATATCGTGATTGGAGGGATTTATGCAAACATTTTTGTCCTCCTTTCCATTTTTGATCGACTGAGATTATGTCAGGCTGATTCATTCAAACTGAAAACATTTTTTGCTTTATCTGTTGTTACAGGAAACAAAATACACAAAATTATGTAAAATACTGTTTTGAAACTTGTGATTGACCTGTTACATTACAATTGTAAATTCTCACGATTTAGAGAACCCAAAATTTTTATTGAAAACACCATTTCCATAGTGAAAATTGTAACATGTGGATCTGCGTGCGGATCTTTTCGTTTCTCCCGGGCACTCTTTGCACTGGTCACGTGTCTTTCGCTCTCCATCAGTCTCTCTGACGGATTGCTCAAAAACTGACTTTGGGTTCTTTCTTTGCGCCGAAGAGAGCTGATTTCTGGAGGGAAACAACGGAACAAAACCAAGACTCAGAAGATAGCGTAGGGTCACACGTCTCTCGTAAAGTGATACGACACACGTGAATTCGGTCAAATTCTACACCAAGTCAACAAGTTTGAGCGGAGATAAGACTGTCTACGGAGGGCAGAAAAGGCAGAGGGGGAGGGAATTGAGGGTTTTGTACGGCAAAAAGACATGGGCTCCGACGGTTGAACATTATTTGTTTCAACGGATACTCCACGTATCCGACATCGAAAATCCTTTGATAAAGAGTTTTGGCTCTTTTCTCCAACACAAAAAAGTATTAATAAGAGCACATTGGTTTCTAACGCACTCACAAATATAATGTGTTTCCGAAAAAGCACCTGTGTTTGGCTAAAGCCATGAAGGATGGCAAATTAGGTCCCGCCGCGATCGTTTGATTGTCTGCGCACTCCTCTTTTCAGTGTTTTTATAATCACTTCAATGTTTCAAATCGTCAATGACTAAAAACGATATCAAGGTCGCTCGAAAGTTGCCAACCTTTCGTTGGAAATAAAAGCTTCTCAAAAGATTCAGTTGGTTCCCGTCACAAAAACCCTGCGAACTTTCCGGTAAAGTGTGCGCTTTAAGGACATCGTGATGGGACCACAACTTTGACTAATTAGCGATAAATATCTTTAATTATAAATTCGCTAACATACTTAAGGGTGGCAGTTGGATACTTTGACGGCTATATCTGGATGGACTTAACCGACTGATTCAGGTGTTTCTTGCCATCGATGCCCGAAAATCGGCGTTAGGTGTTAGAAAATCAGACTGGCAGGGGAAGACCAGGCTGAGAAAACATTTCTGTGTGCCGTGGAAAGGTCATTCAAACGATAGAACTGAAAATCACAGCAGTGAAAAATCATTGAACAAAAAATTTCATCTTACATTTTAAATATCATTGACGTCTGAATACAAAGTCATTTTAAATATCATTGACGTCTGAATACATGTACTCTCTAGCTTTATCTTCATTTCTTAAAGTTCAAATGATCGGCCATTTATGGTCATTTGGTGTTCAGTCAACACCCATCAAAAGCCAATTGTCATAATTTCGTCTACCGTATCCATTAATAGGTGCTTGATTTGCGCAAGTGCATCGCAATTACGGATGCTCGTTTTTATAAGCGATCACACTGAATGAGAGAGGGCGCCAGACGGCTGGCAGGAATACAACCAGACAGCTGGTACTGTGCAGGAGGCTGTTTTTTGTCTCTCTTACTTTTGGATAAACACCCGCAGACACCAAATAGGCAGCACACGTGGGGGCCGCTGCCTGGTACGGTTCAGGACAGAGATGGTGATAAACGGGGGGTTTGCAGAAATTTCGAAAAAGAGAGGTGGGGAAGAAGACAGAAGTTGAAAAATATCATTAACCAAATGATTTCATATTGTATTTTTCTCATTCGTAGTCTCTTTACATCTCATTTCCTCTACATGGGTCTCTCTCTCTCTCTCTCTCTCTCTCTCTCTCTCTCTCTCTCTTTCTCTAACACTCTCTCTCTTTTTCTATCTCTTTCTCGCAATCAAGCAAAGTCAAAGTTGATAACTTTTTCATACAACTTCTTACTTCCTCTAATCACAATCACCTTCCCACTCTCTTGTTCTCGAAGGTCACACTCTGTGATGCTATGTGGGTGGTCATTTGTCAGCCGGCTGCCTGGAGTTCGGCGCAAGTGACATCCGACTGTCGCTGGGTGCATGTTGGGTGCATCGGGTGCACGTGTCCCGGGGGCGGCTGTCTTCCTCTGGCGATGGATGGCCTCAGGATCGAAGGCGCCGCGAGATTTATGCGCGAGAGGCGCAGCAGCACAGGCTCAGGCGCTGGAAAAGATAACAGGGGCCTACGAGAGGGAAAGGGGGGCTTTTTGAAAATGAATGGAGAGTTCACAGAAACACCGATATACATATTTCGCAAAAAAAAATCACAAAAGGAGGTGTTTTTAGCCAAATCGTTGCATGGTTTTAGATAGAGTACGTTTTATTTGTAGCAAAACCGAGAGGGCCATGTGTCTTGAAGGTGTATATGATTTCTTCGTGTTCAAACACTCTAATATTGAAATCATAAATGCCTCTCTCTCTATTTTTCTCTCTTCCATAATATTTGACCATTAGTTTCACTTAACGTAAAAGGTGTACCAAGAATGAACCGAAACAGAGTCGCTTCGGTGCGATCGCCGCAACTCATTGGGGGAACCGGTGTTTCAGGGTCGCGGCTGGCAGCAGGCCAGGGAGAATCGTTTTACTCGCTGTTGACAGCCGACAGACGGAGCCAGGAAATAGTACTCTCGTTTTATGAAGTAGAGGGAACAGATAAAAGTGAGGAAGTGTGTGTGTGTGTGTGTGTGTGTGTGTGTGTGCGTGTGTGTGTGCGTGTGTGTTTACTCTCCCTTTTTTCCTTTCATATTTTTGTAGTTGAATGCAAACACCAAAATCTAAAGGTCCATGGCTCTCTTCGAATTTTTGATTCGGCACGTGTTGTTTGTCTGCGTCGTTCTTGTGAACAAAGACTGTCCCAAAGTTCATTCCAGCCGCTATCTCCCCACGTGGTCCTATTTCTGTACCTGACGTGGTTGTCGCGTAAAAATTCCATCGCAAACATTTATCGCCGTCCAAATATTTTGGTGAAACTGGAAATTCAAATCTTGTGTGCTTTTCAAATGGATCGGCGACCCGAGCGAAAAACAGGCGAAACGACCCGAAAACGGCAGTTTTACTGAATGGAATGGTAACACACAAAAATATGAAACAAGAGGGAATGGAAGATTCGACCGGTTGTTCAACTGCGGAAACGCTACTTCTTCAGTACGCAGTTCTGGCTGTCAAACTTGTAATATCAAATGATTTGGCAGATTCGCATGTGCTTGCTATTTCTGTCTTCTGTGGCAAAAGATCATCCATGAAAGCGGCCTGTGAAAGTGGCACGTGTCCTCGGCTGTCCTCGCCAAGGTCTTTTCCCTCACGTGGTAGTAGATGGAGGAGATAATGGGCCGTCGAAGAGCACGCAAAGAGCGAATTCAAAATTATAAACACGTTTCAAACGAAAAACACATTACGAGGGACCGTTGAGCGCATTGTTAAGCCTTAATTATAGTGAGGATTATAGATGGGTCATCTTTGAAATGTATCCACAAGAACTCTCAATCTCCAATGAGCTGATAAAAGATATCTTGGAAAACCTTGTTGAATTTGACCATACTTATTCGTTTCTTTGGTAAATGAGAAGTGATGCGAGAAAATGTCGAAAAATAGAAAAATGTCCTTTTGGCCTGAAAGGATAATTTTATTTCACATACTTTTGTAATCATTCGCCTGTCTGAATCGTGTGGTAAAGAAAAGTAATTACAAAATAAAAATACAATTTTGCAATTACTTATCCCGACTTTTACAGTTGGTAACTCGGCTCGCTTCAAAAACAGAATTGTAAAAGTTTGCCAAACCCCGCCGTTTTCAGCGTTTGGACAAAGTCTCGCGTTTTCATGGCAAGTCGTTGCCTTGGCATTTTGCCAATGGTATTCGTGGCGGGACCAAGGTAGCCTATAACAATTTGTTCTGGCTGTTGGCAAAGTACCCATGCCGGTTTTTTGGCAGCTGGGGTTCCTTCAAAAGTTAAGAAGAGAAAGGTCGCGTTACGAAAAGTTGCAGATTCGGTTCCTGCGTAATCCCATAGAAATGATTTTACGAAGTTGAAGCTCGGATAGAACTGTAAAATTCTCGCAAAAAAAAGTCTGTTCAAAGGCCAAAAAACCAAAGTTCCAGTACGATAGAATCACGCCCTTCTCACCTTTTTGTCCGCCGTCTTTTTGGTCCGCCGTGTCATCCTCCGAATCTTCCGCGCGCGCGCTTCGCAACAAAACCGCAGCGGACGCTGATTTATTGCGCTTTGTGAGAGACGGCGAAGCACAATAACATCATTACCGGGTATTTATGGGCGGACGGAAGCCGAAAAGTCGGTGGATTAACAGGGATTTATGGGAGACATCAGGGGTCAAGTGGAGGGAGGGGGAGGCAAGTCTTTTAAGGCAGAGGCCCACGAAAATGAAAATGGACCCATAGCGTAGCGTAGGCGAGAGAGTGGCATTTTCAATGGTGAAATGCAGAGAATTTTATAATTAGCATGGACAGGTCCCCCTCTTCATTTTACGTGGGCCTCTGACTTTAAACTGTTGGCTAATTTTTATTGATGTTAAAATGTCTTTAGAAAATGGCTCCTCAAAAAAAAACGGTTGCTCATTACCAAATGCAAATGACAACTTATTTGAAAACTACGACACTGACATGGAAATACCAGCAATAATTTGGCAGAACTCAAAAAGGGACTAAAATTCAATAACTATCAAAGGCTTTCTTTTGAAAGTATGGTTTGAACTACGATTGACTATAAGGCCACGTTTTTTTATAAAATTTCAAGGAGACAGAACGCCAACTTTGGTATTTAGCGGAATTAATATTTCTCTGTATCTCTGTCGCATTCTCACACAAACACACACACACATACACACATACATACACACAATTTTCACTTATATTCTCTGTTTCAGTTTATCTCTTTCACACACACAATGCTTCTGGCTATCACTTTCACTCAGTATGTCGCCACTCTCCCTCCTCTCTCTCTCTCTCTCTCTCTCTCTCTCTCTCTCTCTCTCACTCTCTCTCTCTATCTCTCTGTCTGTCTCTCTCTCGCTCTATCTATTTATCTCTATCTCTCTCTAATTGTGTATCATAATACCAAAATGCTCTTATAATACAGGCCGATCTCATACAGACACGATGCTCAGGAATGAATAATTTACACGGTGTATTCGATGAACGTCCGTCATAAGAAGAATTCGGAACAACCATATTCCCAGAGAGAATTTCTTTTGATTCTTTGTTCTTTTGAATACTCTCTCCGTGGTCAATCTCTTTCAGATGGATGTCGGTGCCCGTAGTCTGTTCGTCACGTGTTGTGCGGGGAAAAGATGGATGGCGATTACGGTAAACGGGGATTGTTGAATCGAGGCGTAGAATTTCAATCAGCGCACTCGCAATTTCCATTAATCACTGTCCTCCACCACAGCTTCTGTTCTCCTGAACAACGCAAAAGAGGACCAAGAATTGTTTAATTGAACCAGACAAACCGCTAATCAAAACTGAAACCTCAGCAAAGTCTAATCTTCAGTTCAGTCAGAACGTCTGAGATTTTCCAAGATGACTTGTGGTAGATATCGACGAAACTTTCCTTATCGGGGTTCAGAAAAGCGCGTTCAGAACCCGCTATTGCATCACCCATTTGCGCTGGTGCGTCAGAAGAAAAAGACTGATAGGCTGCAAGACTCTTTTGTAGGCAAGAAGCTAGAAAAAGTTGTTTGTTTCAAGTTAGAAATGAGGTTTGGGATCTTTTCTTGTGACTTGAATGTTCTTTGAACGATATCTGGATCTGCGATGTGTGTGTGTGTGTGTGTGTGTGTGTGGGTGTGTGTGTGTGTGTGCATGTGTGCAGGTGTGTCAGTGAGAGACTGAGAGTAGAACTATCCGTTTGTCCACGACGCTGTCGTTTCCGTGCAATTCGTGCAAAGCCCCCCATGGCTGATAGGAACCATCCGGCTGTCATTCAATCTATTCATTTACGTGGTCGTAAAAGATAAATTTATGTTCCACTGGTTTTCCAACGCCCTGTTTCCAAGTGAATTGCTTATCTGGGGTCGAATGGCACCACGCGACTTTAGATAAGAGCCCGACGGCAAAATGCCATCGAAAGGGAGATTTTCCAGATATTTTAGGGGCCCAGTGTTGGTGTATACAGAGGGGAACGGAGGGTCGTTAATCTCGGCTAGAAACCGCACAATTAATCAAACAAGTGCAATCTCTGGCTGACGCTGTAACAGAAAAGACACTTGTTCGATCGCTGAAATAACGGCTTCAGGTGCGGGTGGTAAGGGGTTTGATCTCCATTTATACGGTGAACAAAGACGTGAGTGAGAGAGACAGACGAGTGACAGAGACCCAGAATCATTTGTTGGTTTATACATTACATTATTTCTGCTCTATTAATCGAACAAAGCTCATTTATACAATCCACGGAAGTGTTCCTTCCAGACGAACTTTCCCTTTGTGTCCACCTCAGCAGATCTGACACGTCCGCTCTTATCTCGCGAACATTGTCTCCGTATCAGTAGCCGCCGTGTGGTGTAAATCAAACGAACAAATTCTTAGAACGAAGGGACTTTCAGGATGATTTATCACTCTTAGGGACTGGCGATTCAGTTGGCAAATGTTGAAGAGCTCCAAGTGTGCCATGCCATCGATAAAGTACCCTTCTTGTCTCCGGGCCCAGATTTGAGTCCGCAGCACCGTATATGAAGAAAACGGCATGGCGGTGAAAATTAAATGCGAACTTCGCGCATTTTGGTGATATCGGAATCTTTGTGGAAACTTCAGGAACTTGCGCTATCAAATATACATAACTTTCCTTGCCTAAAGAAATGTACCTTAAAGGTGTAAAAGAATACGTCTGTTGTTCCCAATCTTACCTATGGATTTTAAATCTGGAGCCCTCAATACGTGAAGCTTGTTGATATCAGTAGAAACCGGAGAGAGCAATCGTGGGATAAAGAAGTATCGTATGGTGGAAAATGGGCCAAGGTCCTAATGTGATCCAAGCTAAACTATGAGTCACAGATCGACCCGACACCGGGAACAGCCTATCTCTTTCTGGTGCTCACAGCCTTTTATGGTCAGCCTAAAAAACAAACACGATTACCTAATGTGTCCACAGAAAACCGCTGTATTGTTCCAGAGTTTGGTTTACCGATGATGACGAAAGGTTATAAAGACCTCTTGGATAAATAACATTCATATTTATATTCAACAAAACATGGAGATTCCGTCACTCTTCGCGTTTCCGCACATTCTTCGCTCCGCCAGCCCGCTTTTTAAACTCCACGACTCCTTTGGTCTGGAAATGTTCATTAACACAACAAAAGAAGGCGAACAAACCTTCTTCACAGCTGCCACCTTCTCTGTGAATTCGACCTTGGGCTCCTTCTCCTCGGCAGCCTTCTTCCCAGCCGCTATGTCCGCAGCCTCCTTCTTCTCCTGCTCCTCCAACTCGCGATAGCGAGCTGTCAGCGGAGAGAACACGGGCTCTCTGGAACCAAAGACCGTTTTATCATGGAGAGTAGCCTACTTTTCGATCTTCTTCACCACTTTGGTCCAGCCGCCGATTCCCGTTGCTACTGATACTTCACGCTCAGGTTCTGGATCGGGGATTGCGTATTGAATGACCTCTGGCTTTTCCTCAGGCACGTCTTCAACTTCAGCTTTGACATTTGACGAACCCGGCTCTGAAACAGATGTCAGTTGCGAAGAAAAAAGCGGAGAAACAAGCTAAATCGTCAAAACCCACCACAGGATGGAAGGGGAATAGCGTTGACGTCATTAACTTCGTTCATCCGAGTGGAGATTTCGGGGCGGGTGAAGGGTACGGCCTGGTAAAAATATATAATCCTAATTATTGAAAAACATACCAATCCGACAAGATTCGCCGGGAGAATGGTAGAATCATGGGTGCGTTTGGGAGCACGATTGGTCTTTCTGTTCCTTGGGGCCTTTGGTTCCGGAATGTCCAGAAGGTAGTCGGAAGCAGCCGGCTCCTCTTTTTGGTAATAGCCATCTAAAACAAAATTCAAATGGGCAGGGCTTGGGTCGAAATCTAATGATGTTTTGACAAAGGGTGACCGAACTGGGCTCACTTTGGTTTGCCTCTTAGCCACTCGGGTATGGAAAACATACACATTTATTTAGGAATTCTCCGAGTTGGAACCCTCCTTTAAACATTAACTTTTGCACATTAAGAACGACGTTTTCCAACAAAAAGAATGAAAAAATATTAACCTCGAAAAGAGTTACATTTAAAAAAAAACATCAAAAAATCAAGGGCCGACACGGGCCAGCCCGCTCTAAAAATTTGCTTTACATAGGTGCCACAAAAGGCTAAAGTCCAGGCAAGGTAAGTTGCACTACCTCACTTAGAAAGGTAGGTAAAATCGACGATTTTTTAAAGGCAACCACAGTTTTCAGAGCTATTACTTAAATTAGTGTTGTGTAACAGATATGATAACGTTTTTTATCGCATTATGAACTTAATAACACAGCTAACGGCAAGAAAGCATAAAATTTTGTGCCAGCTGACTGGCATGAGAGTTTTCAACGGGGCGTCTTCGTAAAAAAACTATTTTTAAAGAAATGCAATTTCCACCAGTCTACCCTTACCATTATCGATTGACAATTTAAAAATGAATATACGACCTACCGTATCCAGGCGGCAAATTCCCCTGGTCGACGGCCTCCTGTGTCGCCCTCTGTTCAATCTCAGCCAGCTCAAAGTTGTGTTTGATCTCCTTGTCGGCCTCCAATTGCGCCAGGAATATCTCATACTCGATTGGCGTGTAGTAGGGTCCAGGAGGCGCCCAGGCGGTTTCTGCAATAACCTAAATCTGAGTATCCAACCGTGAACGTACCTCCAGTGTACATGTGCCAGTAGTAGGTCTGTCCCTCCTCCGTCGAAGCCTCCACCCATCGCTTCTCTTTCGCCTTGGCCTCCGCAATCGCTGCCTCGGCCGCCTTCTTCTCATCCAATTCATGCTGCAGCTTTGCTTGCTTTCGAGCACGATCTCCAGCTAAATTGCACATAAAATACTCAGAGAACTTGGACAAACCCAATTTTTCGGCGTGTTTCTGGGCTTTGAGCAATGCTTCACGGTTGACTTTCACCGGCACTGGACCAGAGGGACCATCGGCCTGAAAATATGCACTGCCCCAAAAGAATTATGGTGCTAACTCTTCTGTACTCTCCGTTCTTCTTCTGGTCCGTGATTTTCGCCATTTCCTTGGCCATAGCTGTCACATCCGTGTGTTGCCGGGGATCAAAGTAGCTCAGTTGGATACCGGTTGCTGAAAAACCTCATATGAACAGAACAAAAAAACACAGTTTACATGGGAGAGACGGTCCTTCCATCACTCCTTCGCCGTGCTTCTTCATCGACACATAGGCTCCCTGCTCCATCGCAGCCAAAGTTCCCTGCATCGTGATTTCCTGAACACAGTAGTTATTTTAATAGAAGACACTACCCACCGCCTGAAGCTTCTTTTCCCTGTTTCGAGTGACATCGCGCAGCTTGGCAGCCAACGCAGCCTTGTGTTTCTCTCCCCGCTCATGGAATTCGGTCGAAGCCTTGTTGTCACCAAACCACACCTGAAACAAGATGATGAATTAAAAACGTACAAATTTTAGCTAAAGGGCCACGCGGAACCACACGAATTTTCTGCTGGACCACGAGGAACCACACTAATTTTCAGGTGAGCCACGCGGAACCACACTAATTTTCTGCTGAGCCACGCGGAACCACACTAATTTTCTGCTGAGCCACGCGGAACCACACTAATTTTCTGCTGAGCCACGCGGAACCACACTAATTTTCTGCTGGGCCACGCGGAACCACACTAATTTTCTGCTGGGCCACGCGGAACCACACTAATTTTCTGCTGAGCCACGCGGAACCACAGTCATTTCGAGCTATAGTCCTTGCCCACGGACCTTTTCTAAAGTTTCGATGACCTGCACATCTAACGCGCGAAATAGTGTGCAAGTCGAGGAGACGCAGACAAAAAGCCGCTTGTTTCCCGCTGCCGGCTAGGAAAGCTCGCTGGGCGACGAGTATATTTCTGATCTTACCTTACAGATCTCGCAGTACTTGCGACCGACTGATACCCAACGCTCAGCCATTTCCTTAAAATTGAGGTTATTTAAAAATCAAATTGCGATATTAATATTAACTCAACGAGTCCAATGCATTAAAAAAATACTTCAAGGTATCGTCGATAAAAACGGCTGATTGGGACAGAAAACAATAAATAAATATTTATTACAAAAATTAAAATGGCAAGGCTGGCTAGTATTAGTGTACTGAATGTAAATATACAATAATTACAAAAAATGTTAGTACCAGTATTAGTCTGTGAAATCTACAATTGATCGTAGTCTCCGGCCGCATTCCCAGCTCCAGATCGGCCGAGGAACGCCTCCAACGCCAGCCGAGAATCGTCGATCACCGGCTGTTTCGTCTTTTTCTTCTTCGGCTTTTCTGGATCCATCGACTTTTTCTTTTCCCCGTCTGATTTCTTCTTTTTCTTTTTTGCCTTCTCCACAGGAGCTACACTTTCCTAAAGCGGGGAAAATAAATTACTTCGTGTTAAAATCCAACCTCCGTATACGAAGTTGTGCTGTGCAAGGCAGCCTTCGCCGGGGCCAACTTCACTCCGATCTCCTCGTCAGAAGACTCATCTTCCTTCAAAGAAGCCTAAACCGACGTTATTATGGCACTAATCTCTAAATACCTGGCCAAAAGTGGCGGTAATGTCTTCAGAAGACCCTAGCCAGGCGTCCAAATCATTGATAGCTGCGTTTTCGTGTGCCTCCAGAACGGAAGTGGGTGGGAAAGAGAGCTAAAAGAGGAGAAATTGCACAAGAACTGGCCGCAAACCTTTTGAGGAGAGGGCGAGTCTCCTGTGGCATGAGTGGCGATGAACTTTATTGGTTCGTCCGAGTCTTCCCGCTCCGGATCCGGGGTGTTGTACTCTTCGTTCGAAGACTCTGCCTGATCGTTCATTTTGACACGGAATGCTGAAATGGAAACTCATTTTCCCCTTTTTGGAAGCAGACATATTTTAAGAGGGAGCCGTCTCAATTAAAACCTAATCTTCCGTGGTTTCCACTTACCGGTGGGTGTGGGTGCCGGACAGGGGGAAACTGCGGGTGGCACAGCACTGCTTCGCCTCTTCTCCGCCTGCTGCGTCATCTTCTCGTTCAGATCATCGTCGGAATCCACGTCCTGTTCGAAAGTCTTCACCATACTGTTAGCTTCACTAAAACATCTCCAATTACAAACAAAAACTGACAGAACTCACTCATCGCTTGATTTCCGGATTGGGAGTGACGCCGGTCTATGAGAAACCGGAGCTTCGTCCAGGAAATGGTCAATGTTGTCTTCCTGTTGTGTATTTGTCTCTGAAATTGGCAACTTTTAAATTAATAACTTTGAAAACTAACGAGGGAAAGACTTGACGGCTGTCTCTGGGGTTGGCATGGCCGGTGAATTGTTCCTTGTCGGAGTCCTGTCCGGAGATATCTTCTGTCCTGGGATCGGCTGTCCCCCGCCCATCACCCTGGTCCCCGTTTGAATCGAATGCCCTCGGGCGCCCTGGTTCTCAGCCGCTTGGCGTCTCCGCTGCGTGACTGCGTCCATAAACCTATAAGAAATTGTTTCAGAAATTCTTTGATTCATCATAAACGTGTTAAAAATGTATCCCTAAAACCCAAAAATAAAAGTGTCCCTAGGCTTATCGAAGAAACTCTTTAAAGGCTTAGGTCACAAAATTAAAAATTAAAAACGAACAGCTCGTAATCGGCCTCCGGCGTCTCTTGGTAACAGTCGAGTTCGGTGTAGCTCGAAAGGATTTCTTCACGATTTCTCTCCAACTGGCGGTTCAGGGTGGCCCTCTGAAAGAGTCGAAAGTATAAGAAAGTTTGGATTGAGTATACCTGCAAACAGAGGAACGGAATGTTAAAGAAAAGATAGACAAGACGAAGACCGAAGGCGTTTCGCATTGAGGAGGAAGTCCAGCGCATAACGGGAGCGCCATCACGGGCAGAGTGAGTCCTGAAGAAAATGTATTTAGAACAGGAAATAGAAATCCAGAATATACAAAACAGAACTAAATTAAGCAAAAATGAAATCTTATTTCTGATGCATGTGCCGGGTCAGCTATCCCTCGAGCCGGCCCTTAATTGGAGAATCTTGTTTGTGGCTACCCAAATTTGTAAGCTCTTTTGTTTTCCATTAGCGTCACTTTATGACTTCTGCTAAAAAAACATACTATAATATTACGTACATAACTACATAAACCCATTTTTCTCTTTTCCTTTTCCCTTACAATTAGTTGTCAAAAATAGTCCACAAAGGTCATTGGTATACGAATTCTAACCCAAGCGCCCTCAATCCGGAACTGTTGTTATGATGCGAGAATTGGTGTTGACGGACACGTCGCGACCTGTTCCGGGCACTCTTTCTACCGAGGGAGCGAGCCAACGATAACTGCTCTCTATTACCCGATAAGGCGTCACCTGATTGGCACACATCGATTGCCTGCCTTCAAAACAGTCGTTTCCCACACGATCAATACACTCTTTTATATCAAGTAGATGTTCGTTTCAGTAGTGAGACCTACAGCTGGTTTGACCAGTCGCCGCCATGAGCACAATGGGCTTTCCCATGTTCTTCATGAACATTGGAGACAGTTCTCAGGTTCCTTGGATGGGAGTCGCTAGGCATCTTTCGGCATTTATTTTCTACGTTCTAGCTCTCGTACAGTGGCCAGGTATGTGCACCGATCTTAAAATAAATGGGAGGCGTACGGTTTGTACGTCAATTTACGAATCCTCTCGGAATATGAACTAGCCAATTCTGTTTGTTTGCACGATGCAACTTGTTCCGGACAGTTGGAATAAAACGAAAACATATTCTAGGGTATATGGTGTCCGACTGGGCGGGGGAGGACCGGCCCTTCGCCTACAACCTCACTTCGCTTATGTTCACATTGGCCTTCTGGTGCGCCTGTCTGTATCATTATCTGGTATCCGCCGGCCGTGTTAAGGTATGAATAACGCCAAAAATGAAGTTGGAAGAGGCATTTAGATAGAATGGGCTTCTGGGAGAGTGAGGGCCAAAGGCTGGATCGTGAAGACTTCACGTCGAGCACATCGAGTGCTTTTGAGTTTAGCCTTGGCAATCTCAGCAATGACAATAATTCAATCTACGACCACTTCAATGGTGATTAACCACTTTTACATTAAAGAAGACGAACCAAATCCGAAAGAACACGCCATTTTGGTCCTACTCAAGGTCAGTTTTCCAAAATGTGATGGGAAAAAGGTTCTTCAGATTGACCAGACTCTCGCCTTCTTTTTACTGGTTTATGTGCTCGGACGATTAGTTTTCGAGCCGGTAAGTATTCGGAAGAACAGGAGACGCCACTCGCCATCAGGGGTGTATCATACAACCACTGCGAGAGAACTAATCAAGGATGTAGGATTGCCGGAATCAGAAGAATGCAATATTTGTGTGGAAAGATGGGCCAATCGACAGCTGGGCTGTGGACATCTCATCTGCTGCTGTTGTCTTGGAGAGATATGGAAGGTTCGTTGAATTCCAAGCGGATTTCTGCCTCGCGGTATTCCGGGTTCCACGAAGGAAGGGGTATCAGAGTGTTTAAATGAAAATATAATCGCGCCAAAAGCATCAGTATAGAAACTAAGTTGTTTGATTAGCACGCATTAATCAACCGGACACAAAATTCTATTTTCAGACTGAGAAATCGGTGCAAGTCAGATGTCCATTCTGTCGAAAAGATGTCCAAGTGGTCCGTCGATTGAAGATTTCCGACGGCGGAAATGTGGAAGTGAACGAGTGTTGTGGAGAGATTCTGACTCTGGTCACGAGTACAAATTCCACTAGAGGCGGTTCTCTCGAAGACGTCAATGTCTGATTCAAAAAGTCACAAATCCCACATTTTCTCTCCTAGGTGCTGATTGCATAACGTGTTCTGTTCTGTTTTCGTAATAATAAAAAAGCCTACCTATTGAATTGATCCACGTAGCTGTTGCACATCTCGTCGGTCACAACGCGGTGGTGTCCCATGTCTATCCGATTGGCCAGAATTAGGATCTAAACAAATATGTATACATGCATAAAAGAGCTACAAACCGGAATGTCGCTGGGAACCTTCTCCGCCTCCTTCTGCACGTAGTCCCATGTCCAGGCTTTGGTCAAATCGAAAACCAGGATCACCCCGTGAGCCCCTTTGTACACATCCACAAAACGGGCGTCACACGCCGCCTCCTCCAGCTGAACGATGATTTTTTTTTTTATTCAAAACTGATTGATTCACCTCGTTTTCGGCCATCTCCACCTTGTTCGAGAACTTGAGTTTGTCGTTCTTCACTCGTTTCTTTGTCGACTGATCTACAATATCCCACACGTCCACTTTCACGACGTCGTCGGTGGCACGGTAGTTCCATTGGATATTCACAACCTTAAAGAAAATAATTACATGGTAGCTGAAAAGAATTACATGGTAGCTGGAAATTTACTCGAAATATTGGATTTTACATGGCCAAACCATCGCTGGGGTACTTTCGCGATAGTCACCCCTCTAATATAAAAAGTTTGGTAAATTTGCGACGGATCTCCATATTAACAAAATTGGCTTAAAACTTAAAATGGCGATGGCAATAACCGTCTGCTTTTGGGGGAACTTGACGCTGTATGATTGTAGTTGTGCCAACCAGCTGGCACAAATTTTCGTTTATTCAAAAAATTGTAAATTCAAACGAACCTGTATTTCTTCGGTGGGCACGTATTCCTCCTGGAAATTGTGGCCTTGCAGCCGACGAAGAAGGGAAGACTTTCCCACGTTGCGGTCCCCTCGGATCACTATTTTCACTAAATGGACATTTTCACCTCTAATTTCTAAGCACTCACTGTTGTATTGTACTCCCCTTGCGTACTTCCTCTGGAGCTCCTGATTTACCCGATGGACTCCCGAAGGCATCGAGGCCGGAGGGGTTTGGGCCCCGTCCTTCTCTCCGCCCAATTTCCTCCGCAACGCGGAAATCATCTGAGACATAAAATGTACAGCAAGATTAAGAAAAAGGAATAAAATGGGCTGTTGCCAGTCGGCTGGATCGAAATAAGCGAGCAATTGAGATTTAATAAACCGGATGTAACAAGTAACCAGTATAACAACAACATAGCAACTGTGGGACTCTACTGTTCCGACTTCAGGGCGAACATCTTCACTTTGTACATTCCTTTGGGGAAGCCGGTCTGCAGGTTCTTCGCGACGAGACGGAGTCCCGCCTGTTCGAACAGATCCTCGACGAGAGCCTCAGGCCGCGTCCAGCTGTGATCTTCGCAATCGAAAACTGACTTGTCTCCTGCAAAATCGCAAAAGTTAGACGGAATAAAAAAAAGCAATAAACCTGAGGCTAGGTTATCCTTGAGGACGATAGTTCCACCCTCCCGCAACCCCTCCTTGCAGCGCTCGAAAAACTTGACAAAATCGGAGTCTGTGAGGTGGCCAGACACCCACTGGATCCAAATCAAGTCGTACCTACCACCAAAATAAGGCGATTTTTCTAAAAAATCACCTGTTCTCGGGAGGAGCGAATGACTGAAGACCTTCGACGAACTTCTCTCCGATCTTCGGATTGGCACCGATGTAATCCTTACTCTTCACTATTAAATTCTCCGCCACGTCCACCATATCTACCTGAAAATGGAAAATATTGAGAAAATGAGCAACTAGCCTTGTTAAACAAAGGCAGGAGGAGGTGCTTTGTTACTCGGCCGATTCCGGCGCCGCAGTCAATTGCATAATCCATGTTAACCAAGAATTTCTGAACATAATTGTTTAAACATTAAAATAAAAACACTACCTTCTCCTGGAGATGGCGAATAAACTTCTTCGACAGAGTAATATCGGGAGTATGCAGCTGGGCGAAACCCCCGAGCATTCCGTCTACATCCTCACTAGCCTGGGTCCAGTATTCCTCGGCCTAAGGATAAAACATGACTAAAAACGAAACGACAAACCTTATTGTAAATATCATCGACGGCAGCTGATTCGGAAACGCTGGAATCCATACTTAAGCGATTTCCTTGTAAGAAGCGAAATAAATTCGAAGATTTCCTTAGAAACAGGGCCAGATCTAAAATAATTATTTCGATACATTGAAATACATTAAAACAAAAGCGAAGAAGAATGGAACATGCGAAAGCGAAATTCAAAAAATATCGAAATTACACACACTTCATGGGGCGGAGAGGAAAAAGCGTTGTAGGACCGGAGCCCAGAAACAACGATTTCAGATTCCACGACATGTTATCCGGACCGGATAACAGACAGATTATCCGGTCAATACGACAAGTTATCCGCGCGACAAGTTATCCGGACCCCGACAAGTTATCCGGTACGACAAGTTATCCGGTACGACAGTATTCGGTAACTATGCGTAAAACAAGAGATTTAATGTGTTTCTGGGCTTATTTCAAGCTGCGGTTAAAGTTATGACACCAATTTCTAGGGGGGAAAGCGAAATAACTTCACACGAAAGTGAGTAATTACAGAAAACTGAACAATTTTGGCTTTAAAATGTTTTTTCTGCAATTTTTGTCTTCTCTGTCAATCTTCTCTGCTAGCTTCATCGCAATCATTTCAATTTTCTTTTTCAAATTCCGAAAAAAAATAATATAGTTTCAACGGAACCACACGGATAATGTTTTTTCCCATTAGTTGTGTAATTTGGTATAGTATTCACGCACTGAATATATATGAAGTGTTCATATGAATGAAAAAGAGTTACAGACACAGTTTTCATAGCTGCCTTTGCGAGAGAAAAAAAACAAACAAAATCGGATTAAAATATTGCGCGAATGAATAAAAGCTGTTGATTCAAGTGAAACTACGATATCGGTAGAGTCATTATCAAAAATTAAACCACGATGAAAAATAAAATTGTGGGAAAAATCATTTCAGCCTAGTGATCTATGAGTGAAATTAACTTATTAACATTCACGAAAACATATGAATATACGAAAATATACTTAAAGGCAGTGTGTCACCAAAATTCGACCACCTCAGATTTCAAACTTATACTTTACCAAAATTAGCCCTTTCGATGACGATTTTTAAAATGTATATACTTTGCTGAAAACCTTGTTTTATTGCTTATGTTTGATTCCTCAAAGTTTTCCCGCCAAATGTTTGAACTTTAATTAGCATGCCGCTCTCTCCATTTCCTATTGTGAAAATGGCTCACTCGCTTCACGGTACGCTGTGTACAGGTCCACCCGTACATGCATTCATTTTTCATGACACACTGCCTTTAAAAACGGCGTTGCGGTAAAAAAAAGCAAAAAATGTCGTTAAATGTCCCCGGGTAGAGTGGATAACATGTCGGTTTGGCAGGATAACTTGTCGTTTATCCGACCGGATAAACTGTCGCGGTTCGTTCGGATAAATTGTCGCAGTAAAATTCGGATAACATTTTGTTATCCGGATAACTTGTCGGAAAAAGCGGATAATCTGTCGCGGATAACTTGTCGTAAAACCCAAACTATTCAAAACGCTGGGAAACAACAATTTATTTTGAAGCCTGCGAAATTTAAGGGATTGCCACTTCCGCTCCCTGTTTTTTTGCTCTACATGTCAGATTTGATTCTTCTCCGTACTAAGAGAGCTTTTTTTACAGCGGAGCTCCGGAGTTAATATGTAAAGGGTTCCCTGTGTCCACCCTTTAATGTCTTATGATTTACAAATACCGGAAGCCACGATAGTTCCGTTGAGTGGAGGTTTTGTTCACGGCAAGTACGCTCAATTGAAATGCGCAAGTGGCAGGTGAAAGAGACATTCCGCCAGTCGCACGCGACACGTGCCGCGTGCGAGACGGCGACGAAATAGCACGCTATCAAGTTAGACGCAGAACCGGCGCCCTTCTAACACCCTCCTGTCCTCACATGCTCTCTTGCGTGTCTGCGCTCTCCTCTGATTATATGCTATTGCAGCCAATTGCGCTCCACTTGCGCTATGCACTTGCCGTGTGTTACCTGCACCTCTGTAAAGAGGTGTTCGATGCGTTTTGTAAGTTCAAAGGACATTAAAGTGTAGGTTAGCGGGATCGCTATTTTTTTTAAATTATACGAAAAGTTGGCACTTGTCGCAAATACGTGTCTTTAAAAAATATACGTGTCTATAAAAAATATACGTGTCTATATAAAAAATACGTGTCTTTAAAAATAAGGGTCTATAACTCGAAATTCTCTTGGCATGAAAACTATAAGCTAACAAAATACGTGTCTTTAAAAATACATGTCTATAAATTTAATAGGTGAAAATCGGCCGTTTGTTTTTCGTCTTGACAATTGCACGGATCTTGTGTATACACAAGGGCTTCTAATTTTTTACTCTTATTACATGAAAAGACCACGGGCATTTTTCTTTGCCATAGGCATTTTTCCTGCCATGTGCATTTTTGTTTTTTTTTTTAGGCAAGACAGAAATAGTAGGTTGAAATTTTCCCATATAATTTTGCATAAATGCTATCGTTTCCTGATAATGAAGATATCAGAAAAAAACGAACAGAGAAAGAGACACAGAAGAGAACAGCGATACATAGATATATCTATCCCTCTTTTTTTCTCTTCCTGTTTCTCAAATCAGGAGATGTGAGTGAGATCGTAATGTTTGGTGTTCAAATTTTAAAACTGACACACACATACACACAAATACACACATACACACAAAACACCTTCCTTCTCTCCGGATAAACCGATTTCAGGGAGTTCGTTCTTTCAATAGATAAGATTTTTTGCAAAGATTGAATGTGTTACCACACATACGACTCTAGACTGACAATCGCTACAAGCTCATCAGAGAATATTAACCCTATGTCACTTTTCCCTCCTGGCAATACAAGGCGTTAGTCTTCCTACTAGTTAGGATTGACTCACCCACACCCAACTACTGTTCACTTCACTTCTTCACTTCAGTCTTCTAGCATCGAAGTTAAATATTTACAACTACCACTAAGATCTGCACTAGTGGAACTCGTGATGGGCGTAAGCCAACCGTCTTCAACGCAACCACTACGACCATCCTACTCGTTGCGACCAGCAACGGTTGAATATAGTTCTCTCCAGGAGTTTGTCTAGGTTAGCAAGGACTAGCAATTTTGTGACGGTTTGGAGCGTACGCTAAGATGGCGCCACAGGCCCATGAGGTTACTTCGAACACATTAAGCCAGAAGATCTAGACTATGAATTCAAGTCCGATGTGCGAAGTCATCGCTTTGATCTATTTTATCCAGGAAAGTCTGTCCTTTCTGGTTGGATTTAAATGTCCGTGGATCTCAATGGATCTCACGGCGCGTAGGCTATTATCACGTTTCCGTGAATCTGGTCCATAGCGTTTCCTATTTTCATTCATTCTCTCCAAGTGAACCTCTCCGCCCGGTCTGTATGCCTCCTCTCCTCTCCCTGTTCATCCATCTCTTCGCCTTCCTTTTATCCCTGTCCGCTTCTATCAACTGTGGAGGAAAGAAGGACGATGAGAACGAAGAAGATCCGAAGCAGAACCTCCCCGTGCCTGCAAAACTGCCCCAGCCGCCGTCGAGTGAAGGAAAGAAAGCGGAGAAGTCGGGAAAGAAGCTGAAGATAGCAGCAGTGGCACCGGCTCCTGCGGAACAGTCGCCGGAGAACCCGCCAGCTGAACAGCCGAAGAGCCAGAATAAGAAGAGTGTGGATCCAACGCAGTCGAAGGAGAACAAGGAATCGAAGAAGGACGAAAACGAGGAGAAAGAAGATAAGAAGGAGATGAAAAATGAGAGTAAGAAGAGCAAGGAAGTGGTCAAGACGCAGGAGACGGGCGAAGCCAAGAAAGAGGAAGACAAGGCGAAGAACGAGACGGAGAAGGGGAAGAAGAAGTCGGCGGATGACGTGGTTCCGACGCAACAGGACGAGGGAGAAGAAGAGGAGGAGAACATTGTGAGCGCAAAAGGAACGGACGAAATGATGGGGGTGAAGAGCACGGTGGGAGACGGATCGAACAAATCGAACAAGATGGTCCGATCGCAGAGGTCGGTAGACAAAATGGCCGCAATCTGGGACATTGAGTTCAAAGGAAGCAATCTGACGAAGAGAGGAGAATAGGAAAGAGGAAGGATAACACATATATTTTGAATAAACATCGAGAGAATGAAGTGTTTGATCGATTTTGACGGTTTTCTGTGCGAAGATAAAAAATCAATGCAGCCGACATTTTTATCACAGGTTATTTAACTCAGTTTTCAAGGTACGATGTCTCGAAATAGCGCCGTAAACTGCCACTTTCCATGCTGGAGTTATTTATTCACCTTTTATAGATAAAATTTTATGGGGAGTTTATGTATAAATGTAGTTCCACGGCGGGGACAGGCGACCATAAAAGTGATCCCGGTTAAAGGACTGTTTTTTCGTTGGAGAGCTGCCAAAATCCCAAATCAATAACGACTCTAAATTACGACAGACAAACTTTTTCTTAAAGGCGCCATTGCGCGGGTCCCGAAGCGCCTTAGATGCTCAATAAAAATAGCACACCCCGCCGTCAGCCTTGCGGCGACGGCACTGCAGTAAGTGTGCTCCAATGCCAATTCGAATGCAATAGAAACTGGCGGACACAAACCTGAGAATACTGCTTTATTTCTTAACAATCTGAGTTCACAGATCGATAGAGCACCTCCGATTCTCTTGGAATGAGTTTTTTCACGGTACAACAATGATTACAAACCGAAAGGCATTGTTTTTCTTGTTTTCCTCATAAACCAACTGGACAAATATTGGTGCCAAAACTCATTCCAAGAGAAGCATGTGTGTGCTACTATTTCATGATTAGAACGTCAAATTTGATGCAGTATTCGCTGAGAAAACGTGTCCGCCAATTTCAGCTCGACATTTAGCAGGCCGCCCGTTGTTTAGTGATTCAGTACGGTAAGACAGCTGCTCCTGATTAAGCTTATCTAGCAATAATTACTATTGAAAATATACATAATTTGGCGTATTGGACCACATTCTCTCGTTTAAAGCTTTAAAATAAAAAATTACATGTTAAAATGAATTTTAAAAGACCATTTTCTTTCGCTTGCTTGAATCTCAGGGTTTTCGTGGCGGGACCCAGCTTCAATGAAACGGCGCATTTCCGAAATACGATCGCCGCAAATGTGAGAATTCTGGGGTGTTTTTCGTAGATTTCTTTTTAAAAGTTGATGCAAAACACTTTTATCATTTGGCCTGAGTTTTTTGCCGACCCAAAAATGCCTACAGTCAAAGAAATACGGTTTTTTGTGTTTTTCGCTATTTTCCGGTCGCTGAATTTTAGAGAAAAAACTCAGGCCACATAAGGCATTAATGAGCTGAAAGTTGACAGAAAGAATGGTTGTTGAAAACGGCTAGAACGTCCAGGTTTGCGGCGGACAGTTTGTGTTTTTAAACCAGCTGTCTGTCGCGAATTCGACATTTTCCGGCCGGTTTCTCTATTTAATTAAGCTAAATGAATGGTTTTCTAAATATTTAAATAACGAAACAACAAATTCGATGTTAAATAGATTAAAAATAAGCATTTTTAATTTTCAATTTTATAAATCAAATAGTTCGTTTCGGGACGCCATGAGACGCTTTCCGCCCTTTAATGTGCCGACCTCGGCCGGCTGTAAATGTGGTAAACGACGGACGAGATCCAAAGGCCACGCGGAACCACACTAATTTTCTGATGAGCCACGCGGAACCACGGCGGGGATTCTAATATGCTCTGAGGCTAAAACATGGACCCCGGCTAAAGGGGTCGGGTACTGTAGACTTCTCATGAGCTCCATTCAACCTATTTTTCGAAGCCCTTGTTTAATGTCGCTTCCATTGTCTAAATTTCGCCCTCTCTATCTTCATTGAAATTGTTGTAGTTCCGCGTGGCCCACCCGAAAATTAGTGTGGTTCCGCGTGGCCCTGCGGAAAATTAGTGTGGTTCCGCGTGGCCCTGCAGAAAATTCGTGTGGTTCCGCGTGGCTCACCGGAAAATTAGTGTGGTTCCGCGTGGCCCTGCGGAAAATTAGTGTGGTTCCGCGTGGCCCTGCAGAAAATTCGTGTGGTTCCGCGTGGCCCTGCAGAAAATTAGTGTTATTCCGCGTGGCCCTTCAGAAAATTCGTGTGGTTCCGCGTGGCCCTGCGGAAAATTAGTGTGGTTCCGCGTGGCCCTGCAGAAAGTTAGTGTGGTTCCGCGTGGCCCTGCAGAAAATTAGTGTGGTTCCGCGTGGCTCAGCAGAAAATTAGTGTGTTTCCGCGTGGCCCTGCAGAAAATTAGTGTGGTTCCGCGTGGCCCTGCAGAAAATTAGTGTGGTTCCGCGTGGCTCAGCAGAAAATTAGTGTGGTTCCGCGTGGCTCACCAGAAATTAGTGTGGTTCCGCGTGGCCACTGCGGCCTGCTCGCTCGGCGCCGAGAGAAATATATCGTCGGACAGGGTTCAAATTAAAATTTTTCAAAAACGTTCATCTAAGAAAGGAATCAGGGGTAGTCGAGGGCGTAGAATCGCGTGGCATGGTCTGTTTTAATCAATCTTTACCTTGAAGCCTCCAAAAACGAAAACTCACTCTAGAACTCATTGTCCTTCAAAATGACCTTCATATTCGCATTCGGCGTGTCAATTTACCCCTATTCACATCCAAGCTTTCCCCAAATTCTTTCGTTGAAGCCCGCTTTATAAAACACCTGCACTTGTAAATTTCCACACAGCTCGTAGTGGCCCGCCAGAAAATGAATGTTGTCCTGAGTGGCTCACCAGAAAAATTAGTGTTATTCCGCGTGGCCCTGCAGAAAATTCGTGTGGTTCCGCGTGGCCCTGCGGAAAATTCGTGTGGTTCCGCGTGGCCCTGCGGAAAATTCGGGTGGTTCCGCGTGGCCCTGCAGAAAATTCATGTGGTTCCGCGTGGCTCAGCAGAAAATTAGTGTGGTTCCGCATGGCCCTGCGGAAAATTAGTGTGGTTCCGCGTGGCCCTGCAGAAAATTCGTGTTTTTCCGCGTGGCTCAGCAGAAAATTCGTGTGGTTCCGCGTGGCCCTGCAGAAAATTCGTGTGGTTCCGCGTGGCTCAGCAGAAAATTAGTGTGGTTCCGCGTGGCCCTGCGGAAAATTAGTGTGGTTCCGCGTGGCCCTGCGGAAAATTAGTGTGGTTCCGCGTGGCCCTGCGGAAAATTAGTGTGGTTCCGCGTGGCCCTGCGGAAAATTCGTGTGGTTCCGCGTGGCCCTGCAGAAAATTCGTGTGGTTCCGCGTGGCTCAGCAGAAAATTAGTGTGGTTCCGCGTGGCTCCCCGGAAAATTAGTGTGGTTCCGCGTGGCCCTGCGGAAAATTCGTGTGGTTCCGCGTGGCCCTGCAGAAAATTCGTGTGGTTCCGCGTGGCTCAGCAGAAAATTAGTTTTATTCCGCGTGGCCCTGCAGAAAATTCGTGTGGTTCCGCGTGGCCCTGCGGAAAATTAGTGTGTTTCCGCGTGGCCCTGCAGAAAATTCGTGTGGTTCCGCGTGGCCCTGCAGAAAATTCGTGTGGTTCCGCGTGGCCCTGCAGAAAATTCGTGTGGTTCCGCGTGGCTCAGCAGAAAATTAGTTTTATTCCGCGTGGCCCTGCAGAAAATTCGTGTTATTCCGCGTGGCCCTTCAGAAAATTCGTGTGGTTCCGCGTGGCCCTGCGGAAAATTAGTGTGTTTCCGCGTGGCCCTGCAGAAAATTCGTGTGGTTCCGCGTGGCTCAGCAGAAAATTAGTTTTATTCCGCGTGGCCCTGCAGAAAATTCGTGTGGTTCCGCGTGGCCCTGCGGAAAATTAGTGTGTTTCCGCGTGGCCCTGCAGAAAATTCGTGTGGTTCCGCGTGGCCCTGCAGAAAATTCGTGTGGTTCCGCGTGGCTCAGCAGAAAATTAGTTTTATTCCGCGTGGCCCTGCAGAAAATTCGTGTTATTCCGCGTGGCCCTTCAGAAAATTCGTGTGGTTCCGCGTGGCCCTGCGGAAAATTAGTGTGGTTCCGCGTGGCCCTGCAGAAAGTTAGTGTGGTTCCGCGTGGCCCTGCAGAAAATTAGTGTGGTTCCGCGTGGCTCAGCAGAAAATTAGTGTGTTTCCGCGTGGCCCTGCAGAAAATTAGTGTGGTTCCGCGTGGCCCTGCAGAAAATTAGTGTGGTTCCGCGTAGCCCTGCAGAAAATTAGTGTGGTTCCGCGTGGCTCAGCAGAAAATTAGTGTGGTTCCGCGTGGCTCACCAGAAATTAGTGTGGTTCCGCGTGGCCACTGCGGCCTGCTCGCTCGGCGCCGAGAGAAATATATCGTCGGACAGGGTTCAAATTAAAATTTTTCAAAAACGTTCATCTAAAAAAGGAATCAGGGGTAGTCGAGGGCGTAGAACCGCGTGGCATGGTCTGTTTTAATCAATCTTTACCTTGAAGCCTCCAAAAACGAAAACTCACTCTAGAACTCATTGTCCTTCAAAATGACCTTCATATTCGCATTCGGCGTGTCAATTTACCCCTATTCACATCCAAGCTTTCCCCAAATTCTTTCGTTGAAGCCCGCTTTATAAAACACCTGCACTTGTAAATTTCCACACAGCTCGTAGTGGCCCGCCAGAAAATGAATGTTGTCCTGAGTGGCTCACCAGAAAAATTAGTGTTATTCCGCGTGGCCCTGCAGAAAATTCGTGTGGTTCCGCGTGGCCCACCCGAAAATTAGTGTGGTTCCGCGTGGCCCTGCGGAAAATTAGTGTGGTTCCGCGTGGCCCTGCAGAAAATTCGTGTGGTTCCGCGTGGCTCACCGGAAAATTAGTGTGGTTCCGCGTGGCCCTGCGGAAAATTAGTGTGGTTCCGCGTGGCCCTGCAGAAAATTCGTGTTATTCCGCGTGGCCCTTCAGAAAATTCGTGTGGTTCCGCGTGGCTCACCGGAAAATTAGTGTGGTTCCGCGTGGCCCTGCGGAAAATTAGTGTGGTTCCGCGTGGCCCTGCAGAAAATTCGTGTGGTTCCGCGTGGCCCTGCAGAAAATTAGTGTTATTCCGCGTGGCCCTTCAGAAAATTCGTGTGGTTCCGCGTGGCCCTGCGGAAAATTAGTGTGGTTCCGCGTGGCCCTGAAGAAATTTAGTGTGGTTCCGCGTGGCCCTGCAGAAAATTAGTGTGGTTCCGCGTGGCTCAGCAGAAAATTAGTGTGTTTCCGCGTGGCCCTGCAGAAAATTAGTGTGGTTCCGCGTGGCCCTGCAGAAAATTAGTGTGGTTCCGCGTGGCTCAGCAGAAAATTAGTGTGGTTCCGCGTGGCTCACCAGAAATTAGTGTGGTTCCGCGTGGCCACTGCGGCCTGCTCGCTCGGCGCCGAGAGAAATATATCGTCGGACAGGGTTCAAATTAAAATTTTTCAAAAACGTTCATCTAAAAAAGGAATCAGGGGTAGTCGAGGGCGTAGAATCGCGTGGCATGGTCTGTTTTAATCAATCTTTACCTTGAAGCCTCCAAAAACAAAAACTCACTCTAGAACTCATTGTCCTTCAAAATGACCTTCATATTCGCATTCGGCGTGTCAATTTACCCCTATTCACATCCAAGCTTTCCCCAAATTCTTTCGTTGAAGCCCGCTTTATAAAACACCTGCACTTGTAAATTTCCACACAGCTCGTAGTGGCCCGCCAGAAAATGAATGTTGTCCTGAGTGGCTCACCAGAAAAATTAGTGTTATTCCGCGTGGCCCTGCAGAAAATTCGTGTGGTTCCGCGTGGCCCTGCGGAAAATTCGTGTGGTTCCGCGTGGCCCTGCGGAAAATTCGTGTGGTTCCGCGTGGCTCAGCAGAAAATTAGTGTGGTTCCGCGTGGCTCAGCAGAAAATTAGTGTGGTTCCGCGTGGCCCTGCGGAAAATTAGTGTGGTTCCGCGTGGCCCTGCAGAAAATTCGTGTTTTTCCGCGTGGCTCAGCAGAAAATTCGTGTGGTTCCGCGTGGCCCTGCAGAAAATTCGTGTGCTTCCGCGTGGCTCAGCAGAAAATTCGTGTGGTTCCGCGTGGCCCTGCAGAAAATTCGTGTGGTTCCGCGTGGCTCAGCAGAAAATTAGTGTGGTTCCGCGTGGCCCTGCAGAAAATTCGTGTGGTTCCGCGTGGCTCAGCAGAAAATTAGTGTGGTTCCGCGTGGCTCCCCGGAAAATTAGTGTGGTTCCGCGTGGCCCTGCGGAAAATTCGTGTGGTTCCGCGTGGCCCTGCAGAAAATTCGTGTGGTTCCGCGTGGCCCTGCAGAAAATTCGTGTGGTTCCGCGTGGCTCAGCAGAAAATTAGTTTTATTCCGCGTGGCCCTGCAGAAAATTCGTGTGGTTCCGCGTGGCCCTGCGGAAAATTAGTGTGTTTCCGCGTGGCCCTGCAGAAAATTCGTGTGGTTCCGCGTGGCCCTGCAGAAAATTCGTGTGGTTCCGCGTGGCCCTGCAGAAAATTCGTGTGGTTCCGCGTGGCCCTGCGGAAAATTCGTGTGGTTCCGCGTGGCCCTGCGGAAAATTCGTGTGGTTCCGCGTGGCTCAGCAGAAAATTAGTGTGGTTCCGCGTGGCTCAGCAGAAAATTAGTGTGGTTCCGCGTGGCCCTGCGGAAAATTAGTGTGGTTCCGCGTGGCCCTGCAGAAAATTCGTGTTTTTCCGCGTGGCTCAGCAGAAAATTCGTGTGGTTCCGCGTGGCCCTGCAGAAAATTCGTGTGCTTCCGCGTGGCTCAGCAGAAAATTCGTGTGGTTCCGCGTGGCCCTGCGGAAAATTCGTGTGGTTCCGCGTGGCCCTGCAGAAAATTCGTGTGGTTCCGCGTGGCCCTGCAGAAAATTCGTGTGGTTCCGCGTGGCTCAGCAGAAAATTAGTTTTATTCCGCGTGGCCCTGCAGAAAATTCGTGTGGTTCCGCGTGGCCCTGCGGAAAATTAGTGTGTTTCCGCGTGGCCCTGCAGAAAATTCGTGTGGTTCCGCGTGGCCCTGCAGAAAATTCGTGTGGTTCCGCGTGGCCCTGCAGAAAATTCGTGTGGTTCCGCGTGGCTCAGCAGAAAATTAGTTTTATTCCGCGTGGCCCTGCAGAAAATTCGTGTGGTTCCGCGTGGCTCAGCAGAAAATTAGTGTGGTTCCGCGTGGCCCTGCAGAAAATTAGTGTTATTCCGCGTGGTCCTTCAGAAAATTCGTGTGGTTCCGCGTGGCCCTGCGGAAAATTAGTGTGGTTCCGCGTGGCCCCGCAGAAAGTTAGTGTGGTTCCGCGTGGCCCTGCAGAAAATTAGTGTGGTTCCGCGTGGCTCAGCAGAAAATTAGTGTGTTTCCGCGTGGCCCTGCAGAAAATTAGTGTGGTTCCGCGTGGTCCTGCAGAAAATTAGTGTGGTTCCGCGTGGCTCAGCAGAAAATTAGTGTGGTTCCGCGTGGCTCACCAGAAATTAGTGTGGTTCCGCGTGGCCACTGCGGCCTGCTCGCTCGGCGCCGAGAGAAATATATCGTCGGACAGGGTTCAAATTAAAATTTTTCAAAAACGTTCATCTAAAAAAGGAATCAGGGGTAGTCGAGGGCGTAGAATCGCGTGGCATGGTCTGTTTTAATCAATCTTTACCTTGAAGCCTCCAAAAACGAAAACTCACTCTAGAACTCATTGTCCTTCAAAATGACCTTCATATTCGCATTCGGCGTGTCAATTTACCCCTATTCACATCCAAGCTTTCCCCAAATTCTTTCGTTGAAGCCCGCTTTATAAAACACCTGCACTTGTAAATTTCCACACAGCTCGTAGTGGCCCGCCAGAAAATGAATGTTGTCCTGAGTGGCTCACCAGAAAAATTAGTGTTCTTCCGCGTGGCCCTGCAGAAAATTCGTGTGGTTCCGCGTGGCCCACCCGAAAATTAGTGTGGTTCCGCGTGGCCCTGCGGAAAATTAGTGTGGTTCCGCGTGGCCCTGCAGAAAATTCGTGTGGTTCCGCGTGGCTCACCGGAAAAATAGTGTGGTTCCGCGTGGCCCTGCGGAAAATTAGTGTGGTTCCGCGTGGCCCTGCAGAAAATTAGTGTGGTTCCGCGTGGCCCTGCAGAAAATTAGTGTGGTTCCGCGTGGCTCAGCAGAAAATTAGTGTGGTTCCGCGTGGCTCACCAGAAATTAGTGTGGTTCCGCGTGGCCACTGCGGCCTGCTCGCTCGGCGCCGAGAGAAATATATCGTCGGACAGGGTTCAAATTAAAATTTTTCAAAAACGTTCATCTAAAAAAGGAATCAGGGGTAGTCGAGGGCGTAGAATCGCGTGGCATGGTCTGTTTTAATCAATCTTTACCTTGAAGCCTCCAAAAACGAAAACTCACTCTAGAACTCATTGTCCTTCAAAATGACCTTCATATTCGCATTCGGCGTGTCAATTTACCCCTATTCACATCCAAGCTTTCCCCAAATTCTTTCGTTGAAGCCCGCTTTATAAAACACCTGCACTTGTAAATTTCCACACAGCTCGTAGTGGCCCGCCAGAAAATGAATGTTGTCCTGAGTGGCTCACCAGAAAAATTAGTGTTATTCCGCGTGGCCCTGCAGAAAATTCGTGTGGTTCCGCGTGGCCCACCCGAAAATTAGTGTGGTTCCGCGTGGCCCTGCGGAAAATTAGTGTGGTTCCGCGTGGCCCTGCAGAAAATTCGTGTGGTTCCGCGTGGCTCACCGGAAAATTAGTGTGGTTCCGCGTGGCCCTGCGGAAAATTAGTGTGGTTCCGCGTGGCCCTGCAGAAAATTCGTGTGGTTCCGCGTGGCCCTGCGGAAAATTAGTGTGGTTCCGCGTGGCCCTGCAGAAAGTTAGTGTGGTTCCGCGTGGCCCTGCAGAAAATTAGTGTGGTTCCGCGTGGCTCAGCAGAAAATTAGTGTGTTTCCGCGTGGCCCTGCAGAAAGTTAGTGTGGTTCCGCGTGGCCCTGCAGAAAATTAGTGTGGTTCCGCGTGGCTTAGCAGAAAATTAGTGTGGTTCCGCGTGGCTCACCAGAAATTAGTGTGGTTCCGCGTGGCCACTGCGGCCTGCTCGCTCGGCGCCGAGAGAAATATATCGTCGGACAGGGTTCAAATTAAAATTTTTCAAAAACGTTCATCTAAAAAAGGAATCAGGGGTAGTCGAGGGCGTAGAATCGCGTGGCATGGTCTGTTTTAATCAATCTTTACCTTGAAGCCTCCAAAAACGAAAACTCACTCTAGAACTCATTGTCCTTCAAAATGACCTTCATATTCGCATTCGGCGTGTCAATTTACCCCTATTCACATCCAAGCTTTCCCCAAATTCTTTCGTTGAAGCCCGCTTTATAAAACACCTGCACTTGTAAATTTCCACACAGCTCGTAGTGGCCCGCCAGAAAATGAATGTTGTCCTGAGTGGCTCACCAGAAAAATTAGTGTTATTCCGCGTGGCCCTGCGGAAAATTCGTGTGGTTCCGCGTGGCCCTGCGGAAAATTCGTGTGGTTCCGCGTGGCCCTGCGGAAAATTCGTGTGGTTCCGCGTGGCCCTGCAGAAAATTCGTGTGGTTCCGCGTGGCTCAGCAGAAAATTAGTGTGGTTCCGCGTGGCCCTGCGGAAAATTAGTGTGGTTCCGCGTGGCCCTGCAGAAAATTCGTGTTTTTCCGCGTGGCTCAGCAGAAAATTCGTGTTTTTCCGCGTGGCTCAGCAGAAAATTCGTGTGGTTCCGCGTGGCCCTGCAGAAAATTCGCGTGGTTCCGCGTGGCTCAGCAGAAAATTAGTGTGGTTCCGCGTGGCCCTGCGGAAAATTAGTGTGGTTCCGCGTGGCCCTGCGGAAAATTAGTGTGGTTCCGCGTGGCCCTGCAGAAAATTCGTGTGGTTCCGCGTGGCCCACCCGAAAATTAGTGTGGTTCCGCGTGGCCCTGCGGAAAATTAGTGTGGTTCCGCGTGGCCCTGCAGAAAATTCGTGTGGTTCCGCGTGGCTCACCGGAAAATTAGTGTGGTTCCGCGTGGCCCTGCGGAAAATTAGTGTGGTTCCGCGTGGCCCTGCAGAAAATTCGTGTGGTTCCGCGTAGCCCTGCAGAAAATTAGTGTGGTTCCGCGTGGCTCAGCAGAAAATTAGTGTGGTTCCGCGTGGCTCACCAGAAATTAGTGTGTTTCCGCGTGGCCCTGCAGAAAATTAGTGTGGTTCCGCGTGGCCCTGCAGAAAATTAGTGTGGTTCCGCGTAGCCCTGCAGAAAATTAGTGTGGTTCCGCGTGGCTCAGCAGAAAATTAGTGTGGTTCCGCGTGGCTCACCAGAAATTAGTGTGGTTCCGCGTGGCCACTGCGGCCTGCTCGCTCGGCGCCGAGAGAAATATATCGTCGGACAGGGTTCAAATTAAAATTTTTCAAAAACGTTCATCTAAAAAAGGAATCAGGGGTAGTCGAGGGCGTAGAACCGCGTGGCATGGTCTGTTTTAATCAATCTTTACCTTGAAGCCTCCAAAAACGAAAACTCACTCTAGAACTCATTGTCCTTCAAAATGACCTTCATATTCGCATTCGGCGTGTCAATTTACCCCTATTCACATCCAAGCTTTCCCCAAATTCTTTCGTTGAAGCCCGCTTTATAAAACACCTGCACTTGTAAATTTCCACACAGCTCGTAGTGGCCCGCCAGAAAATGAATGTTGTCCTGAGTGGCTCACCAGAAAAATTAGTGTTATTCCGCGTGGCCCTGCGGAAAATTCGTGTGGTTCCGCGTGGCCCTGCGGAAAATTCGTGTGGTTCCGCGTGGCCCTGCGGAAAATTCGTGTGGTTCCGCGTGGCCCTGCAGAAAATTCGTGTGGTTCCGCGTGGCTCAGCAGAAAATTAGTGTGGTTCCGCGTGGCCCTGCGGAAAATTAGTGTGGTTCCGCGTGGCCCTGCAGAAAATTCGTGTTTTTCCGCGTGGCTCAGCAGAAAATTCGTGTTTTTCCGCGTGGCTCAGCAGAAAATTCGTGTGGTTCCGCGTGGCCCTGCAGAAAATTCGCGTGGTTCCGCGTGGCTCAGCAGAAAATTAGTGTGGTTCCGCGTGGCCCTGCGGAAAATTAGTGTGGTTCCGCGTGGCCCTGCGGAAAATTAGTGTGGTTCCGCGTGGCCCTGCGGAAAATTAGTGTGGTTCCGCGTGGCCCTGCAGAAAATTCGTGTGGTTCCGCGTGGCCCACCCGAAAATTAGTGTGGTTCCGCGTGGCCCTGCGGAAAATTAGTGTGGTTCCGCGTGGCCCTGCAGAAAATTCGTGTGGTTCCGCGTGGCTCACCGGAAAATTAGTGTGGTTCCGCGTGGCCCTGCGGAAAATTAGTGTGGTTCCGCGTGGCCCTGCAGAAAATTCGTGTGGTTCCGCGTGGCTCACCGGAAAATTAGTGTGGTTCCGCGTGGCTCACCAGAAATTAGTGTGGTTCCGCGTGGCCACTGCGGCCTGCTCGCTCGGCGCCGAGAGAAATATATCGTCGGACAGGGTTCAAATTAAAATTTTTCAAAAACGTTCATCTAAAAAAGGAATCAGGGGTAGTCGAGGGCGTAGAACCGCGTGGCATGGTCTGTTTTAATCAATCTTTACCTTGAAGCCTCCAAAAACGAAAACTCACTCTAGAACTCATTGTCCTTCAAAATGACCTTCATATTCGCATTCGGCGTGTCAATTTACCCCTATTCACATCCAAGCTTTCCCCAAATTCTTTCGTTGAAGCCCGCTTTATAAAACACCTGCACTTGTAAATTTCCACACAGCTCGTAGTGGCCCGCCAGAAAATGAATGTTGTCCTGAGTGGCTCACCAGAAAAATTAGTGTTATTCCGCGTGGCCCTGCGGAAAATTCGTGTGGTTCCGCGTGGCCCTGCGGAAAATTCGTGTGGTTCCGCGTGGCCCTGCGGAAAATTCGTGTGGTTCCGCGTGGCCCTGCAGAAAATTCGTGTGGTTCCGCGTGGCTCAGCAGAAAATTAGTGTGGTTCCGCGTGGCCCTGCGGAAAATTAGTGTGGTTCCGCGTGGCCCTGCAGAAAATTCGTGTTTTTCCGCGTGGCTCAGCAGAAAATTCGTGTTTTTCCGCGTGGCTCAGCAGAAAATTCGTGTGGTTCCGCGTGGCCCTGCAGAAAATTCGCGTGGTTCCGCGTGGCTCAGCAGAAAATTAGTGTGGTTCCGCGTGGCCCTGCGGAAAATTAGTGTGGTTCCGCGTGGCCCTGCGGAAAATTAGTGTGGTTCCGCGTGGCCCTGCGGAAAATTAGTGTGGTTCCGCGTGGCCCTGCAGAAAATTCGTGTGGTTCCGCGTGGCCCACCCGAAAATTAGTGTGGTTCCGCGTGGCCCTGCGAAAAATTAGTGTGGTTCCGCGTGGCCCTGCAGAAAATTCGTGTGGTTCCGCGTGGCTCACCGGAAAATTAGTGTGGTTCCGCGTGGCCCTGCGGAAAATTAGTGTGGTTCCGCGTGGCCCTGCAGAAAATTCGTGTGGTTCCGCGTGGCCCTGCAGAAAATTAGTGTTATTCCGCGTGGCCCTTCAGAAAATTCGTGTGGTTCCGCGTGGCCCTGCGGAAAATTAGTGTGGTTCCGCGTGGCCCTGCAGAAAGTTAGTGTGGTTCCGCGTGGCCCTGCAGAAAATTAGTGTGGTTCCGCGTGGCTCAGCAGAAAATTAGTGTGTTTCCGCGTGGCCCTGCAGAAAATTAGTGTGGTTCCGCGTGGCCCTGCAGAAAATTAGTGTGGTTCCGCGTGGCTCAGCAGAAAATTAGTGTGGTTCCGCGTGGCTCACCAGAAATTAGTGTGGTTCCGCGTGGCCACTGCGGCCTGCTCGCTCGGCGCCGAGAGAAATATATCGTCGGACAGGGTTCAAATTAAAATTTTTCAAAAACGTTCATCTAAAAAAGGAATCAGGGGTAGTCGAGGACGTAGAATCGCGTGGCATGGTCTGTTTTAATCAATCTTTACCTTGAAGCCTCCAAAAACGAAAACTCACTCTAGAACTCATTGTCCTTCAAAATGACCTTCATATTCGCATTCGGCGTGTCAATTTACCCCTATTCACATCCAAGCTTTCCCCAAATTCTTTCGTTGAAGCCCGCTTTATAAAACACCTGCACTTGTAAATTTCCACACAGCTCGTAGTGGCCCGCCAGAAAATGAATGTTGTCCTGAGTGGCTCACCAGAAAAATTAGTGTTATTCCGCGTGACCCTGCGGAAAATTCGTGTGGTTCCGCGTGGCCCTGCGGAAAATTCGTGTGGTTCCGCGTGGCCCTGCGGAAAATTCGTGTGGTTCCGCGTGGCCCTGCAGAAAATTCGTGTGGTTCCGCGTGGCTCAGCAGAAAATTAGTGTGGTTCCGCGTGGCCCTGCGGAAAATTAGTGTGGTTCCGCGTGGCCCTGCAGAAAATTCGTGTTTTTCCGCGTGGCTCAGCAGAAAATTCGTGTGGTTCCGCGTGGCCCTGCAGAAAATTCGCGTGGTTCCGCGTGGCTCAGCAGAAAATTAGTGTGGTTCCGCGTGGCCCTGCGGAAAATTAGTGTGGTTCCGCGTGGCCCTGCGGAAAATTAGTGTGGTTCCGCGTGGCCCTGCGGAAAATTAGTGTGGTTCCGCGTGGCCCTGCGGAAAATTCGTGTGGTTCCGCGTGGCCCTGCAGAAAATTCGTGTGGTTCTGCGTGGCTCAGCAGAAAATTAGTGTGGTTCCGCGTGGCTCCCCGGAAAATTAGTGTGGTTCCGCGTGGCCCTGCGGAAAATTCGTGTGGTTCCGCGTGGCCCTGCAGAAAATTCGTGTGGTTCCGCGTGGCCCTGCAGAAAATTCGTGTGGTTCCGCGTGGCTCAGCAGAAAATTAGTTTTATTCCGCGTGGCCCTGCAGAAAATTCGTGTGGTTCCGCGTGGCCCTGCGGAAAATTAGTGTGTTTCCGCGTGGCCCTGCAGAAAATTCGTGTGGTTCCGCGTGGCCCTGCAGAAAATTCGTGTGGTTCCGCGTGGCCCTGCAGAAAATTCGTGTGGTTCCGCGTGGCTCAGCAGAAAATTAGTTTTATTCCGCGTGGCCCTGCAGAAAATTCGTGTGGTTCCGCGTGGCTCAGCAGAAAATTAGTGTGCTTCCGCGTGGCTCACCAGAAATTAGTGTGGTTTTGCGTGGCCACTGCGGCCTGCTCGCTCGGCGCCGAGAGAAATATATCGTCGGACAGGGTTCAAATTAAAATTTTTCAAAAACGGTCATCTAAAAAAGGAATCAGGGGTAATCGAGGGCGTCGAATCGCGTGGCATGGTCTGTTTTAATCAATCCTTACCTTGAAGCCTCCAAAAACGTAAACTCACTCTAGAACTCATTGTCCTTCAAAATGACCTTCATATTCGCATTCGGCGTTTCAATTTACCCCTATTCACATCCAAGCTTTCCCCAAATTCTTTCGTTGAAGCCCGCTTTATATATAGAACACCTGCACTTGTAAATTTCCACACAGCTCGTAGTGGCCCGCCAGAAAATGAATGTTGTCCCGAGTGGCTCACCAGAAAAATTAGTGTTATTCCGCGTGGCCCTGCAGAAAATTCGTGTGGTTCCGCGTGGCCCTGCGGAAAATTCGTGTGGTTCCGCGTGGCCCTGCAGAAAATTCGTGTGGTTCCGCGTGGCTCAGCAGAAAATTAGTGTTATTCCGCGTGGCCCTGCAGAAAATTCGTGTTATCGTGTCGCCCTCCCCGATAACCCAAATTACCGAATCAACCAGGAGGATTCGCTTTATTCGAGAGATGCAATGACAACAAGTGCAAAAAGACAAAGGTCTATCAATGTGTGCCATCGGTGGGCCAGCGGCCTTCTTTCCTTCTGTGAACTGTCGTCTTCGGTCGGCGATGAACAGGGTGGGCCAGCGGTCTCTCCTTCCGTGAAGTGTCGTCTTCTGTCCTTGTTTCCAGGCTCGTCGGTAGGCAGAGAGTCTGAAAGCCTTATAAACCCCCTATTCCCCTCTTTGTTCTTCCAGGACGAGCAAAAGATGTACAGATGTCTGTCCCAAAAACTTGCTTTACTCCGGACTAATCCCCTCGGGCCAGAAAGCGAAAGTTCTATGTTAAAGATGAAATTACAAACGAGGGTTGGCTCGGACTTGGAGCGACGCTGTAAAAGAGCTGCTTCCCGGCGGAGGCTAGTTTGGGTTTACGTACCGTAACCACTAGAGTCCTCTATTGGGTAACCCATACCCTTAACTCGGGAAGCCTTGGACAGAATTTGAGAACAATGATCTGAACAATCTTGAAACCGTTGATATACCCTACAGAGCCATGGCTGTAGATGTTACCCAAATTTTCAAAATGGATTTACGCTAGTTTACGTAGGCTCACTACACGCTCTTAGGGAGAACCCTTTCTCGCTGGCCCTGCGGAAAATTAGTGTGGTTCCGCGTGGCCCTGCGGAAAATTAGTGTGGTTCCGCGTGGCCATGCGGAAAATTCGTGTGGTTCCGCGTGGCCCTGCGGAAAATTAGTGATTAATGTGGTTCCGCGTGGCCCTGCGGAAAATTCGTGTGGTTCCGCGTGGCCCTGCAGAAAATTCGTGTGGTTCCGCGTGGCACCGCGGAAAATTAGTGTGGTTCCGCGTGGCGTAGCAGAAAGTTCGTGTGGTTCCCCGTGGCCCTGCAGAAAATTCGTGTGGTTCCGCGTGGCATAGCAGAAAATTCGTGTGGTTCCGCGTGGCCCTGCAGAAAATTAGTGTTATTCCGCGTGGCCCTGCAGAAAATTCGTGTGGTTCCGCGTGGCCCTGCAGAAAATTCGTGTGGTTCCGCGTGGCACCGCGGAAAATTAGTGTGGTTCCGCGTGGCGTAGCAGAAAATTCGTGTGGTTCCCTGTGGCCCTGCAGAAAATTCGTGTGGTTCCGCGTGGCCTTGCGGAAAATTCGTATGGTTCCTCGTGGCCCTGCGGAAAATTAGTGTGGTTCCGCGTGGCCCTGCGGAAAATTAGTGATTAGTGTGGTTCCGCGTGGCCCTGCAGAAAATTCGTGTGGTTCCGCGTGGCCCTGCGGAAAATTCGTGTGGTTCCTCGTGGCCCTGCAGAAAATTCGTGTGGTTCCGCGTGGCCCTGCGGAAAATTCGTGTGGTTCCGCGTAGCCCTGCGGAAAATTAGTGTGGTTCCGCGTGGCTCCCCGGAAAATTAGTGTGGTTCCGCGTGGCCCTGCGGAAAATTCGTGTGGTTCCGCGTGGCCCTGCAGAAAATTCGTGTGGTTCCGCGTGGCCCTGCGGAAAATTAGTGTGGTTCCGCGTGGCCCTGCAGAAAATTCGTGTGGTTCCGCGTGGCCCTGCGGAAAATTAGTGTGGTTCCGCGTGGCCCTGCAGAAAATTCGTGTGGTTCCCCGCGGCCCTGCAGAAAATTCGTGTGGTTCCGCGTGGCCCTGCGGAAAATTCGTGTGGTTCCGCGTGGCCCTGCAGAAAATTCGTGTGGTTCCGCGTGGCACCGCGGAAAATTAGTGTGGTTCCGCGTGGCCCTGCAGAAAATTCGTGTGGTTCCGCGTGGCCTTGCGGAAAATTCGTGTGGTTCCTCGTGGCCCTGCAGAAAATTCGTGTGGTTCCGCGTGGCTCAGCAGAAAATTCGTGTGGTTCCGCGTGGCGGTTGGATATCGTCCGTCGTTTACCACGTAGCATAGGCGTTGTGTCCATTGCCGCAGTTCCCTCCTTCGCTTCAATTTTCAAGGTCTTCAATTTTCAAGGTCAGTGTTATTTCTGTTTTTTTTAACGTTACGTTCACTTTTTTAAATCATTTTATTAAAAATTATATATTTATTCGGTGTAAATAATCCACTTTATTACTGAACGAGTTGCCTGGACTTTCTTTCTCGATCCTTTCTAGATTTAAATCGTCGCTTCAGACGCTATACTTTCTTCTATTTTGTATATTTTTATTTAACTAATGTTTTCGGCAATGCTTCCAAACCACGGACCGACGTAGTGTTTGAAAAACAACATTTTAACATTATTAAGTGGTTTATTTACACCGAATAGGTTTTTATTTTTTAATAGACGTCAAGTTTCAAACCTTCTGTGAGCTTGTAGTTAACATTAAAGTCAAAATCAGCTGTGCAGAAAAGAAGTCCATCGGTCATATCTGGTCCGGGACAGTATTGCGACCGAGAAAATGGCCAAACCCCGATTGCCAACGTGATCAACACCGTTCTTTCTGTGTAACGGTAAGCCCAGCTGTCCTGAGGCCGCTATGGAAAATTAGTGATTAGTGTGGTTCCGCGTGGCCCTGCGGAAAATTCGTGTGGTTCCGCGTGGCCCTGCAGAAAATTCGTGTGGTTCCGCGTGGCACCGCGGAAAATTAGTGTGGTTCCGCGTGGCGTAGCAGATAATTCGTGTGGTTCCGCGTGGCCCTGCAGAAAATTTGTATTATTCCGCGTGGCCCTGCAGAAAATTCGTGTGGTTCCGCGTGGCCCTGCAGAAAATTCGTGTGGTTCCGCGTGGCCCTGCGGAAAATTAGTGTGGTTCCGCGTGGCCCTGCGGAAAATTCGTGTGGTTCCGCGTGGCCCTGCGGAAAATTAGTGTGGTTCCGCGTGGCCCTGCAGAAAATTCGTGTGGTTCCGTGTGGCCCTGCGGAAAATTAGTGTGGTTCCGCGTGGCCCTGCAGAAAATTCGTGTGGTTCCGCGTGGCCCTGCGGAAAATTAGTGTGGTTCCGCGTGGCCCTGCAGAAAATTCGTGTGGTTCCCCGTGGCCCTGCAGAAAATTCGTGTGGTTCCGCGTGGCCCTGCGGAAAATTCGTGTGGTTCCGCGTGGCCCTGCGGAAAATTAGTGATTAGTGTGGTTCCGCGTGGCGTAGCAGAAAATTCGTGTGGTTCCGCGTGGCCCTGCAGAAAATTTGTGTTATTCCGCGTGGCCCTGCAGAAAATTCGTGTGGTTCCGCGTGGCCCTGCAGAAAATTCGTGTGGTTCCGCGTGGCCCTGCGGAAAATTCGTGTGGTTCCGCGTGGCCCTGCGGAAAATTAGTGATTAGTGTGGTTCCGCGTGGCCCTGCGGAAAATTCGTGTGGTTCCGCGTGGCCCTGCAGAAAATTCGTGTGGTTCCGCGTGGCACCGCGGAAAATTAGTGTGGTTCCGCGTGGCGTAGCAGAAAATTCGTGTGGTTCCGCGTGGCCCTGCAGAAAATTTGTATTATTCCGCGTGGCCCTGCAGAAAATTCGTGTGGTTCCGCGTGGCCCTGCGGAAAATTAGTGTGGTTCCGCGTGGCCCTGCAGAAAATTCGTGTGGTTCCCCGTGGCCCTGCAGAAAATTCGTGTGGTTCCGCGTGGCCCTGCGGAAAATTCGTGTGGTTCCGCGTGGCCCTGCGGAAAATTAGTGATTAGTGTGGTTCCGCGTGGCCCTGCGGAAAATTCGTGTGGTTCCGCGTGGCCCTGCAGAAAATTCGTGTGGTTCCGCGTGGCACCGCGGAAAATTAGTGTGGTTCCGCGTGGCGTAGCAGAAAATTCGTGTGGTTCCGCGTGGCCCTGCAGAAAATTTGTGTTATTCCGCGTGGCCCTGCAGAAAATTCGTGTGGTTCCGCGTGGCCCTGCAGAAAATTCGTGTGGTTCCGCGTGGCCCTGCGGAAAATTAGTGTGGTTCCGCGTGGCCCTGCGGAAAATTAGTGTGGTTCCGCGTGGCCCTGCGGAAAATTCGTGTGGTTCCGCGTGGCCCTGCGGAAAATTAGTGTGGTTCCGCGTGGCCCTGCAGAAAATTCGTGTGGTTCCGCGTGGCCCTGCGGAAAATTAGTGTGGTTCCGCGTGGCCCTGCAGAAAATTCGTGTGGTTCCGCGTGGCACCGCGGAAAATTAGTGTGGTTCCGCGTGGCCCTGCAGAAAATTAGTGTTATTCCGCGTGGCCCTGCGGAAAATTAGTGTGGTTCCGCGTGGCCCTGCAGAAAATTCGTGTGGTTCCCCGTGGCCCTGCAGAAAATTCGTGTGGTTCCGCGTGGCCTTGCGGAAAATTCGTGTGGTTCCTCGTGGCCCTGCAGAAAATTCGTGTGGTTCCGCGTGGCCCTGCGGAAAATTCGTGTGGTTCCGCGTGGCCCTGCAGAAAATTCGTGTGGTTCCGCGTGGCTCAGCAGAAAATTCGTGTGGTTCCGCGTGGCCGTTGGATATCGTCCGTCGTTTACCACGTAGCATTGGCGTTGTGTCCATTGCCGCAGTTCCCTCCTTCGCTTCAATTCTCAGGTCAGTGTTATTTCTGTTTTTTTTAACGTTACGTTCACTTTTTTAAATCATTTTATTAAAAATTATATATTTATTCGGTGTAAATAATCCACTTTATTACTGAACGAGTTTCCTGGACTTTCTTTCTCGATCCTTTCTAGATTTAAATCGTCGCTTCAGACGCTATACTTTCTTCTATTTTGTATATTTTTATTTAACTAATGTTTTCGGCAATGCTTCCAAACCACGGACCGACGTAGTGTTTGAAAAACAACATTTTAACATTATTAAGTGGTTTATTTACACCGAATAGGTTTTCATTTTTTAATAGACGTCAAGTTTCAAACCTTCTGTGAGCTTGTAGTTAACATTAAAGTCAAAATCAGCTGTGCAGAAAAGAAGTCCATCGGTCATATCTGGTCCGGGACAGTATTGCGACCGAGAAAATGGCCAAACCCCGATTGCCAACGTGATCAACACCGTTCTTTCTGTGTAACGGTAAGCCCAGCTGTCCTGAGGTCGCTATGGTCGAGTAATCCGGATGCGGCTGGGGCTTCACGCTCCTAAGTCCCTGTATTGGTTCGGCGGTGATGGAAGCTGGGCCCACCGAAAAACAGAAACTCGCGCAGTATTGGTCACGAAGCGGTTTGGCTTTGTTCTTTCTCCATTCAACCTATTTTTCGAAGCCCTTGTTTAATGTCGCTTCCATTGTCTAAACTTCGCCCTCTCTATCTTCATTGAACTTGTTGTAGTTCCGCGTGGCCCACCCGAAAATTCCGCGTGGCTCAGCAGAAAATTAATGTGGTTCCGCGTGGCCCTGCAGAAAATTCGTGTGGTTCCGCGTGGCACCGCGGAAAATTAGTGTGGTTCCGCGTGGCGTAGCAGAAAATTCGTGTGGTTCCGCGTGGCCCTGTTGAAAATTAGTGTGGTTCCGCGTGGCTCACCGGAAAATTAGTGTGGTTCCGCGTGGCCCTGCGGAAAATTAGTGTGGTTCCGCGTGGCCCTGCGGAAAATTAGTGTGGTTCCGCGTGGCCCTGCAGAAAATTCGTGTGGTTCCGCGTGGCCCTGCAGAAAATTAGTGTTATTCCGCGTGGCTCAGCAGAAAATTAGTGTGGTTCCGCGTGGCCCTGCGGAAAATTAGTGTGGTTCCGCGTGGCTCCCCGGAAAATTAGTGTGGTTCCGCGTGGTCCTGCGGAAAATTCGTGTGGTTCCGCGTGGCCCTGCGGAAAATTCGTGTGGTTCCGCGTGGCCCTGCGGAAAATTCGTGTTCCGCGTGGCCCTGCAGAAAATCCGTGTTGTTCCGCGTGGCTCAGCAGAAAAATAGTGTGGTTCCGCGTGGCTCCCCGGAAAATTAGTGTGGTTCCGCGTGGCCCTGCGGAAAATTCGTGTGGTTCCGCGTGGCCCTGCAGAAAATTCGTGTGGTTCCGCGTGGCTCACCGGAAAATTAGTGTGGTTCCGCGTGGCCCTGCGGAAAATTAGTGTGGTTCCGCGTGGCCCTGCAGAAAATTCGTGTGGTTCCGCGTGGCCCTGCAGAAAATTCGTGTGGTTCCGCGTGGCCCTGCAGAAAATTAGTGTTATTCCGCGTGGCCCTGCAGAAAATTCGTGTGGTTCCGCGTGGCCCTGCAGAAAATTCGTGTGGTTCCGCGTGGCGTAGCAGAAAATTCGTGTGGTTCCGCGTGGCCCTGCGGAAAATTCGTGTGGTTCCGCGTGGCCCTGCAGAAAATTAGTGTGGTTCCGCGTGGCTCAGCAGAAAATTCGTGTGGTTCCGCGTGGCCGTTGGATATCGTCCGTCGTTTACCACGTAGCATAGGCGTTGTGTCCATTGCCGCAGTTCCCTCCTTCGCTTCAATTCTCAGGTCAGTGTTATTCCTGTTTTTTTTTAACGTTACGTTTACTTTTTTAAAGCATTTTATTAAAAATTAAATATTTATTCGGTGTAAATAATCCACTTTATTACTGAACGAGTTTCCTGGACTTTCTTTCTCGATCCTTTCTAGATTTAAATCGTCGTTTCAGACGCTATACTTTCTTCTATTTTGTATATTTTTATTTAACTAATGTTTTCGGCAATGCTTCCAAACCACGGACCGACGTAGTGTTTGAAAAACAACATTTTAACATTATTAAGTGGTTTATTTACACCGAATAGGTTTTTATTTTTTAATAGACGTCAAGTTTCAAACCTTCTGTGAGCTTGTAGTTAACATTAAAGTCAAAATCAGCTGTGCAGAAAAAAAGTCCATCGGTCATATCTGGTCCGGGACAGTATTGCGACCGAGAAAATGGCCAAACCCCGATTGCCAACGTGATCAACACCGTTCTTTCTGTGTAACGGTAAGCCCAGCTGTCCTGAGGTCGCTATGGTCGAGTAATCCGGATGCGGCTGGGGCTTCACGCTCCTAAGTCCCTGTATTGGTTCGGCGGTGATGGAAGCTTGGCCCACCGAAAAACAGAAACTCGAGCAGTGTTGGTCACGAAGCGGTTTGGCTTTGTTCTTTCTCCATTCAACCTATTTTTCGAAGCCCTTGTTTAATGTCGCTTCCATTGTCTAAACTTCGCCCTCTCTATCTTCATTGAAATTGTTGTAGTTCCGCGTGGCCCACCCGAAAATTAGTGTGGTTCCGCGTGGCTCAGCAGAAAATTAGTGTGGTTCCGCGTGGCATAGCAGAAAATTCGTGTGGTTTCGCGTGGCCCTGTTGAAAATTAGTGTGGTTCCGCGTGGCTCACCGGAAAATTAGTGTGGTTCCGCGTGGCCCTGCGGAAAATTAGTGTGGTTCCGCGTGGCCCTGCGGAAAATTAGTGTGGTTCCGCGTGGCCCTGCAGAAAATTCGTGTGGTTCCGCGTGGCCCTGCAGAAAATTAGTGTGGTTCCGCGTGGCCCTGCAGAAAATTAGTGTTATTCCGCGTGGCCCTGCAGAAAATTCGTGTGGTTCCGCGTGGCCCTGCGGAAAATTCGTGTGGTTCCGCGTGGCCCTGCAGAAAATTCGTGTGGTTCCGCGTGGCGTAGCAGAAAATTCGTGTGGTTCCGCGTGGCCCTGCGGAAAATTAGTGTGGTTCCGCGTGGCCCTGCGGAAAATTAGTGTGGTTCCGCGTGGCCCTGCAGAAAATTCGTGTGGTTCCGCGTGGCCCTGCAGAAAATTAGTGTTATTCCGCGTGGCTCAGCAGAAAATTAGTGTGGTTCCGCGTGGCCCTGCGGAAAATTAGTGTGGTTCCGCGTGGCTCCCCGGAAAATTAGTGTGGTTCCGCGTGGTCCTGCGGAAAATTCGTGTGGTTCCGCGTGGCCCTGCGGAAAAATCGTGTGGTTCCGCGTGGCCCTGCGGAAAATTCGTGTTCCGCGTGGCCCTGCAGAAAATCCGTGTTGTTCCGCGTGGCTCAGCAGAAAATTAGTGTGGTTCCGCGTGGCTCCCCGGAAAATTAGTGTGGTTCCGCTTGGCCCTGCGGAAAATTCGTGTGGTTCCGCGTGGCCCTGCAGAAAATTCGTGTGGTTCCGCGTGGCTCACCGGAAAATTAGTGTGGTTCCGCGTGGCCCTGCGGAAAATTAGTGTGGTTCCGCGTGGCCCTGCAGAAAATTCGTGTGGTTCCGCGTGGCCCTGCAGAAAATTCGTGTGGTTCCGCGTGGCCCTGCAGAAAATTAGTGTTATTCCGCGTGGCCCTGCAGAAAATTCGTGTGGTTCCGCGTGGCCCTGCGGAAAATTCGTGTGGTTCCGCGTGGCCCTGCTGAAAATTCGTGTGGTTCCGCGTGGCGTAGCAGAAAATTCGTGTGGTTCCGCGTGGCCCTGCGGAAAATTCGTGTGGTTCCGCGTGGCCCTGCAGAAAATTAGTGTGGTTCCGCGTGGCTCAGCAGAAAATTCGTGTGGTTCCGCGTGGCCGTTGGATATCGTCCGTCGTTTACCACGTAGCATAGGCGTTGTGTCCATTGCCGCAGTTCCCTCCTTCGCTTCAATTCTCAGGTCAGTGTTATTCCTGTTTTTTTTTTAACGTTACGTTCACTTTTTTAAATCATTTTATTAAAAATTAAATATTTATTCGGTGTAAATAATCCACTTTATTACTGAACGAGTTTCCTGGACTTTCTTTCTCGATCCTTTCTAGATTTAAATCGTCGCTTCAGACGCTATACTTTCTTCTATTTTGTATATTTTTATTTAACTAATGTTTTCGGCAATGCTTCCAAACCACGGACCGACGTAGTGTTTGAAAAACAACATTTTAACATTATTAAGTGGTTTATTTACACCGAATAGGTTTTTATTTTTTAATAGACGTCAAGTTTCAAACCTTCTGTGAGCTTGTAGTTAACATTAAAGTCAAAATCAGCTGTGCAGAAAAGAAGTCCATCGGTCATATCTGGTCCGGGACAGTATTGCGACCGAGAAAATGGCCAAACCCCGATTGCCAGCGTGATCAACCCCGTTCTTTCTGTGTAACGGTAAGCCCAGCTGTCCTGTGGTCGCTATGGTCGAGTAATCCGGATGCGGCTGGGGCTTCACGCTCCTAAGTCCCTGTATTGGTTCGGCGGTGATGGAAGCTGGGCCCACCGAAGCACAGAAACTCGAGCAGTATTGGTCACGAAGCGGTTTGGCTTTGTTCTTTCTCCATTCAACCTATTTTTCGAAGCCCTTGTTTAATGTCGCTTCCATTGTCTAAACTTCGCCCTCTCTATCTTCATTGAAATTGTTGTTATCGTGTCGACCTCCCCTTCGTGTCGGTCTCCCCGATAACCCAAATTACCGAGACGATTCGGAGGAATCGCTTTATTCGAGAGACTAGCAATCACGAGAGAGATGGTTTAGAAGACTGTCTTCGTCCCACGTCGGCGTCCCGCTGAACCCTTGTCTTCGTTCCGTTGGATCTCAGAGACGAGAAGAACTTTGGCGATTGTCTGAGGAAGTACTGAAAAGGAATTTAACCCTCCCCGACCCCCGATGTAAACGCTTTAGTTTCGCAACAATACGTTTATTAAACGTAATCTGTACAAAAACTTTCCCATCCATATGGGAGTGAAGGGCACTAAAATATGGGAGCCGGGGTACCAAAAATACTACGCCGTGTAGGGAAAAGCACAACAATGCGGAACCGGATATTTGGCGACGAAATGTGATACACGTGCATCGAAGGTAATCACTCGGGCACGCGAGTCGGTCCTCCTTGAGCGGCCTCGCTATCTTCCAGATACGGAGCCATCCCTCCAGATGAACGCCAACGTCCGCGTCGTCGTACCGCCTCCAGTGACGATCCACTCCTCACTGCGTCCTGTACACCCCCTCTGCGAAGAGCGTGCGAGGAGATGTCTTCCGAACAACCTAAACAGACTAACCTCTGTAATCGCCAAAAACATTTTTCTACCTGCCGCCCTCAGCATCCTCTTCAGTTCTTTTCCCACTGCCGATTCCGACATTTTTGTGCCCGAATTAAGATTCGAACAGATGTAGCGGTCCTCTATGCTACCGAATGGCTGCGCCTCCTTCCAGTGTTCCAGAAGAGCGTGGAAGGTGCCTCCTTGCTTGCATTCAACCAACGTAGATCGGCCTAATCCCAGCTGATCGTTCTTCGCGAAACGGATCTTCAGCTAAACCTTGTTTTACCAAAAAACCGCTAGAGCTAGTCTTACCTCCACTGATCTCCAAATTTCAAGTCTGACCATTTGAGGTTAGCCAGCTCCGAACGCCTCAGTAGTCCTCCCCAGGCCAGGAGAATCATCACAGTCGCCCTGAGGTGTTTCACCGAAGGATCAGTCTTGTACAACTCGATGACTGACTTGAGATCGGCTGCAAAAACACGTTTCTTACAACTGCCCGCCGCCAACGAACCTTCGTGAACCGCCGGTCTTGTCCCAGCTGTACTGACGCTATCGGTGGCCTTATTCCGTCTGTGACCATCTACGACCAGTGTTGCAATCTTCAGACTGCTGTCCGAAACGGGGTCGTATGCATACTTGAAAGCCGCAAGATCCGTGTTTATAGTAGAGGACCCGACAGACAGGGCTCTGTGGGCCAGATAAGCGACCAGTCCCGGGATGTCGTCGTGCAGACCTCGCGCTTCTGAAGTCTTCGTATTGAAACTTCGTGAAAACGTTACTCTACCTAGCCATAACAGTCTCGATCTGTTGCTTCTACGGTAGTTCCTGAGGGTGTTGGGGGCTCTACTCCCAAGACACATCGTGATCAGCTTGTTCGTACAGGCCGTGTCCACGTTGGCTGCTGCAGCCAGACATCTCGTGAAAGCGGCCTTTCTCTCTCCTCCTGTAAAAAAACATTCTAGGGTGGGTGCGTGGGCTCTCGTTATCTCGAAAAACGAAAAGTGATTATATTCCCCGCCAAATTTGTCGTGATAACAAATTTGGCGCCCAAACGCTGTAAGACCTAAAACTCCGCCCCTAAAACTGTGCACCCGGCGCGTTTCCTCCTCCCTGCTCGGTAATTTAAACAGTTATCGTGTCGACCTCCCCTTCGTGTCGGTCTCCCCGATAACCCAAATTACCGAGACGATTCGGAGGAATCGCTTTATTCGAGAGACTAGCAATCACGAAAAACTTAATGCGAGCCGTGGGGAAGGGCAGAGTTAAAATCAAACCTAAGAAAAACGAAAGGGAAATTTGAAAACGGTGTGCTAAAAGATTGTCTTTTGCTGCTTCCGACCCCTGGGGTAAAAATTCTCGCTCCCTTTCCAAAAAATAACTCGTCTGTGATTCCCATGATCCAATTATGATCTTTTGACACTGCTCTAAACGAAGGATGTGACGGCCATACGGGCATGCCCAAAACTCCTTGGAGGCGCGCTTCCTTTGCGCGAGCGACTACTTCCGGCACCAAATGAGGCGGAGGTACTAACCAAGCCAATCCCATTCGTCTTGCAGTCTCGAAGAAAAGTCTTCCGTCTGTTCCTTGCGCTCCAACGGCAGGCCACCGACTGAAAAACATAGAACATTTTGCGTTTGTGCTATCCGCGAAGAAATCCACTGTGAATTCCCCCCATTTCCTTTGGCAAACTTCAAAAATATCTGATCTAATGCCCCAGTCGTCGGGATCGGAGAATCGACTAAGCTCATCCGCCAGGACATTTTCTTTTCTTGGCACCCAGTCGAAATGTGGCGTAATTCCAAAAACTCTAACAGTACTGTCGATTTCCATTGCTAGTGTCTGCAGCTGAGAGTTCATGCTGCCCTTGTTACAGATAGAAATAGCACTTTGATTATCCGACCTGACAATTACGTTAGTCTCTTTGCAGGTTGCTCCCCAACATTGTAACGCATATAGAATTGCAGATAGCTCTCTGTGGGTACTGGATAGATCGTGCCAGGTGCCGATTTCTTTCGCGAGCGACTGCTTACTTCCATCTTCCAAACGATACAGGACAGCCCCCAAACCTGTGTGCGAAGCGTCACAGTCTAAACGCCAAACGGGATTTGCTTTAATTTCGAACGATTTTATGGCTAGAGCTTGCAGGTTATGCCTCCAAAATAAAAGTTCACCTTTCTCGTGTCCCTGTAGTGCACTTCCACCCGTGTTCCAACGACCTTCTGTCTGTGCCGTCGCCACCACCGAAGCCAGCTCTCTCGTTCTCAGGATTCCTCCCGGGCCTAAAACGAAGTGCATTGAAACGATAGTGCCCAGGACACGGCTTCGCTGTCGAAAAGATGGATTTGAATCGTTCAGGAGATTATCGATTCGGCTGAGAGCCGTGACCAGGCGAGTCTCGGAAACTCTAACCTCTCGAAGGTCGAAATCCAAAGTATAACCTAACCAATCCAAAACTGTTTGTGGGCGCCAGACACATTTTTCTTCCGCTAGGTTAATGGCGGCTGCCAGCAAATCCCGACGCACCGCCTCTGCATAAGCAGCACAAGTATCGAAGGAGTCGGCAAGAATCAGCCCGTCATCCAAATAAAGAAAAACAGTAATACCTGCGACTCGCCATTTTTCTAATAGTGGGCGGAACATTTTTGTGAATAACCAAGGGGCAGATGACAAGCCAAAGGGCAGAGCCTTAAACTGGTAAAAGGACCCTGACAAAGTAAACCCGAGCCAACGACTAGACGAAGAAGAAATGGGAATATGATGGTACCCTCCTTTAAAGTCAAATTTACATGCAAATTTCGCTTCCCGAATGGCAAACCAGGCCGTAGATAAATCTTCCAATTTAAACGGGGTTTTTGGAACGTACTGATTCAGACGACTAAGATCAAGAATAAGCCTGCACTTCTCACCTCTTTCGGCGACCTGCAGGGGGGACATGCAAAGAGGTCTCTCGCTGACCGGCTGTACGACGTTCGACACGATAAGTCTCTGGATTTCTGAAACAGCAAAATCGATATGAACTTGAGAATTTAGATGGTTTGGGGTGGAATGAGTAGACAGAGAAGGCGGAAACCTAGAGGTATCCAGAGAGAAACCGTTGGAAATGACGGATAAAATAAAAGGGGAAGAACTTAGAGAAGACCAGAAAGAAAAATGACGTTTCAACGAACCGGGAAAATCCTGCTCACTTGCGCTGAGGGCAAGCGTTGGCCCAGTGACCGAGCTGGCGGCAGATGAAGCAGGGAGAGGGGCGCGACTGAGAAGGAGCCGCTGAGCGGCCAAAATCGCCGCGGGATCCAGACTTGAGGAAATCGTTTTCACGCTGGAGGAAGGACAATTCACGCTGGAGATCACGGGACTCCGAGCCGCGTCGCTCAGAGTCCCTGTGGCGAAAGGGCGGCGAGACAGCGCGACGCTTCCTCGTATTTCCCGACTGCTGGTTGGAGGAGAGAAGCTGCGACATAGCCAGAAGCGCCGTGGAATTAGACGAACCGTCGGTGAATTTCTTCATCGCCTGCACCTTCTCCAGAGACTTGAATCCATCGGGCGAAGCGTCAGCAAAAGTCAACTCAGCGTTACGATTCTCGAGAATCGCCGACGCCTCCAAGGCGACTTTCTTAACTTCCTCGTCTTCAGAAAGAGTCAACGGGTAGAGACAGGAGAGCACTTTGCAGTTGATCTCCGCCTGGGCCAGGAGTCCTTTGGACGACAGTTTCGGCACATCGAAGGTCTTCTTCTTGGCGGTAGAGTCCGATACGAGCTTAGCCAACTCTCCTTTCATGGACTCCAGGAGTGAAGCGCACAAATCCCTCGCAGGATCCGAAGCGTTCTCCATCGACGACATAACACTCTAAACGCGATTAAATAAAAGAAACGAGAAGAACAAGAGAAAACAATAGAAATTATGATAAGAAATACAGGACAAACTCTCTCGTTATCTCGAAAAACGAAAAGTGATTATATTCCCCGCCAAATTTGTCGTGATAACAAATTTGGCGCCCAAACGCTGTAAGACCTAAAAACTCCGCCCCTAAAACTGTGCACCCGGCGCGTTTCCTCCTCCCTGCTCGGTAATTTAAACAGTAGTTCCGCGTGGCCCAACCGAAAATTAGTGTGGTTCCGCGTGGCTCAGCAGAAAATTAATGTGGTTCCGCGTGGCCCTGCGGAAAATTTGTGTGGTTCCGCGTGGCTCCCCGGAAAATTAGTGTGGTTCCGCGTGGCCCTGCGGAAAATTCGTGTGGTTCCGCGTGGCCCTGCGGAGAATTCGTGTGGTTCCGCGTGGCCCTGCGGAAAATTCGTGTGGTTCCGCGTGGCTCAGCAGAAAATTAGCGTGGTTCCGCGTGGCTCAGCAGAAAATTAGCGTGGTTCCGCGTGGCCTTTGGATCTCGCCCCGTTGTTTACCACGTTACTTGGGCGATGTGTCCATTTTCAGTTCCCTCAATGGTGCGCCTCTGCTTCAATCCTCAGGTCAGTTTTATTTCTGTTTTTATAAACGTTACGTTCACTTTTTTTAAAATTTAAAATCTATTCGATTTTTAAAAAAATCCACTTTATCACTAAACGAGTTACCTTGACCGTGTGCTTCAGATATTTCGTTAACTTGGGCTTTTTGTTACGAATTCTTTGATTTCCAACTTTTCCGGCTGAATTCGCCTACTTTCTGGATTCAAATCCGTCGCTCAGACGCTATACTTTCTGTTATTTAGTATTTTTTATTTAACTAATGTTGAGGTCAGTGTTTTCTAACCCCGAACCCAAGCAGTGTATGAAAAAAATTATAAAATTTGTGTTAAGTTACAAAGTGGATTATTCACACCGAATAGATTTCAAATTTTTAATAGAAGGAAATTTTAAAACCTTGTTTGAGGCTGTAGTTGACGTTAAATTGAACTTTATAAAGTCAATGAGCGTTAGCCCGACTTTGGCGGCTCGGCGGGTGTCGCCAAGAAGAATTTATATACGAGGGGGGTATCGCTAGGTTCCCCATTGGTCAGTTTTAAAAGACGGGGGTCTCGCAATGGAGGTGTGATGTCCCTAGGTTAAGGCCGGCTCCATTGTCTAAACTTTGCCCTATCGATCTTCATTGAAATTGTTGAGATTGGGCGTGGTCTCCGGAAAAAATTACTGGTTTCCCGTGGTTCTTTCGATTGGCGTGGGTAATTTGCATACGTGTAATCGCTTCGTACTCCCCGTCGTTTCTTTATTGCCGTTTCCTCCCCATTATGTTCAGTTTTCGCGACCTCGGTCCGAAAACTGAACAATTTAGGCTTAGGCCTGTAACGCAAGATGTCCGCCCTGATGATTTAAATTTAGACTTCAATATCTCAAAAGAAAGATCTCGACGAGCTGAGTAAGAATTTCCAATAAAAAAAAATATCATAACCGAGCGTCTAAAAAAGTTGTGGGGCCTCAAAGTTGGAAAATGGGAGGTTTTTGGGCGCACTGCTAGGGAACGATTTCAAGTGAATGAGAACTGCATTTATGCACAAAACATGACTAGAGGAGTTTTCCGACACCCATATATCCTCAAATGGAAAAGTGGGCGGAGTCTAAAATGGAGGGGGGGGTTTGGGGGGCGCAGCCCCCCAATTTCTTTTCCAGCTTTTGGGATAAAAATAAAATAAAACCGCAACAGACGACGCACGCGCCGCAACACGCGCCGCAACACGCGACGCATCACGCGACGCAGCACGCGACGCAACACGCGGCCGACGCAACAAGCAACGCGATTTAACAAAGTTTGAATTATTAATTTCTAACATTACTGTTGATGCAGAGCGCGCCGCAACACGCAACGTAACGTGCCGAGGCGGTACGCAAAAAAACGCTACACGGCGCGTGTTGCGTTACGGCGCTTCGCGCGGCGTGAACGCGAACCAACATAAGGTTGGATATAGATATGGAGATAGAGAGATAGAACGGTATGGACAGAGATTGAGAGAGAGAGAGACAGACAGACAGACAGACAGACAGACAGAGAGACAGAGAGACAGAGACAGAAACAGAGAGAGAGACAGAGAGACAGAGAAACAGATAGACAGAGAGACAGAGACAGAGAGACAGAGACAGAAAGACAGAGACAGAGAGACAAAGATAGAGAGAGAGGAAGGAGGGAAAGAGAGGGGAGAGAGAAAGAGAGAGAGAGAGGAAGGAGGGATAGAGAGAGGGAGGGAGGGATAGAGAGAGGGAGGGAGGGAGGGAGGGAGAGAGAGAGAGAGAGAGAGAGAGAGAGAGAGAGAGAGAGAGAGAGAGAGAGGAAGGAGTGAACGATAGGGAGAGAGAGCAGGGCTGGACAGTGAGCATTTGGGAAGACTCGTATTGCATTTGGGAAGAAAGTACCTTGCAGGCAAGAGGGAGAGAGAGAGACAGATAGAGAAAGCAACAGATAGAATTTGCGCTAGCGCTCCGTTGTGGTTTGATTCCTCCTCGCTTCCTGAAATGGCAATGTCTTTCGTATTTCTCGTATATCTCGTACAGGCAAACGAACAAACATATCGCCACCAAAATTTCATAAGAGGTGGGAACCCGTGGCAGGTCGCTGCGCGCAAATTTTCAGCCAAATTTGTCCCCAAACTGAAATGAAAGCCGAAAAACCACACTTTTTGGGAGACCTCGCAAAATGGTATACACTCCGGACTCATAAACTGACGACCCGGGTTCGATTTCTTTTTAATGTTGATCGTTTTGCTTTTAACTTTCTACGTATAAGCGTGATGTTGCATTGTGAAAAAACGGACTGAACAATCAAATAAGTTTTTTAAAGTAAAATTAGGGCATGCCGTGCCGCAGAATCTCCTACAAAACAGACGGATATACAGAAAGAGTCCGAGAAATACATAGAGACACACAGAAAAAAAAACAGACAGATATGTGAATGGATATAGAGACAGAGAAAGTGAGAGTGAGATATATAGTGCCCGCCACCAATAATTCGGCAGGTTTTTAGAAAAGACAGAGATTATTCCGGTGTTAATACTAGATTTCCCTATTTTTATATAAAAATAGAGAGCTACAAAAATGTCATGGCTGTTTTGGGAGATGATCTGTCGCAAATTTTGAGAACTTTTTTTAATTGAGGGGGCTGTTGCAAAATACACCCCCCACGGTACATTGACCAGGTGTGGCGCATATGATGAAGTGGGTTGGTATAGGTGAGGAACGAATACGAAAGTCTGACAGAGAAAAAGTCAGATTGGTCTACAGAATCGTTTTTTTTTTTGGGTTTACCACAAGTATAGATGTTTGTGATGTTTGTCTTATGCACAATTTGTAGGAGATATCCGAATCGCGGAGTATTGAGCAATGAACCTAATTTTAGTTACTTTAGAATTAATTTGGTCAAATCCAACATCACTCTCATGCGAAGAAAGTTAAAAAAAAGCAAAACGATACACAAAAAAAAGAAATCGAACCCGGGTCGTCAGATTATGAGTCCGGAGTGTACACCATTACAGCACGGCTGCACAAGGTATCCCAAAAAGTGCAGTTTTTCGGCTGTCATTTCAGTTTATCGACAGAATTGGCTGAAAATTTGCTCTCAGCGACCGGCCTCAGGTTCCAACCTCTTATAAATTTTTTGTGGCGATACGTTTGTTCGTTCGCCTGTTCCTGTTCAAATACGGGAGACATTGCCGTTTCAGGCAGCGAGGAGAAATTTCCGCGTAATTTTTTCAATTTATATGCATGATTGTATTATTGGTTGAATTTGTCTCTTTAAATTTATGCTGTGTTGCATAAACTGTGATACTTGTTCGATCATTATTTGGGACCTTCGGTCCCTGACAAAAACAAGAAAACCCCGTGAAAAGTTGGGGTCGTCCCGACCACAAAAGCTGCTCATTTAGGCTTAGCCCACGCAATAATGTCTTTTTGAGCGTTCCAATAGACAAAAATCAGTTTCTTAACTTACATTTATTTAACATATTCCGTGGCGATACAAAAGAAAGAAAATCTTTTGCTTTCCAGTAGATGGAATATTGTGCAAACGAACAAGCGAGACCATACAAAAGAGAGAAAACTTATTTTAAAGGGAAAAAAGCCTAAATTGGCGTTGCCTTCAAATTTTTCATCATACCGAATTTTTAGTATATTAAGTTTTTCATCATACCGAATTTTAGCAAATTATTAAATATTTTTTGGGGATAATTTAAGAAAAAACTTGTTTTTACAAAAAAAACTTGCAGATTTTAGTGTTGTTCCATAATGAACATACGGAAAAGCAGCAAACAATTCCACATTTGGAAAAAGTTTTTTTTTATACTAACCCAATAAATTTAATATATGTTATATCGTTTCTTTATAGAAACAAAATTTTCTAAGGCCAAATACACCTCTTCACTATGGTCAACTGTTACTGTTTAATTAACAACTGCTCATATTAGAAAAAATTACTTGATTTTCTTAAATTGATATGTAAAACTGGTTATTTTTAGTCGGACACGATTAAGAACAAAAACAATACTTCAAAATAGGAGCAAAGAACAGAAATATCAGTAAAAGTTCATAATTTTAACTTTGTTCATATAATCTTCCAATATGCAAAGAAACAGAAATAATCTAGGAGCCCATACATAAATATGTACACGTTATCTTACGCAGAAGTGTCGTTCATGTTTAAAAAACTGTTTTCTGAAAGAGTCACGCGGGTTGAGTGTAGAGGAAAAAGTTGAAGGCAACGCCAATTTAGGCTTTTTTCCCTTTAAAATAAGTTTTCTCTCTTTTGTATGGTCTCGGTTGTTCGTTTGCACAATATTCCATCTACTGGAAAGCAAAAGATTTTCTTTCTTTTGTATCGCCACGGAATATGTTAAATAAATGTAAGTTAAGAAACTGATTTTTGTCTATTGGAACGCTCAAAAAGACATTATTGCGTGGGCTAAGCCTAAATGAGCAGCTTTTGTGGTCGGGACGACCCCAACTTTTCACGGGGTTTCTCTTCGTAACCGGTTGTGTTCCCCAACAAATATATAAAAAAAAAACTGAATTTTCGACTAGATCGAACCAAATTATGAGGTATGTTTTCTGTTTCCTTGCTGTTCTTGGTCCTATTTTCTTAATTTTTTCGTTAATTATTCTTGTTTCAGGTCAGACTGAAAACGTTCTAACGCCACACAAAGGAACGACGTGAATGTATTCGTCATTCGGAGACAGTTCTACGCGCTGCCGTCTTTTCTGAACTCCTCCGTCGCCTATTTACCAACAGCTGAGTTCATATATCTCTCCCTTTTAATTAATTTCTCTTCACATACTCTTGATTCCTTGGCTCACCTACTTAATTGTGTTCTGTCCAGAATTCGCAGCGTAAGAGTTGATCATCACCAAAAACTCCACATATGGCAGAAATGTTCATAAGCAGTGTTCCCTTTGCATAAGTTCTGCTGCATTCTTAGTGTACTCTTATGCGTCAAGGAGGGACCGTCATCGACATTACTCCCAGTTGCTGTGAGGGATCGACTACAGAAGCTCTTGTTCAACGTCTACCTAAACAAGAAGACACTGGGATCCGCCGGCAGAGCAACAACACCCGCCCAAGATCTACTCAATAGATCCCGCCGTGATTCGGGAATAAAATTGAATTGAATTGAATTCTTATGCTGCCCGCTAAGCGCTTCTCTATCTGTCTCTAGTCGGTTCAAAATTCCCGGGCGGTTTCACTTTGGTGAGGCTGATAATCCAGGGGGGACATGCGTCCCTGG